>OY735246.1:38587507-39091367 GCA_963457695.1 Neria commutata
TATATTGATATATAGATTTTTAAAGATTTCGAGGTCTATTATTTGACAGACATGCTATTATTCTAAGAATGGGCTTTTCTAGACGGTTTAAGAATTGCACAATATTAAATGATACACCATTTTGAAAGTTTCACCATGAATTTTCAGGCATAAATTCTCGAAGATTGTTTGAAAATGTTCTAAAATATTACAGGCTTATTATGTAAAACGCAACGCTTCGCGTTCAGCCAGAATTTGACATATTCATATTTTATAAAACGCATCGCAAAAACGAGTGAACGCTCGCTTTGAGTTACGTCGTTACGTAAAGAAAATGTATGAAATTAAAAGGTATTTTGTAAAACGAAAACGCGGCCGACTTGCCCAGATGAAAAATCAAAGAGTATGTTAATATAATATAATATTATATTATATCACAAGCTCTCGCCTGATAGTCAAACGCTCTAACCACTAGCCTATGAAAGGTATGCAATGGAAGCAGAAAATTTTGTGTGTTTTGTATTTGGTTGGAAATTTGGAAAAATACAACTCGTTTTCGAACTTGACGGCTCAAGTGATGCCGTTAGACAAAGAACGCAGTTACGCAACGTTTTATAAAATACCGATTTTAAACGTAAACGTTCGCGTTGCGATCGATCCCGGCGTTTTACATAATAAGCCTGTTAGGGCCAGTTTCTCAGTGGATGTTTAAATCTAATTTGCGAATTGAGTTTAAATCTAGTTTAACTTTTCTTGAGTTTCACAGTGCATTTATTTAAATACGGAATAATGAATGGCAACTTCGAATATTTGACAATTGAACACAGCACAACTTGCCAAAAACATATGTTCAATTGTTCAATTATGGAGGCAGCGCGAGCTAAAAATTTTTCGTCGGCCGAAAGAAGTGAATTATTGGATATTCTTCAAAGAATCCACAGTTTATATTATTTATAATACTACGGGATCATTTATATGTGCTACACCATGCAGTTGTATGTTTAATTTGGCCGCTTATAAATTGCAATATTGTCGACGCAGCTTGCCTGCGCATCCGAAATCAGCTGTTTATTTGTTTTCGATTGCAACTCTGTGCCGTACTTAAATGCCCACAACCGGGCATTTAAATTGTATTTAACTTCCCACTGTGAAACTGAAATTCCCTATTTAAACTGCAATCAGAGTTTAAACATCCACTGTGAAACTGGCCCTTAGAGTTTTTAATTTCAAAGTTTTGTATTGATTTATTTCCTTTCGAGATAAAGCCGGCTGAATAGATTCGGAAAACTTTGGCAACAATATTAAGTACCTACGTTTTTTAAAAATTTAATTTAGCTATGTCATAGGGCACACCCGATAATCGGGAGTTATTACTAGTATATAATATTATTTGTAGGGGCCTAAATCAGGCACAAATCTAGGTCATTACACATTTCGTATTCTATAAATACGGCAAGATTATATAAAATGCGATTAAACGGCTCCTGGCCCGTCTGTCCCTACGTGCTTCTTCTTCTGTCTGTGCTCTGAATGGCTATTGCAGTTTCGCTAATAACTTTGTTTAAAGTAAAATTTTTAATATTTTTATGATTGATTCATGTATTGTGCTCCTGTTTACGCATGTATGCAAAGTTTCAGATCTCTAAGTAGTCGGGAAGTGGGTGAAAAATTGATTACTAGATTTGACTCAAACATACATACATACAAACCTGGAGTGAAGTTAATATAAAGATTATAAATAAAATTATATAAAAAAAACATTTTAAAAATAAGCTTTAATTTATTTAATGTACTAAAAAGTAGAAAGTAAATTGTTTCCAAGTCAGCTGTATCTTACTATTAATAAAAGCTTGGACGCTCAAAATCTATATTCACACTTAACTTTCATTACTACAATCAATTTACAAAAAAAAATTAAATAAAATATTGTATCAATTGGTGGACAAATTTTGAACACATGAGCGCTAACTAAACTAAGTTGAATTTTTTATTGAATTATTTTTTCTTGTTTTATATTGTTTGGGTTGTAATTAATAAAAGTACAAGTAAAAAAATTCAACTTTTCTATTCTAAATGACCTTGGGAACAAGTGGGTTAATGCCATCGTGCTCAGCGTGCCTTAATCTATATGCTGTCAAATTTTCATGTTTATATCTTTTTTAGGATGGCAATTATCCATCAAAAACCTAATAGCTTTTACATATACTGCAGTGGGAATTTAAAACTGCTCTCCTGAAAAACTTAAAAAACAGGCTTAGGTGGTTATGACTTGTGACCACATACATATGTATGTATGTACAGTGGATAAGTAAACAAACTCAACATATTGACTTTTCCCTATATAACGGTAAACATAAGAGTATGGCTGTATTCCTAAACGTCAATTGCGCTGCATAAGTACAAAGCAGTATGTTCCTAAACGCAAACAAAAAAAATTTGCACTTGCACCCTGTTCCTAAACGCAGGCATCAAGTTGTCGATAAGCATCAAATGCGCAAACTGCTCATCACAAATTTTGTTGATGCTTTGCGATTAGTTAGGTTATGTTTTTCGGCTGCACTGAAACTTTGAGGACGCGATTTAATTTCGCCTCCATTTTCTCAATTTTATAATTAATTTAGAGTTGCTGGGAATTTATTCGCTACTCAAATGCAAAAATTTTTAGAATATGTAGTTTTTTACAATTTCCATTTTGTGAAAGCAATGTTGAGAATCAAGTGCGTTCCCAAACTAAAAAGTGTTGCCAACCTGATTTATGCAATGCATCGCTGTAGCCTCAGAAAACAAATCAGTAGAGCATTGGGGGCGCAGCACTGCTTTGCATAAGTACGTTTAGTAATACAGCCTATATATTTAAAAAATTTAACTTTTATGAAATAATCACGCTATTCCCTATATGTTGACTGAAAATGAAATTAATTTTAGACATTTTTGGTTTTTTGGTGCGAGAAATTAAAGGAAATCTCATGTTCGAACGCTTCGACGGCCATTGCGGCCATTAACTGCAATGTTTACTTATTCCCTTTTTTTTATAATTGCTGCGAATTAGTGGTAATAATCTTTTTAGTTAAATCTTATGTTGTTTTTTATGTAACTTAAGCATTGTATTTTTAAATACAATTGTTACTTTTTGCTTTGTAAACATATGGCTTGAAATACATGGACTTGAGTTCAAGCAATAAGTTTGTTTACTTATTATGAGTTAGAAGGTAACAGTACTTACAAATTTATTATATTTCGGGCTTAAGAAGCTTTTTCTCATGGGAAAGAGTACTGTGGGAGAGTTGCCAATTCTTTGCGAGTGATGGCGCCGTGCAAAGAAACAATTTGAACTAAATTCTCTTTGGTTTATTAGAATGGATTTAGATATCTCTAGCGTTCCCGACTAAGGAAGAGGAACGAGGAAATTACTTTACACCCAATTCTGTTTTTGATACGTTCCAGACAAAACCATGTAAAAAAACCGTGTAAAAAAGACATGAAGTACATACATAGAATTAGAAGAGATTAGTCCCATATCCTTCAACCCTGTAAAAAAACAGGTTAACAAATATTCTTTTCTTTAAAATTTCAATAAAATAGCTTTTTTAATGTTAAATCAAAATCGTGTAAAAAATACCGTGTAAATCAAGAATTGCGTGTATTTTTCGTTAAATTCCCAACAATCGTTACAGTGTTATAATTAAAAGTTTTTAAACGTTTTCTACTCCTTTTTTCATACCATTTTATCGCATGATCATTTTGCCACTTCCCATTTGCAGGAATGGAACGATATGAACTTACGCTGGAACACATCCGACTATGGCGGCGTTAAAGACTTACGTATTCCACCGCATCGGATATGGAAACCGGATGTGCTGATGTACAACAGCGCCGACGAGGGTTTCGATGGCACATATCAAACGAATGTGGTGGTACGAAATAACGGTTCGTGTCTGTATGTGCCACCGGGCATATTTAAGTCGACGTGCAAAATCGACATAACGTGGTTTCCATTCGACGATCAACGTTGCGAAATGAAATTCGGTAGCTGGACATATGACGGATTTCAGGTTTGCGCACACACATATATGTACACAAATAACGGATTAATAAAAATATTAGAATGAATATGATTCAACAAAAAAAATTGTTGGAAAAATGATGACAAGAAAAGGGAGAATGAAGTGCTGCCATACTGGCTGCCTTTTTTCATAAATATATTTTCAGTTCTTTGTTTTAATTTTTGTGATGTTCGTATCTTAGAATTTTCTTTTTTTATATTAGGGGTATTCCCTATCCGGTGCAATTGGTCCTGCAAAAGAGCAAATGCAAAATATTTTTCCACCGTTTGCATACACAACCACAAAACACACCGGTTTGCTTTTGCATCGAAGTCACAATTTTCCTAGATAAACATCCATTGCGTTTAGTGGAAAATATTTGATGCAAAATATGAGCATAGTTGCCAGCTTGAAAAGTCGCACATATCGGTGATCTAAGCTGCCAACAACGAGTATTAATAGCGACCAGTTTATCATTTTGATTTTTATTTCACTTTTTATTTCAAAAAATGGTGTCTTAAATATTTACCCGTGATTTCATTTGCTGCATTTTCAATGTCGATGTCGCAAAATTGTTGTTTTCCGCTGTTTCGTGTCATTTTATTAAACTCTCAAATAAAACAGCTGTTGACAAAAGCATTTGCATGGATTTCGCAATCGGTCGTTCCCGATTATAAAAATGCAAATGCAAAAATTTTGCTTTTGCTTTTGCATTCGCTCCGGATAAAGAATACCCCTATTGTAAATACTAACGTATACGAAATGAATAAAATTTTCAACTCGAAAACTCTCGACAGCTGGATTTACAATTACAAGATGAAACTGGCGGTGATATCAGCAGTTACGTGCTCAACGGCGAGTGGGAACTACTGGGTGAGTACGCAATTCGCGGCATTGTGTACACAAAGGTAAACATATCCACCCTTCAGCTACCTTCATGTAGGCATACTATGGCCACTACAACAACATTTTGCTCTTACGCAGCCCTATTTGCGTTTCCTGTTTCAGCAGCAGCAGCAGCAGATTTGAAAAGGAAGCGTTTGTGCCTTATTGATGAAGTGTACACAGATTTGTTGGAACTTACATTTCAACATTTTTAGATTACCCTCCCGAGCACTTCCTCACAAAAATTCCTTATGAGTATAAGCAAATTGATTTGAAATGTATGTCATGGAAGTTAGATAATGAAGTGGAAAGCGAAAGGGAGCAACTAGAAAACTATGAACACCCTAGCGAAATCAGAAGAAATCTGTGCACAGCTATACTCCTCTGAAAAGTCGGTACACCAGACTCTCAGATCTTTGAAAGTTTAAAACAACGCTCGAGTAACTGGAATTATGTTGATATGTGCAAAATTACTTATCATTGTTATTCTATTTTTATAAGACGGAAAAAACTTAAAACATATTGCGGTTCAGGTACTACAGTATGCCGTTTTTCCGACCAAAAAAGTTCCCTATTTGAAGATATCAAACCAGACTTTTTATCTTTTGAGTTCATTTACGTCTCCATCGTAATTGATAAGAGCCATCTGAAAATTTTCTGATAAAGACATTTATCGTTTGACTTCCCTTGCTGCCAAACCCAGACATTTTTGGTTCAAGGGCAGGTTATGTTTGAGATACTAGAAATTCGAAGATTGATACCTGTTTTGTCAGTATATCCGCTTCTTCATTTCCATTGTTTTCCTACACCTACATGAAGTTGGCGCCGCGGTGGCTCAGTAGGCTAAGTGCTTGGTCGCTGATGCGGAGGACCTGGGTTCAACTCCCGGTCCGGTAACATCTAATAAAAAAGAAAAATTTGTTTCCAAATTGTTTCTTTGCGCGGCGCCACTTCTCGCGGTGAATTGGCAATTCTCCGAGAATAATCTTTGCCATGAAAAGCTTCTCAAGCCCGTTCGGGTTCGGTAAGATAGGTCCCGTTAATTTGTGAAAAATATGACAAGCACACACAAGTTAATGCGAGAAAGCTAGGCCTAAGCCTCGTTCGCGGGCGGTTGTGCGAATTATTTATTTATTTATTTTACATGAAGGTAAGCTAATTTTGAGTTTCACACTCATTGAGTTTAATCAGAGGTAATTTATTAGAAATGGTGCAATGTTTGTTCTTGTTCATTTTCTTTGGAACTCCAAGACTTTTGGTGATGACACGACAAAACTACAAAACCTACAATCCACAAAATCCAACCGAGCAACCGTCGGATTCGACAAGCAGTCTTCTGGAATTCCACAGGAAATCAACAAGAACAAGCTTTGCACCATCTCTAATGAATTGTCTCCGGTTTTGTTATAAGAAAAATACCTCACGAGCCTTTCTTTGGCACTCATATGATATGTTAGACATACATACGTAAGTATGTTCCTATGTCATATTTATCCGACTACTCAAAAATCCATCGTACGGAAACTTATTAAAAATATAGATTAGTATTTTTCAGATATGCAACCCAAAACCAGCATTCCCGCGCTCGAATAATTTGCTTGTTAAATTTATGGTGGCATAGGTTGGATAACATCCTGATATTGAAGTAGTTGTTAGTCGTTTTTCAGGTTAGGTGGCGCCACGGTCGCTATAGGCTAGACTGGTCTGACATCGATCAGATGATGAAAGATCAGGCAATTCTGCACGGAAGATTCTAAAATAGCACTTGCCGCCCCGCGAGGAGCAATGCATGGCTTGATTTATGCGCGCGCTTTTCAATTGCGCAAGAACTGTGCCCTTTCGTGGCGTCAGTTAAAATATGTACTTTTTTGTAGTATGTTTCACGTGTAGCGAAAGTAATTTCTAGATTTATTGTGGTCTTAATTACATATTTTTTATTGGCCAAACGAAATTTTTGGCTGAACCTGCAAAAAGGCAAAGAAAAGATATTTCTATGAAAAGCAGCTTATTAAATACAATCGTCTTATCTTAAAGAAGAATTTTGAAGACAAGAAAGCTTATAACGGCTAACATATTTCATGCTAAAATGTATGCTATAGAAAGTAATGAATTTGTCAGCCTTCGAAGGATAACGTATCGGAAGAGTTTTTAATACCAGTTTGTATTACTAAAATCGTTGTCCAGAATTCCCGGTTCAAAAACCAATACCGAAATAGCTTCGGTAATCCAAAACACAAAATACTTACATACGTGCACTCTTATCCTAATAATATTTCTGTGGTCGCTAAGGGCCGTTCTCTCAATGGTTGGTTAAGCGATAGCCAGCACTTTTACCGGAGACTTTTGAAGTTTCCAGTTTCACAGTACAGTAGGAACTCGATTACTGCACATACTCGGTAGTTGCACACCTCGATACTTGCGACACAAAAATTTTTTCCTTTACGTACTCAGTACTTTGCGACATTCAAAAGTTTTGACCTCAATACTTGCGACATTTACTGTTTCTTCTTTGAATAAAATTCGGGGAATTACCGCCAATGTAATAGTTTTGAGCTCAAAATATTCGGGGAAGTACCCAGTAATTCATATGCTGACGAAATCTCTGTTCTTGTTTAACTTTTGTATGGGAGCAGTGCAGTACTGAACAAGCGAGTGTGCACAAAACAAACCAAAATCCTGAATTTCTTTAATTGCACTTAAAATGTATCGTAATGCAACTGTATTGAATTAAAGTATAAAATAAAACAAACTTAGATTCTTTACAGTGAAAGTGTAAAGTATTTATATGAAAAAAATGACTCGGTACTTGCGACAACCTCGAAACTTGCACCGAGCCTCGTTTTCATTACGTGCAGTAATCGAGTTCCTACTGTATTTGGTCAGAATTGCGCTGTCGGTTAAGCTAACCGTTTGACAGCTAATAGAAGTGATGTTTTCAACTGACGTCTAATATTGCTATATTTTTAATGCATAAAATAGGGAAAATTGCGTTTTTTACGCATTTTACAAGTGGAAAAACAATGATTATACGAGAGGTAATGGAAAAGAGGAGAAACCTATGAGTGCGCCAAGCTTCTCCACTATCAGTGCTCTTTTTCCACTGGGCGCTACCCGTTTGTCCAGCATCTCTTTTCTTCTTTGCTAAACATTTTTTCACAGAAAATTCTTTTGAAATTTATTTTGCGATTCATATTGACAGCAAATTTACTAGAACAAACGTCAAATCTTTTACCATTTTCTTTTAACCGACACAATGTTAACCAGCACGTGGTGGAAACGAAAATTCTTAACCGCCAGGTAAACGGTTTCCCGTCGGTTTGTTATCTGCTGGTTAAGAGTGAAACTAACCAGACATTGAGAGAACGGCCCTTAGACACGCTGAACACGATGGAATTAAAAATTCAATTTTGTCGTAACTTAAGTTAGGCCACTGGTTTGTGGCCACTGATTTAACACGAAATACTGTATGTATTACAGTGTATCGAATAATATGAACTCCCCTATTGGCAGTTCTATTGTAATCTAAGTGAACAGAAAATGTAATAGCACGTCAGATATTCTTAATGAGCTTAGCGCTTGGATTAAATACACGTAGCGAAAAAATTATATGTGCAAAGCAATTTATCGAAATTAAACGTGCAAAATATTCTTTGTTTTCAAATTTATATGAAGGAAATATTTATATGTGCAAAAACAAATTAAATTCGCTAAAAATAAGAAGAATACGTAACTAAGTAGGAAATGCTATTTTAATATTTGGTGTGGCCCCCACCATTATAAATCACTTGGCTTAATCGAAATGGCAGTGAATTAATCAACGAATTCAGCACAGAATCATCAATTTTAGCCTATTCTTCCTTGATCGCGGTTTTAAGTCCTTTGAGGGCGTCAATTTTTGTAAATTTGTTCGGTTACAGTGCTCGATAGGTTTTCTACGGGATTTAGGTCTGAACCCACAGCAGGCCATTGCAATAAGGGTATAGTTTTTTAACTCAAAAACTCTTTTGTAATCCCTGCCGCTTGTATTGGCGCATTGTCTTGTTGAATAGTCAAGGACTCCCCACAGACATCCTCAGCAAAATCCAGCAGCACGTCGTTCAGGAGCTCTATATAGATAACCGCATTGGCTTTATGGGATATAAAGCATATTGGGGTCTTTCCATGGTACCCGAAACCTGCCCATACCATAAGGGACCCGACGCCAAAATTGCGAGAGTAACGCATCTGCCGTGGCTGCCTAGAATCTCGCCAATATTTTTGGCAACTATCCGAGCCGTCTAGGTTGAATTTCTTCTCGTCGCTAAAGATAGCATTTCGTCACTCCTCTTAAGAAAATTTTTATTTTTCGTCGAATTGAAGCCGCCATTGCTTATGGCGGGGTAAAAGTCTTGGTTTGGCGCTTCGATTTTCATATTGAACATTTTCTCTTTGATACAAAACTTGTTGAATTCTGTACTTTGTTACTTGGAGTCCCAGTTCACCTTTAATTTGACAAGCGCAGAGGTTCTTGCACACGGCAAGGCGCCGAATTTCCCTTTTGTCCCTTTCGCTGACCACTGCACATTGGGTCAAATTATCACTTTTCCTGTGCGAAATTAATAACAGCTTAACTAATGTATTATTTGAAGCCAAAATTGTAGCAAAGGCAAAAGAAAGTATAATACCACCAAATTAAATTAAACAAAAAAATATTAACCCTTTCATGCCAATTATTTTTCTTTTAAAATTTTCTTCTAACTATCGGAAATTTTAGAAGCAGCAGTATTTTCCAGGGCAGGATTTTTTATTTTTTTTTTTCTTAAATAAACCGACACTCAGGGGATGCCCCCTATACATGCAGAGCACTTGTTGGTTTAGAAAGGATCATAGGTTAGTGGGTGGGGGGAAAGAGGAGTAGTGGCGGTGGACGTTTGCCTTGAATTCGCGAATATTGTAATGACGTGGAAAAACTTCCGCAGGAGGACTATTCTACAACCTCGATGTACGACCGAAGAACGAATTTTGCCTGTAATGCGTGGTGCGTTGGAGCAAAGAGTATGTTAATATTAGTAGTGTTTATATTAACATACTCTTTGGTGGTATCGATGTGCCCCGCTCGCCATACGCGTGTTGCGAGAAAACACGCGGGCAGCTGGGATAAGATCTCTTATCTCAGCAGAGCATCTACCGTTAAAATAACGATAGAAAAGGCTTAAACATCCCACGTTCCGACGGTGCTCCAAGGAATCGATAGAGCTGGCGACCCTATCGTTTCCTATTAGCTTTATCGCGCGACGTTGGATACGGTCTAGAAGCTCCAATTGGGTTCGACAAGCTCCAGCCCATAAATGCGAATTGTACTCCATTTTTGGCCTACTATAGGTGGTGTAGATAGTGCAGAGATCAGCCGGTGTAAAGTATTTTTTACAGCGCTTTAGAAAGCCTAAGCACTTGCCAGCTTCTTTAGCAATATCGAAAATGTGGTCATTCCAGCGGAGATCACACTTGATCGACAAGCCTAGAACCAAAGACTCTTTGCTAGAACGTCAAGAGCTGCCGACTCTACAATACCCACACCATCAAAGGATAGAGGAGTTTGGGAGGGGGAGGAAGTTTGCTTGTGTGAGAGACAACAGCATTGGGTCTTTCAAGCATTAAAACTGACCCTATTCGCTCGACCCCACTCGGAGATTGATTGAAGGTCTTTGTTGAGTGTGTCATTCATATGACGTCGCTTGCTCTCAATCTCCGCAGATCTTGGGCGACCTGTAAATGAATATGAATGACAAAGGCTGCTGTCATCCGCAAACGAGTATATAGGATTCTTAGTCAATGACAAAAGGTCATTGATAAAGACAAGGAAAAGAGTGGGTGCCAGGACCGAACCCTGCGGTTCACCTGCGTTTAAGGAGTACTCATTAGAAGCGACACCGTCTATCACAACTCTAATAGAACGGCAGCTAAGGAAGCTCGTTATCCATCGAGCGAAGCAATCACCGACGCCATAAGCAACTAGTTTACCAACTAGTGCTTCATGCCAAACTCTATCAAAAGCTTTGGAGATATCCAATGCAACGACCTTGCTTTCACCAAGTTGGTAAATGGACTGATTCCATTTCTCAACGAGGAAGGCCATAAGGTCGCCCGTAGAGCGACCTCTACGGAAACCATATTGCCTATCATTAAGCAACAGATTGTCCTTAAGGTAGTTCATTAGGTTGTAGTTAACTACACACTCCATAACTTTGGACAGATTCGAGCATATTGCTATGGGACGGTAATTGGCAGGGTCCGAGGCCTCGCCTTTTTTGGGAACTGGCTGGACGTTGGCAACCTTCCAGCAAGCGGCAAAAACGCCAGTGGTGTACGAGATGTTGAAGAGGTTGCGCAACGGTCGCGCCAGAGATGTGGCACACTTGCGCAGCACAAGGGTTGGGATGCCATCGGGGCCAGAGGTTTTGTTGACGTCAAGATTTGCAAGCACTCTTTTGACTGCACGCGTTCGAAAGTGTATCTCGGGCATAGCACAAAGTACCCCGTCGATCGCGGGCAGTGGTTGATCGGTAACCGGAAGTGTAGAATTTTCAGCGAAGGCCGCTGCCAGTAGGTTAGCCTTATCAACCGAGTGAGTGAAGATTTGATCGTTCGCAAAGAGCGATGGAACAGACGATGAGTTCTTGTTCTTAACTCGCTTGGCAAACGACCAAAAGCTTTTACTGCCCTTTTGGAGCAGCAAGACATTTTTCCGTTGGCGCTGTTCGTGCAGAAACTTTTCGCGCCTCAATGTCGCATTACAGCTGTTTCTAGCCTGTTTGCGTAAGAGTTCAGAGGTGGCATTCTTATCAGAACGCCAATTTTTGAACGCTTCCTCTTTGGACCTGATGGCTTCTTTGCACGCCGCATTAAACCAGGAGCAGTCTTTAGGTTTAATGGAGATTAGTTTACTGGGGATGGAAGACCGCTTGCCCAGTAAAATTATTTCTTCGACCATTTTAGCCGCAGCATTTATGTTTCTGTCGGCGAAACACAATTTCCAATTGAAGCGATTAAAGAAGTCGTTCAGTTCGATCCAATTTGCCTTATCGTAAAGCCACTTTAATCGCTTCGGGGCTGGAGGAGAAGCAGGAGTGGAGCTAGAATACGAAAAGGCAGCGGAAATGGTACAGTGGTCCGAATTGCCAAGAGGTGCAAGGACTTTCACATCGTACTTTTCGGGGTGCGATGTTAGAAAGAGGTCTAGAGTATTAAGCCTAGGCTCATCAACGCAGGGGATATGCGTTGGCTCCTTCACTAGTTGAATCAGGTTGTTAGACTCGGCAAAAAGCTCGACGTACAATCCCTCGGGAGTTGTGTGGCTAGAGTGTGCCAAAAACTTGGAGTTGTGGACATTGAAATCACCAGCAACTACGATTTCGCTGTCCGGGTAGGTTCCCAAAATATGGGAGATGGAGTCGGAAAGTGAGTCCAACTTGTTAAAGGTATCCTCCCTTTCCGAAGTTGGGCTTCTATAGATGAAGCAGAAATGCAGGATGTGCGACTGGATTTTGAACTTTACCCACAAGGAGCTAAATTCGGTATCCGACGCGCTTAAATGTTGCTGACGCTGGTACGCAACATCACTGCGAATAAAAATGGCGAGACCCCTGTGAGGGGAAAATAATGGCAAAAAGCAATACCCGGGAAGATGGAAATCCAGTGGATCTGCATCCCCACCGCCCTGAGTCTCGCCTAATGCCATAATGTGGGGCCTATGGAGGTTAACATACGCAAATACAGAGAAGAAATTCGCCCTTAGTCCACGAATGTTGCAGAAGTCAATGCGGAAGCTTCTTGACATTTGCAATATTCGCTGACCCAAAGGCAAGATAGGGTTAATTGGCGCTGAAGCGAGAAAAAAATGCTTCGAAAATATGTAATGCACTGCAACAAGTGTTATGCCTTTGTCATAGTTCATTTATTCACGCGGCTTTGTTCCCAGCTAAAGCACCGTTAGGGTTGGGAGAAGACGATGGAAAGGAAAGAAAAACAACAACAAAGTACTTAGCTATCGGACGAAGGCATAGAAAAGCCCTTTGTGTGGTCGTCTGCGGACAGCGGTGCGTTGCGCTTGGTGATTGCTGCGGTTGTTTTGCGGCGACGGGATAGGAAGCTGCGGGCGGCGCGGGTATATTTTAACAATTGCACTGGCTTAAACAGAGAGACGCGGACAACAAAAACGACAAAACGCCGACCGCGCAGAGGTGTTGTCACCTCAACGGACAAACTACTACTCTATTAATAACAGGCCCCTACTTTCCTCCTTTGCGCTTTCCTAGAGCCAAATTTAATAAATAAATAACAAATAACTTGATTTTTTGTATAGCATAGTAACTAGAGTTGTGCCATTTAGTTCACTTGAGCGATTAGTTCAGTTGGGATTAGGTTGTCTTTTGGAACTAGTTATTTTCTAGTTCACTAGTTCGTTAAAATTGTTCTACATATTTGTACTAGAAAAAATTTTAAATGCACTAACAAGATCGTCTAATTTTGTCTGGTCAGTTAAGCGGGGTCTGTCACAATTTAAGGCTCAGTTAGTCTAGCCGTAAAATATTTTCCGTTTTCAGCGGACACAACCTATTATACCCGAGCTCTATACATGCGATTACTCTAAACGCTTTGTTGCAGAAAAGTGCTTGCTCTTCAACCTTAGTTCAACAAAAACAGCTGAATATTAATGCCAGCAAGATGATCAGCGTGCTCTCTTTGTTCACGAAACTATACGGCAGCACTAGCAAAAAGTGAAATATTCAAAGGACTGACAGCTGCAATATGTTTTACGTATTCAAGTCAACAGCCAAAGTTTAACGTTTACGTAAAATTATGAAAAAATATTTGGCCTTTATTCTTTCTAGAATAGAGAACATTTTGGAAAAATTTTTTTGGTAATAGAATATTTATTATACAGGTTTTATGTTTTTCGGCAGACTAGATGTTACAAAGAATAGTTTTTTATTCGGACTGCCTTGCCAAAGAGAAATGACAATACCTAGTAGTCTATTTCTGTTCTGAATATATATTTTAATAAAAATAAGGAAACATGTTTTATTTATGAACCAATTTGTACTTTTGTTGTTGAATTAAATTCAATTCACATATTTTGTTATTTTCTAAAAAAGAAAAACCAACATAAACAAAAATTTCAAGCTTTGAACAAACATTTACAGACCTATTCCTGCGACCGTCACAATACTCATTTCGTCACAATAGAGCATTTCGTCACAATTGATACTTTTCCTTATTCGGAACAGGAATCAAAAGCTCGAAACGTATCAATTGAAACAAACATTGTGACGGTCGAATTAGGAGGTCACAAGCGAAAACGGCTGTTGCAAAACGTAAATTTTGAAGCAAAAGGTGAAATTTTTTTATTGCAGTAATTTAAAGGAAGTTATACAATATTAAAAACACATGTACGGCCTGCTGCTCGAAATCCATTATGTCGGCAGTTCGAGGGCCTCCGCCAGAGACCACATTCTGCGCCTTTGCCTTGCGTGCCCGGCAGCGCAATTTTGACTGCTCGCGGCGCTATGGAGCTGTTCTTGTTTGTGGAGTTGCTCCTGCGTAGTTCCCTCGAATTTTCAATGTCTAGAAATGAAATGAAAAGAGATAAATTGACAAATAAATAAAGATTTACAAAAAATACTCACTTCTCTGCCGTTTGTAAATCCATTTTTCGTTTTTTTGCGAAGAAGAGAAAGCACAAACAGCTGTTTTGCCAGCAAAGAACTACGCAAAGCTTTTTTCGTGATACGGTTGGCAAGGAATAGGGTTGCAGAAAGCTCGTCACAAGAAAGCGGATCACAATTGTGTCACAATCAATTGTGACGGGAACGCAAGAATAGGGCTGTTAAATGCTTTCTTTAAAATAACATGTTTGTAAAATTTGTGTATGAAATATGAAATCTAGTTCCCTCGAATTTTCAATGTCTAGAAATGAAATGAAAAGAGATAAATTGACAAATAAATAAAGATTTACAAAAAATACTCACTTCTCTGCCGTTTGTAAATCCATTTTTCGTTTTTTTGCGAAGAAGAGAAAGCACAAACAGCTGTTTTGCCAGCAAAGAACTACGCAAAGCTTTTTTCGTGATACGGTTGGCAAGGAATAGGGTTGCAGAAAGCTCGTCACAAGAAAGCGGATCACAATTGTGTCACAATCAATTGTGACGGGAACGCAAGAATAGGGCTGTTAAATGCTTTCTTTAAAATAACATGTTTGTAAAATTTGTGTATGAAATATGAAATCTAGTTCCCTCGAATTTTCAATGTCTAGAAATGAAATGAAAAGAGATAAATTGACAAATAAATAAAGATTTACAAAAAATACTCACTTCTCTGCCGTTTGTAAATCCATTTTTCGTTTTTTTGCGAAGAAGAGAAAGCACAAACAGCTGTTTTGCCAGCAAAGAACTACGCAAAGCTTTTTTCGTGATACGGTTGGCAAGGAATAGGGTTGCAGAAAGCTCGTCACAAGAAAGCGGATCACAATTGTGTCACAATCAATTGTGACGGGATCGCAAGAATAGGGCTGTTAAATGCTTTCTTTAAAATAACATGTTTGTAAAATTTGTGTATGAAATATGAAATCTTTCAATAACATATAAAAAAATTTATTAATAATAAGTACAAAATTCTTTACATATTGCTATACAAAAATATCAAATTTGATACTTTAGATGGCTTCAGCAGAGTTCGGCTTTCATTTACAGACCTATTCCTGCGACCGTCACAATACTCACCGCAGTAACAATAGAGCATTTCGTCACAATTGATACTTTTCCTTATTCGAAACAGAAATCAAAAGCTCGAAATGTATCAATTGTGACAAACATTGTGACGGTCGAATTAGGAGGTAACAAGCGAAAACAGCTGTTGCAAAACGTAAATTTTGAAGCAAAAAGCGAAATTTTTTTATTGCAGTAATTTAAAGGAAGTTACACAATATTTAAAACACAACACATGTATGGCCTGCTGCTAAAACTCCTTTATATCGGAAGTTCGAGGTCCTCTGCCACTGCTCCCACAAATTTTGCACTGCTCGCACGCTATCGGGCTGTTTTTCCCGGCTTGCAGCTCTGGGTGCTGTTTGCCATACTGAATGAAATGTTGCAGCTGCTCCTACGTCCTCCTGTCAAATTTACGATGTCTAGAAATTAAAAGCAATAAGATAAAACACCAAATTATTGAAAATTTCAAAAAAATACTCACTTTCGGTTTTTTTTTGTTTCCATTTTTCGTTTATTTTTAAAGAAGAGGAAGCACAAACAGCTGTTTTCACAGCAAAGAACTTCACACCTCGCTGTGGAGAAATGCCAAAGCTTTTTTCGTGATACGGTTGGTAAGGAATAGGGTTGTAGAAAGCTCGTCACAAGAAAGCAAATCACAGTGCAGTAACAATCAATTGTGACGGGAGCGGTAGAATAGGGCTGTTAGTATATTTCCTGTCACTAAGCAAAATCTCTTCAACATGTACTGAAACAAACGGGGATATATCTCACGTCTCTCATGCCACCACACTAGCGGATCTTTCCTACGATCTAGGTACTCTTCATTTAAATACTTATCAATTTCTCTGGTGGCATACCTTGTTAATGTGCCTTGCACCTGTCACTTGAAAAACTCGGCGCCTTTTATAATTCAAGTAAATTTAGCTTTAGTTCATCTAGGTCATCCAACTGAACGACCGATAGAGCTAGTTCAGATATGAGAACTAGCTCTTTGAGATCTTTAGTTCACGAACGACACAAGCCTATTAGTAACCTAGAAAAAGTGGTATTACTCGCAAAACGCAAAAAGCGAAACATGAAATAAAATGAAATGAACTATGTAACAATACCTCAAGTTATTCATATATTTTTACTTTAAGTTAGCCAAATGTTGCCAACATTTTACAAGCTTGCATAAAGTTTAAACTTTAAATCTACAATAGTGTTTAGGTTATGTTAAAAAACTAGCTTTATTTCAAGTACAACACACAAATTTTTATATATTTTGAATTAAAACGTTAATACTTACTAATTTCTTGGTTTTCCATTTCAAACATTCTTTAAATAATTCGGACAATTATTATTATTGAAAATATTTCTGATTGTGTTTCGTTGACGATTCGTTCTTGCAGAAATTTTTTCTATTTCCATGCCAGATTCATTAGGAGCTTCGCTCATTTTCAGATAAACTGGTGCCACGAGGCATAAAGTTCTGAAAACTTTTATTTTATCAAAAAAATGCTAATGTTTTTTTTCCAAAATAATTTCACCTTCTTATAAACATCCTGCAAAACGAAATTTTACAAAAAAAATTAACACTCAGTCCAAAATCACTTAAAATACAGCACTAATCAATTTGCGCATATAATTATTTCCTTCAGCTGACAGGAAACGCGACGCTTCTTTCTAAATAACAGTACCGCGATAGATCAAACAAATTGAATAATGGATATGACAGTAAACCGCACACGTTGACAAACATTTCCATATATGTATATGAAAATCACATACAACTCTTCTGGACAAACCAAATTTCTAAAATATTTTGCACATATAAATATTTTGCTAGGGTACAAAATATAAAACTGATAATTTGGATATATTTTCTACGAACCTTTTCACTGCGATGAATACCGGTATAGGGGAGACCGGGGTAGCTCCGTCTCTTTTTTAAGGCTCATATTTCAGAAGATAATCAACATCATTAATTAACAATAAAATGTTATACCTAAATTTCTTTAAAAAGTTCTGTTTGTGAATTATTATTTTCATGATGAGTAGGAAACTAATTTTCGCTGAATGTGCTCCATGCCAGAGTAGCTTCAGCATTTGGCGGGGCATTTTCAGTTTTCACACTATAAAGTACCATAAAGTGATTAAAAATCTTGTTTATACAACAGAACACATGCTCTGGCTTTTTATTATATTTTGCATTAACAAAATTAAAAATTCACATTCAATAACTTCAAAAAAGAAAAAGATACGCCTTTCCCAAGAAGCACAACGATCTTATCACTATTTTAAAAATTATTTAGTTTCAAAAGTGCTGAAATCGACCAGAAATACAAATTCTGTGTGGTTACGAGAGGTTGAAGCCGGGTTCGAGAGTCCTGCGCGCTTCAATTTAATTTCGCTTCTTAATGGCCCGATTCCGATGGTGTGTGCGTGCGTTCGGTTAGGTTAATCTGGCTGCCTAAGAAGAAGGCCACGCATAGATCCTGTTGGGTCCTTAGCGATACCAGTTGGAGTTCTCATTAGGAGTTGTCAAAGTAGTGATCTGTCAGAATTTGGGTGTTTTTCTCAAATATCCAAAGAGGCTTGATTCCTAGTTTCGAGATCTGTTCGAGCCCTGAAAAGAATGGTGCTCCTAAACAAGTCAGACGAGTTCTAGCGATGGAGGAGTATGTGTTCCAAGGTCTCCCTGCTACCCGCTTCTTTGCATTTCCTGCAGCTTTCGTCGGTAGTTATACCGATCCTATGTGCATGCGCTGCTACAAAGCAGTGTCCTGTTAGTGCACCTGTGATAGCTCTACATTCTATTCTTGGGAGAGTCAGTATAAACATAGTATACTTTTCGTCATAGGACTTTAGTATGGGTTTGAAGATCGCACAGGTGCCTAGGTTGTTCCACCTGATCCTCGTTTTCCTTTTCATGCATTCCTCTAGTTGACTGTAGGACGCTTGCAGAGGCATCAGTACGCTGCTGATATGCTCATCTGAAAGGCTGACACCCTGTTTGGCAATAACATCCACTTCCTCATTTCCCTCTATGCCTTTATGCCCTGGTACCCAGTAGATGTGTAGCCTGCGGTTCGCGGCAAACTTTTCTAATGGCACCCGGCATTGCAGGACAATTTTGGATGATAGATTATGGGATGTTATTGCCTTGATAGCTGCCTGACTGTCTACGTAGAAGTTTATCATTGAGTTTATGGTGATGCTAGTGCAGGCCAGCTCCGCAGCTTTACTGACAGCGAACACCTAGGCATGAAAAACGGTACAGTGATTGGGTACACGAAACGGTTGCTTAATATCTAGATCGGGGCAGTACACACCAGCTCTGACTCCTTCTATCATTTTAAAGCCTTTTGTAAATAGATTGAAGGATGCTCTACGAGGTTCCAAACATTTGCGCCACCCTTCTTTCTCGATTGTGACCTTTATCCTATTTTCGAACATTAGGATCGGTGCCATATAATCAAATTACTTACTGGGAGCTATGTCCAAAAGAGCTAATTTTGAATTGCCCCAAAGCCCACAGTCTGCCTGCGGACTTAGCCGCTAGATATTCTGAGAAAAGGTCGATGGGTGGTAAATTTAGTATGGTGTTGAGTGCTCTGTTGGAGTGGTTGTGATAGCTCCCGTTATATAAAGCCCGGCGAGACCCTGGACCTTCTCCAAAAGCTTACAGTAGGAAGATTTCTTGATCGCGTTCCACCACACCAGGACACCGTAGAGTATTATTGGTCTTACAATAGCTGTGAAACACCAATGCGTAAGCGAGGGAGATGTGCCCAAGTCCTGCCTAGTATCTTTTGCATGCGTATAGGGCATTACTGGCCTTTTCCACCCTTTCCTCCACATTGGGCTTCTACAGCAATTTGTTATCCAATATTATTCTTAGGTATTTGGCCTGTGATTTGAGAGTAAGGGTGGTACCGTTGAGGTGGTGTCCACGGCGGAACTTTGTATCTCCTGGTAAAGAGTACCATGTCCGTTGTATCCGCGTTTACCCCCAAGCCAGCTTTGGTCACCTATTCGTGAATTGTTTTTAGGGCAACGTTCATAAGATCACTGAGAGTAGAAAAGCTCTTACCTGTTATGACTACAGCTATGTCGTCTGCATATGCTACTAGCTTCGGTGCCTTACCTTCGAAGTACTTAAGAATCCTGTTGACCACCAAGAGCCAGAGTAGCGGGGAGAGAACTCCTCCTTGTGGTGTTCCTCTGTGCGCCTCTTTCAGTGCGACCGCACCGTTCCATTCTGCCTTTATCCTTCTACAGCTTAAAAGATTCTGTATCCAGAGATAAATGGCATTGTTGATTTCTGGAGTGCATAATCTTGAACTCCATTGCCTTCTCTACGTAAGAGACAAGTTAGTGGAGTGCAGTCTCCGTGGATCTGCCTTTTGTGTACGCATGTTGCAATACTGATATGCTCCCGGGTCCCGTCGTGGCCCTTATATGCATATCTAGGAGTCTTTCTAAAGTTTTGAGGAGGAACGAAGTTAGACTTATGGACCTGAAGTCCTTCGAGTAGAGAGGCTGCTTTTTCCTACTTTCGGTATAAAGACAACCCTCGCCAGGCAGCCGGCACATAGTTATACTTCAAACATCCCCTAAAGATCTTGTTTAGCCATGGTACTATATAGTCCATGGCCTGCTTCAGCATCGCTGGAAATATACCATCAGGCCCCGATGACTTGTGGTTCAAACGCATTTAAACGCCCATTTTAGCCTGTCAGGTGTTATAGAATCTGGCGGTATGCGAATCGCTAGACTACTGAGAGGTTCAGAGCTTGTAACATTTGTGCAGCCTGGAAAATGCACGTTAAGAAGTGCCTCTAGTGATTCCTGGCAGTCCTTTGCCCAGTTCCCGTCGTCTTTCCGAACAAGAATTGGCATTGGCAGTTGTCTAGACAGCAGTTTCCTGAGTCTAGCCACTTCACAAACTTTCTCCATGCCACCACAGAATTCTTTCTAGGATTCTCTTCTGGCTTTGCGGATTCCTTTTTTGTAGATTTTCAGTGTGTCTTTGTACTCGCCCCAACATTGTTCGCTGTCAGCCATTTTGGCCAACTTGAACAACTCGCGCACGTGTCGCCTTTGAGCCCCGAGTGTCTTGTTCCACCATGGCGGCTTTGTCTTGTTTTTCGTGCGGGTTGGTGTGCAAGCAATGTGATATGCCTTAATGAGTGTTGATGTCAGAACGTTAAGATCGTCCTCGATCATCGCGTGTGAGTTAAAAGTGCTAGGCTTACCCAATTTATTATCGAGTACTTGTTTGTAGAGAACCCAGTTTGTATTTCAGGGATTCCTTACAGTAACGCTAGCCTGCTTTGAAGAGAAAGTAACCACAAAGATTAAGTATCTGTGGTCAGAAAAAGATGGAGTTTCAAGAACTCTCCAATCCTCTACGGACGTATTCGCAGAAGGAATGAAAAGAGTTATGTCGAGAACATTTTTAGTGGTGGGCCCAACATGTGTGGGTTCCTCGCCCCTATTCGCGAGATAGAGGTTGCTCTGAATACTAAATTCAAAAAGTGACTCACCCCTTTCATTAGTATCGCTGCTGCCCCACAATGGATGGTGGGCTTTGGCATCAGCTCCAATCACCAGGGTTTGTCTCCTTATTCCGGTTAGGTCTTCCAGCTTTTGGAGCTTAATCGGTGGCGCGTCTGTGTCGTGCAGCATGTATGAAGACGCAAGGAGTATGGACTCATCCTTGCCGCCCTCTACCGCCACGACCATCAGGTCATCTGTCGAGAAATTTGGTAATATATAAGAATACATACTTTTCCTTACTAGTATGGCAGTTCTTACCTTTTTTGTAGTGCTCGGGATGTATGTGTAGAAGTTTCGCGACTTCAGCCCACGTTTCCCGAAGCTATCCATGGTTCCTGGACCAAGGCCGCGTCGTAGCCTCCCCCTCTAAATTGAGGAGGAGTTCGGCTGAGGCGAGTTTACTCTTGTGGAGATTTATTTGAAGGACCTTCAGCTTGCGCCTCTGGTTCCTCCACGGGGTTGGATTCGTCCGCCAGCACACCCGTCTCCGTTTCAGTTCTCAGGGAGAGGGAGCTTTCCAGGATGTCTTCGATCCCGATATCCGCTTCCACCTCTCCTGCCTTAAGTGTGTTGTGGTTGTCGTCCTTCGGGTGACGTTTTTTGAGGCGAAGGTACGCACTTCCTACGCCCCACGCCATCTTGCCGAACCTCGCGTACAGAATGTCTTCGGCCGCCTTATTGATCTGGATGACGTAGCTCTCCCCCGCTTGTGCTGCTGCTGGCTTTGCTACGTGCAGTACCCTCTAGTCGTTCGACGGCACATCAGGATTCTGCCTTTGTAGCAGACGCAAGGCATCCTCCGGCTTTCCACTCCAGGTATAGTAACCTTCGGTTTGGGCAAAGACGGGATACAGCCGCGGTCCACAATTTCGAGGACGCGTTAAACCAACCCACCCCGTCAAACGACGGCATCAGCGCAGTGGGTTCGGCATTCATTTTGGTTATCATGGCGTCAAGCAGCTTCATTTCCACCGCCATCCACCGTTCCTGCTACATTTGACCCATCGCATTGCTGCAGTCAACGAGCGCCACGATCAGGTGTCGTTTGGCCACTTCGTTGGCTACAGCTGCCGCTTTTGACGTACTGGGCTCCACGAGCTTGACAGAACCTCTTTGTGCTTTTGCCTCTTACTGAGAAGGGCATCGAATTCCGTGGAGCGCTGCCGTTTGTTACCGATGCTTTCCTCGACCCGGTTTACAAACTTCGGGTCCGAAGCAGCGCACCATGCCTTAGTAGCGAAATGGGCCAGGCCTTTCTCGATGGTGTCCTTCGCTCAAGCCAACCGTTTCTTCTCTTCCTTCGTCAGGTTGGACTTGGTCTCCAGAAGACCGCAGATCTTTACCGCTGCCTTGTACCGAGATTTCGCTTTCCGCCCCTCCTTACTTGGCTTATTCCGAGGCCTTTTCTTGTTACCAGAACTGGCATCTGCGGAAAAGCCGGAAGAGGGCAGAAGCGCGTGTTCATGAGCGGTGTTCATCCTGGTCACACTTTCGACGTCCGAATCTTCTTGGATCCCGGCACTCGTGCGCAGCATGCGAGGTTTGTTGTTGTTGGCAGTAGCAGTACAACTACTAGGACCTGCTCCAGTTCTAGTAGAGGTTTGACCACTGTCGACACGGCTTATAAGCTCCCCATGCCCGCCGGTGGTAGCAGTCACTCCCACCGACGTTTGGGCTGAAGTCCCAGATCGCATTTCATCCTTTTGGACCTCCAACGCGGCAATTGTATTTCGGGGGAACCCGCTCCTAGCGTTTTATGCCTTCCGCGAGGCACCACAATGGCGTGATTGAAGTATGACTCCACATGCCGCTCGTGGGAACGGCATATAAAGCTGGACACCTCAGACACGGCATGTGGAGCCATACAAATCTTAGCTAGACACCGCCTCTCTCCACCGATCCCTGCCGATAGCAGACAAAACGGAGGGAGACGATGCCCATTGCCCAGTCAGCACCCGCGGGGAGGGTTTACTAAGTGGATTTTTCCGACCACTAATTGAAATAAGTACAACATAAAAATATATTCAGCTACCACACTTTTATTTCATACTGATGGCAACCACAAAGTGTGTATGTGAGCTGTAGATGAGCTGTCACCGCAAAATGTGTGCAGCAAAAGTTGAAAGTTGGTCAAATTTCTGCATTCTGCGTTCAACGCACCGCTCATTGGCACTTTCTTCATATGTTTCGACTAGTTCAACTTAGCTGTCAAAAATTTTCACCGCAATGAAACGCACGCACGCACAATTGGAATCGGGCTCTAATACCAGGGAAATAATATTGACGAATGTGCCCCAACAAAAAACGCCGAATCTACCCGAATTTTTAATTTTTTCCATATTTTTTAAAATTTTCGGCGCTTTACTTTAAGAATAAACGCTTCTATTTACAAAGGAACTACTATAAAGAGAATATTGGTATGGTTTGGTTTTAAATAATTATACATACAGAGCTCAAACTTCTTAGGTGTCTTGACCCAAATATTGGGAAAACACAAAACACTTGTTCCTTTATCATCTGTTTAGATAGAGAAGGCAAACTTTGTTAGGTTTATTTATGCTAGTTATTTGCTAGTTTTTACTAAATAAAATAAACTCCAGCTTCGAAGGTATAGTTTCCAGTTGCCAAATGGGAGTCAGGTCGCAGTGTCTCCCTGCCAGAAAACATATACTTCGTCTTGCCCTCGTTGACCGTCGGACCCACTTTGGCTGATTCTCTTTCGATAGCCGAGAAAGCAGCGGTAACATATCGCTTGGTCTGGCCGACGATATCAATATCATCGGCGTACGCAAGGAGCCGGACACTTTTGTAGAAAATAGTGCCATCGCGCTGCACACCGGCTTTCCGTAGCACGCTCTCCATCAGGAAGTTGAAGAGGTCGCAGGATAGAGGATCGCCTTGTCTGAAGCCTCTCACGGTATCGAAAGGATCAGAGTCATCCTGCACAGCCTCATCAGCTTAGCAGGGATACCGAGTTCAGACGTTGCGGCGTACAGACGATCCCTTATCGGGCTATCGAAGACAGCCTTAAGCGCTGATCAGTCACCGCGTATCGTATTTAATCGGAGCGCAGACAAAACCTACCCTACCCGAGCTCATACATGCGTTCGCTCATTGCGTATTTAATCGGCGCGTAACGCAGAAATTATAATCCAAATTGGTTTTTCTCACACGTTTACGTCTGCTCTGATGCTCAGAGAGGATGAGAGAATGGCATTGCTTTGTACTAAAAACAGCGCTGCCACTGCTCTTCGATTTTAATTTAGTACAAAAACCGGATTATTATTGTTAAAATTCATTCATAAAAGTAGACCACAATAAATATATCTAAAAATTTAGATAATTCTGTGTCATAGATTTTATAAAGAATGTAAAATTTAACCTCAAAAGCAAAATGAACAGCGTGCTTACTTTGTGCACGAAACTATATGGCAGCACGGCAGCAATAACCAAAACAGAAACGTGCAAAAGAGCCACAGCTGCCACACGATTTTCACTGAACGGCCCAAATTTTGCCGTTACGATTAATTCCGCTCACAAAAGATACGCGGTGACTGATCAGCGCTTTAAAATCGACGAAGAGATGGTGGGTGTCTATATTCTATTCGTGGGTCTTCTCCAGGATTTGGCGTAGTGTGTAGATCTGGTCGATGGTGGATTTGCCAGGTCTAAAGTCGCACTGATGAGGTCCAATTAGTTCCTTGGCGAATGGCTTCAATCTTTTACACAGTACGCTCGACAATACCTTGTATGCGATGGCAATAAGTAGTTTGTGCAAATCGTCGGGTCGCCTTTCTTTAACACAGGACAGAGCACACCAAGATTCCAATCGCTGGGCATACTTTCATCTAGCCATATTTTGCAGAGAAGGTAGGGCGCATGCACGTCGCCGCCAGTCTTGAATAGCTCTGTAGACAGGGCGTCAGCACCCGCCGCTTTGTTATTCTTAAGTCGCTGGATTGCGACCTTCACCTCGTTATAGCTAGGCGATGATATGTCATCGTCATATGTGGTATCGGGAACCTGCCTCCGTTGGCGGATTTGGTGTCATGGCCTGCTAATAAGCTGGAGAAGTGTTTCCTCCATAACTTTAGTATACTCTGCGCATCGGTTACCAGATTGCCGTTTTCGTCACGACAGGAAGCTGCCCCGGTCTTAAATCCTTCGGTTAGACGCTTAACCTTCTGGTAGAATTTTCGAGCGTCATTACTGTCTCTGCACATCTCGATCTCCTCGCGCTCGCGTTTTTTCTGTTCCCGCTTCTTGCGTCTGAAAAGGCGTCTCTCTGCTTTTTCTTCCCGGTAATGCTCTCGCACGGCTCGCGTTGCAGCCGACCGCAGGGTTCTTTTGTAGGCGGCATTCTTCACTGCAGTGGTCTGGCGACACTCCTCGTCATACCATTGGTTCCGCGGCAGTGGACGTTGGACACCAAGGACGCTCTCCGCGGCAGTGCGCAAGGAGTGGGAAATATGAGCCAAAAATCCGCCGGCGTCATCGGGCTGCGGAAAAGATTGGCTTAGTAGATTAGAGAGTTGAGCGGAGCAGGCTTCGGGTGTCCGTTGTGATTGCAGCTTTGCGACGTCCAGGTTTCGCTGTGTACCAGAGCGCATATCCTTCGCATGCGAACTTTGGCTGCAACAAGTAAGTGGTCCGAATCGATGTTTGCACCTCGGAACGTACGCACGTCTAGTACACTGGAAGCATGCCTTCCGTCGATCACAACATGATCGATCTGGTTTCTTGTTCGTTGATCGGGGGACAGCCAGGTGGCCTTATGGAAATCGTGATGTTGGAATCTGGTGCTACTTACTACCATGTTTCGCGCCGCGGCGAAGTCGATCAGCCTCAGACCGTTGTTCGAGGTGATCTTGTGGAAGCTGAACTTACCGAGTTGGCCAAAAACTCGCCCCCGCCCTATCTTTTCGTTAAAATCCCCGAGGACTATCTTAACGTCGTGTGACGGTCGTACACGTCCTCGAGTCTCGCGTAGTACGCATCCTTGGTCGCATCGTCCTTCTCTTCAGTCGGGGCGTGTGCGCAAATTAGGCTGATGTTCAAGAATTTCGCGTTGATGGGAATTGTAGCCAGTCTTTCGTTCACAGGGGTGAACCTGGGACAAGCTGGCGTAGCCTCCGACTGACCACGAATCCACATCGAAATTCGCGCATCTCCACATGGCAGCTGCAGTAGCTGTCGCTTGTTTTGAGCATACCTGCCCTGTCCATCGCATTTTCTTGATGGCGGTGATGTCAGCCTTGTATTTTTCGAAGGCATCCGCCAGTTGGATAGACACCTTCCCTATTGAGGGCCCGGACATTCCAGTTGCATATCCGTAAATCGTGGTCCTTAGTACATTTGCGGGGGTCGTCAACGGTTTTAGGGGCCATTTTATGTGCTAAAATATTAGAGTTTTTAATTTCATATTTTGTATTGATTTATTTCCATTCGAGATATAGCATGCATCAAAATCATTTAGTAAATGTTACATTTTTTAAATGTCTTCATAGCTATGTCATTGGACACACCCCATAATCGGGAGTTATTACTAGTTGTAATATAATTGCAACTGTCATATGTACACTTAAATACTGTTTCCCTCGCTACTGCTGCTGCTCTACAGTAAAAACGTCCACAATGTGTTAGACTACCTCTTTTCATTTAAAAAACTTTCTAAATTTTGATACAACGACATTTCCTCCTTTTCTTCATGATTGACGCAATCACTTTTTCCGCAGCCACCTCTACTACTACTACCACTTTCACCACAAACTCTACCACTTCTATTCTTATAAAAAAAGAACTTATCAAGTACTTACTTCTACGTACTCTACACGCTTATCCAGTGTTCTCACTACCACCACTTACAAGAAATCGCTGTGACCAAAACATTTGTTACACATTTCAATAAACAACAATAACTAAATTTTGTATTAATAACATAATATATACATATGTAATATATATATATGTTTACTTAAAAAAAGGACCATCTATTTGGGCGCTTTAACTTTTCAAGTCCGAAATAGCCGCGTAAAAGTTTCGCTTTGTAAATTGCCAGCAGCGAAATTTACATTTTTGTTCATGTTTTATCAGCATAAAACATTGGAGTTTGCTTTAAAAAATTGCAAATTTGAATGATAATTAAGAGGTAAGCTTTTAGGGTCAGGTGTAAAAAAAATTAAATTTGATATATGATATAGATGATCATGCCCATATTTAAAAGCTGCCATCAGAGCTGTGTCGTAATGATTCCTTTAGGGAATCAATTACTCTCAATTACAAATTACAAGGAATTGCAATTAGTAATCAATTCCTACTGTTCACAGCAAAG
This sequence comes from Neria commutata, assembly GCA_963457695.1. Taxonomy (NCBI): domain Eukaryota; kingdom Metazoa; phylum Arthropoda; class Insecta; order Diptera; family Micropezidae; genus Neria; species Neria commutata. Next base: position 38,615,035 of record OY735246.1, read on the forward strand.
GAATTGATTACTTTTTCAATTCCTTTGAAAAATTCCAAAAGTAATTTGCTTTTTTTCAATTCCAATTCCAAGGAATTTTTTTTTTGGAATTGAAATGAATTCCTTTGTAGGAATGTAATTGATTTTTTCAAATTCCTCAGAGGAATTGTGAAAGTAATTGAGAAACTGAAATTTTATTCATAAATGTGAAATGTGAAAATTTCTTTATGGTCAAAGATTAGAATCGAAACAATATAAAGCTAGACACCGCCTCTCTCCACCGATCCCTGCCGATAGCAGACAAAACGGAGGGAGACGATGCCCATTGCCCAGTCAGCACCCGCGGGGAGGGTTTACTAAGTGGATTTTTACCGACCACTGAGTGAAATAAGTACAACATAAAAATATATTCAGCTACCACACTTTTATTTCACACTGATGGCAACCACAAAGTGTGTATGTGAGCTGTAGATGAGCTGTCACCGCAAAATGTGTGCAGCAAAAGTTGAAAGTTGGTCAAATTTCTGCATTCTGCGTTCAACGCACCGCTCATTGGCACTTTCTTCATATGTTTTGACTAGTTCAACTTAGCTGTCAAAAATTTTCACCGCAATGAATCGCACGCACGCACAATTGGAATCGGGCTCTAATACCAGGGAAATAATATTGACGAATGTGCCCCAACAAAAAACGCCAAATCTACCCGAATTTTTAATTTTTTCCATATTTTTTAAAATTTTCGGCGCTTTACTTTAAGAATAAACGCTTCTATTTACAAAGGAACTACTATAAAGAGAATATTGGTATGGTTTGGTTTTAAATAATTATACATAGAGAGCTCAAACTTCTTAGGTGTCTTGACCCAAATATTGGGAAAACACAAAACACTTGTTCCTTTATCATCTGTTTAGATAGAGAAGGCAAACTTTGTTAGGTTTATTTATGCTAGTTATTTGCTAGTTTTTACTAAATAAAATAAACACCAGCTTCGAAGGTATAGTTTCCAGTTGCCAAATGGGAGTCAGGTCGCAGTGTCTCCCTGCCAGAAAACATATACTTCGTCTTGCCCTCGTTGACCGTCGGACCCACTTTGGCTGATTCTCTTTCGATAGCCGAGAAAGCAGCGGTAACATATCGCTTGGTCTGGCCGACGATATCAATATCATCGGCGTACGCAAGGAGCCGGACACTTTTGTAGAAAATAGTGCCATCGCGCTGCACACCGGCTTTCCGTAGCACGCTCTCCATCAGGAAGTTGAAGAGGTCGCAGGATAGAGGATCGCCTTGTCTGAAGCCTCTCACGGTATCGAAAGGATCAGAGTCATCCTGCACAGCCTCACCAGCTTAGCAGGGATACCGAGTTCAGACATTGCGGCGTACAGACGATCCCTTATCGGCTATCGAAGACAGCCATAAAAACGACGAAGAGATGGTGGGTGTCTATATTCTATTCGTGGGTCTTCTCCAGGATTTGGCGTAGTGTGTAGATCTGGTCAATGGTGGATTTGCCAGGTCTAAAGTCGCACTGATGAGGTCCAATTAGTTCCTTGGCGAATGACTTCAATCTTTTACACAGTACGCTCGACAATACCTTGTATGCGATGGCAATAAGTAGTTTGTGCAAATCGTCGGGTCGCCTTTCTTTAACACAGGACAGAGCACACCAAGATTCCAATCGCTGGGCATACTTTCATCTAGCCATATTTTGCAGAGAAGGTAGGGCGCATGCACGTCGCCGCCAGTCTTGAATAGCTCTGTAGACAGGGCGTCAGCACCCGCCGCTTTGTTATTCTTAAGTCGCTGGATTGCGACCTTCACCTCGTTATAGCTAGGCGATGATATGTCATCGTCATATGTGGTATCGGGAACCTGCCTCCGTTGGCGGATTTGGTGTCATGGCCTGCTAATAAGCTGGAGAAGTGTTTCCTCCATAACTTTAGTATACTCTGCGCATCGGTTACCAGATTGCCGTTTTCGTCACGACAGGAAGCTGCCCCGGTCTTAAATCCTTCGGTTAGACGCTTAACCGTTGTGTCGATCGTAGAGCCCACGGGTACATTTGCAACTTTAATTTTCCTGTATCTTCCAAACGGTTAGTCCGATTGACCTGAAATTTCATGATATCCTCAACCATACACTTTTGCATCATGTGGAAAAGTTTCATCAAGATTGGAGCAGCAGTTCAGTCGATACAGCCCAAATTCAAGTTAGTGGAATGGCGTCGACTGCTGATGTACCCGGGTACTTGTATGAACAATACATACAATACAGTACAAATATATATGACAAATATATATGGCAAAGTTCACTTTATATTGCTATATCTTCCAAGCGGCTGGTCCAATCTTGATGAAACTTCGTATCATAGCTTGGAAATATGTAATTGATATTGGTGTGAAATTTCAGGTCAATTGGACCAACCGTTTGGAAAATATAACCCAGTTACTAGAAAATGACCTAGCGTCAACAGCTGATGTACAAACTGGTTGTGCAAGGGTAGGTAGGCAAGATATTCCCAAATACCCTTTTGTTCCTGTTAGTAGACGTGTTTTCCTACACATTCCAAAAAAAAAATGTTTACATTGAACAAATATTTTATGAGTTATAATTATTCGCACCAGGTACTAAAAATAGCACTATGAGCAAGAGGGGTTGATTTTCAGTTCAAATATAACGGAATTTTGCGAATGAAAATTCAATGTTAATTATTTTTCTTGGTAAAAAGGGATCAAATTACAAGGATTAAAAAAGAATTTGGAAATTGTTAAATTTTTATGGATTTTGGCAATTCCCATTTTTGGTAAAAATGGATTATTTAGGTACCAAATTTTTTTTTTCCCAAATTATGATAAAAGTTTTGTTAACTAGACAATATTTCCAAGAAATAAAAAAAAAAAAAACCAGAAAATTACAAGAATCCAGGTAGTAGTTAATATTTGTATATCAAAAGCAACTATCTGCCATACAAAACGTATGAAGTACCCGGGTACATCTACTGTCGATGTGGATAAAACCCAACAGCTGTTGACACAACGGTTAACCTTCTGGTAGAATTTTCGAGCGTCATTCCTGTCTCTGCACATCTCGATCTCCTCGCGCTCGCGTTTTTTCTGTTCCCGCTTCTTGCGTCTGAAAAGGCGTCTCTCTGCTTTTTCTTCCCGGTAATGCTCTCGCACGGCTCGCGTTGCAGCCGACCGCAGGGTTCTTTTGTAGGCGGCATTCTTCACTGCGGTGGTCTGGCGACACTCCTCGTCGTACCATTGGTTCCGCGGCAGTGGACGTTGGACACCAAGGACGCTCTCCGCGGCAGTGCGCAAGGAGTGGGAAATATGAGCCAAAAATCCGCCGGCGTCATCGGGGTGCGGAAAAGATTGGCTTAGTAGAATAGAGAGTTGAGCGGAGCAGGCTTCGGGTGTCCGTTGTGATTGCAGCTTTGCGACGTCCAGGTTTAGCTGTGTACCAGAGCGCATATCCTTCGCATGCGAACTTTTGCAACAAGTAAGTGGTCCGAATCGATGTTTGCACCTCGGAACGTACGCACGTCTAGTACACTGGAAGCATGCCTTCCGTCGATCACAACATGATCGATCTGGTTTCTTGTTCGTTGATCGGGGGAGAGCCAGGTGGCCTTATGGAAATCGTGATGTTGGAATCTGGTGCTACTTACTACCATGTTTCGCGCCGCGGCGAAGTCGATCAGCCTCAGACCGTTGTTCGAGGTGATCTTGTGGAGGCTGAACTTACCGAATTGGCCAAAAACTCGCCCCCGCCCTATCTTTTCGTTAAAATCCCCGAGGACTATCTTAACTTCGTGTGACGGTCGTACACGTCCTCGAGTCTCGCGTAGTACGCATCCTTGGTCGCATCGTCCTTCTCTTCAGTCGGGGCGTGTGCGCAAATTAGGCTGATGTTCAAGAATTTCGCGTTGATGGGAATTGTAGCCAGTCTTTCGTTCACAGGGGTGACCCTGGGACAAGCTGGCGTAGCCTCCGACTGACCACGAATCCACATCGAAATTCGCGCATCTCCACATGGCAGCTGCAGTAGCTGTCGCTTGTTTTGAGCATACCTGCCCTGTCCATCGCATTTTCTTGATGGCGGTGATGTCAGCCTTGTATTTTTCGAAGGCATCCGCCAGTTGGATAGACACCTTCCCTATTGAGGGCCCGGACATCCCAGTTGCATATCCGTAAATCGTGGTCCTTAGTACATTTGCGGGGGTCGTCAACGGTTTTAGGGGCCATTTTATGTGCTAAAATATTAGAGTTTTTAATTTCGTATTTTGTATTGATTTATTTCCATTCGAGATATAGCATGCATCAACAATATTTAGAAATGTCTTTTTTAAATGTCTTCATAGCTATGTCCTTGGACACACCCCATAATCGGGAGTTATTACTAGTTGTAATATAATTGCAACTGTCATATGTACACTTAAATACTGTTTCCCTCGCTACTGCTGCTGCTCTACAGTAAAAACGTCCACAATGTGTTAGACTACCTCTTTTCATTTAAAAAACTTTCTAAATTTTGATACAACGACATTTCCTCCTTTTCTTCATGATTGACGCAATCACTTTTTCCGCAGCCACCTCTACTACTACTACCACTTTCACCACAAACTCTACCACTTCTATTCTTATAAAAAAAGAACTTATCAAGTACTTACTTCTACGTACTCTACACGCTTATCCAGTGTTCTCACTACCACCACTTACAAGAAATCGCTGTGACCAAAACATTTGTTACACATTTCAATAAACAACAATAACTAAATTTTGTATTCATAACATAATATATACATATATGTATGTTTACTTAAAAAAAGGACCATCAATTTGGGCGCTTTAACTTTTCAAGTCCGAAATAGCCGCGTAAAAGTTTCGCTTTGTAAATTGCCAGCAGCGAAATTTACATTTTTGTTCATGTTTTATCAGCATAAATCATTGGAGATTGCTTTAAAAAATTGCAAATTTGAACATGTAAGGAAGCATCAGTCGGGTTTCCCCGACAGAGTAATACCCTACACCAAGTAACTGAGTGGGCGGACCACACCCATTTTTGTCAAACTAAAAGATATTCCTTATAGAACTGTATATAGCAACTATTGATACTCTGGAGGGACTACAACATAAATTGGCGATCTTATATATAAAACGCAGACTGACTAAAAAGCGTTTACCTGCTGTCCACTTTCTGTCTTTTACGACTTTAGATGAATGAAATCAGTTCGTTGTGTAGCCCAGTGGGTAGAGCCGCGCGCTTCCATACAGTAATTCGGTAGGTCACAGGTTCGAATCCCAGCTCCGCAGGTTTGAAAATTTTTCTTTTTTAACTTTTTTTATAAGCTTTTTTATTTTTTACTTTGCTTTGCCTTTAATTGTTGCTAATTGCTTTACTAGCTGTCGTGTATACAGGCACACACGACAGGTGGCCCCACTTGTATACATATATTATTTACCGCCTTCATGGTGGGCGGATTTTTTTAAATTTAAAGGTACTCTTACCAGCAATAAAGTTACCAAATATGAACGTTCTTGTATATGACGCGCCCAGAGCAAAAACGACTCTTATAATTTCACAGAGCAAAAACGCTTCAAAAAATTACACACCGTACATGTGACACTAACACATATTTGCATGCATGCTCGGTTGCAGAGCTCGGAGCAACCGTCGGTTTCGTCAGTGTCGCTGCTGATGCCAAGCAGAACAGACCGAGGGTGGGTTTTGTTCTGCTTGTTCACATGTATGTCGCTACCACGTGGTAAAATCCTTTTTTGAGAAATATCTATGCTACCAACGAAAAATTCTTGATGCTTTGCCGTCTTGTCGAATTTTCGTTTAGCAGGCTGTAAATTGAAAAATTACAATTTCCTATTAGCCAAAAAAATATGTTTGCTTGCCTTTAAATTTTATCACTTCTAAACGCAATATGTAAATTTTTTGGAAATTTCGCTTTATTGAATATTTGTTCATTTATTTTATTTGCGTTGATATATTTTGATAAATCACTTTTTTTAGATTTTACAGATACTTTTCGTCAAATCTTTTTTCAGATCAAATTTTTTAAAGATCACATTAAATACAAATATAAACTGATGACGGTTTGGCAATATATGTATGTATAGCCCTTTCATCTCCTAATTCTGCATCTAATTTGCCGCTGTCTTTCAGTCTCTAAGCAGCACACCCGGCAACAGCATTATTTGAGCTGTTCGTCCGTTTGTGTAAGTTTTTTATACAAACTTGCCTGAGATCCTGCTTTGCTTTGTGTGGGTTTTTCCCGCGAATTTTTCACCTGTTTGAAGGCATTCAATCTTTTGACTGCGGACGGCTAGAGACTTGCAGGTGTTTGGCGGGGTTCTCTATTATAAAAGGTCGCTTGCAGATTTTGAAAGAATAAAGCGTGAACATCTTGTGGAAGAAATCGGTCTTTGTGATCTTTAAGAAGCAGTTAACAAAATAAATAAATTCGAAATTGAGGAAGGCTTTCATGAGAGAACGTACTATTTTCAATATGCAACCGATTTTTCTATTTTAAATCAAAGCAGTATTCTAATGGCAAAGATCAACGGTCGCAAATTTATTTGTAACTCATCGGGATGATTCTATATCATTGTATAAATTAACTATTTGGTGGGAATTCATGATAAAAGCGATCAACGGGGTCACTTGCAGGCGTGTTATGGCTGGTCATTTGTTCGCTCGTTCAAATGACGGTCGCAATAATTTCTAAGCGGTTTTCTTTCTGTATGCTGCTGAACTGAAAGGAAGAAGTGGAATGTAGCGTTCACCTTTTCACTGATGAAACGGAAGTTGTGTCGATTTTATGATGGCAATGTCGACATTCTATGCTCCAAAGAGGCAACTAAACATTTATAAGCATTGTAAAATTGAAGAATTACGTTGAACAATTTTTGCTTCTGACCTTAATTTGATATTACATGAATGGCATACAAAATTTTGCGAAAATATAAAAAAATGCAATTGCATCAAACTGAGTTTTCACTTCTTACCACCCTCATCGCTTTTATCATGAATTCACACCAAATAGTTAATTTATACAATGAAATAGAATCATCCCGATGAGTTACAAATAAATTTGCGACCGTTGATCTTTGCCATTAGAATATTGCTTTGATTTAAAATAGAAAAATCGGTTGCATGTTGAAAATAGTACGTTCTCTCATGAAAGCCTTCCTCAATTTCGAATTTATTTATTTTGTTAACTGCTTCTTAAAGATCACAAAGACCGAATTCTTCCACAAGATGTTCACGCTTTATTCTTTCAAAATCTGCAAGCGACCTTTTATAATAGAGAACCCCGCCAAACACCTGCAAGTCTCTAGCCGTCCGCAGTCAAAAGATTGAATGCCTTCAAACAGGTGAAAAATTCGCGGGAAAAACCCACACAAAGCAAAGCAGGATCTCAGGCAAGTTTGTATAAAAAACTTACACAAACGGACGAACAGCTCAAATAATGCTGTTGCCGGGTGTGCTGCTTAGAGACTGAAAGACAGCGGCAAATTAGATGCAGAATTAGGAGATGAAAGGGCTATACATACATATATTGCCAAACCGTCATCAGTTTATATTTGTATTTAATGTGATCTTTAAAAAATTTGATCTGAAAAAAGATTTGACGAAAAGTATCTGTAAAATCTAAAAAAAATGATTTATCAAAATATATCAACGCAAATAAAATAAATGAACAAATATTCAATAAAGCGAAATTTCCAAAAAATTTACATATTGCGTTTAGAAGTGATAAAATTTAAAGGCAAGCAAACATATTTTTTTGGCTAATAGGAAATTGTAATTTTTCAATTTACAGCCTGCTAAACGAAAATTCGACAAGACGGCAAAGCATCAAGAATTTTTCGTTGGTAGCATAGATATTTCTCAAAACCGGATTTTACCACGTGGTAGCGACATACATGTGAACAAGCAGAACAAAACCCACCCTCGGTCTGTTCTGCTTGGCATCAGCAGCGACACTGACGAAACCGACGGTTGCTCCGAGCTCTGCAACCGAGCATGCATGCAAATATGTGTTAGTGTCACATGTACGGTGTGTAATTTTTTGAAGCGTTTTTGCTCTGTGAAATTATAAGAGTCGTTTTTGCTCTGGGCGCGTCATATATATTATGGAAGTTATGAGGATTTTCAGCTTAACGCCTATATAATGGGCGGACCACGCCCATTTTATAAGCTTTATATTAACTTCACATCCGGTATGTGGGTCGTCAAATCTAGTAATAAATTTTTCACCCACTTCCCGACTACTTAGAGATCTGAAACTTTGCATACATGCCTAAACACGAACCCAATACATGAATCAATAAATTTGGGCATAGGATAAGGGGCGTGGCACTTTTTTATAAACTCCAGATTTGGGTATAACTTTAGAACTACACATCAATGAAACTCGGTAGGAACTTACTACATATCCATATCCTTCTACTGGGAAAATAAGACGGGGAGTGGACAAGTGGGCGTGGCACCGCCCATACAAACAAAATCGTTTATATAAAATAGCTTTGGAACTAAAGGTCGTGCAGCATTGAAATTTCCTATTCAGTCGCCTCTTGGATGCGTCGTCCCACTGATAAAACTTTATGGGCGTAGGATAAGGGGCGTGGCACTTTTTTATCAACTCCAGATTTGTGTATAACTTTAGAACTACACATCACACATCAATGAAACTCGGTAGGAACTTACTACATATCCATATCCTTCTACTGAGAAAATAAGGCGGGGAGTGGATAAGGGGGCGTGGCACCCCCTATACAAACAAAATTTTTGATCTCGATTAGCTTTGGAACTAAAAGTCGTGCAGCATTGAAATTTCGTATGCAGTCGCCTCTTGGATGTTTCGTCCCAATAGTAAAATTTTATGGGCGTAGGATAAGGGGCGTGGCACTTTTTATAAACTCCAGATTTGTGTATAACTTTAGAACTACACATCACACATCAATGAAACTCGGTAAGAACTTACTACATATCCATATCCTTCTACTGAGAAAATAAGACGGGCACTGGATAAGGGGGCGTGGCACCGCCCATACAAACAAAATTTTTGATCTCGATTAGCTTTGGAACTAAAGGTCGTGCAGCATTGAAATTTCGTATGCAGTCGCCTCTTGGATGTGTCGTCCCACTGGTAAAATTTTATGGGTGTAGGATAAGGGGCGTGGCACTTTTTTATAAACTCCAGATTTGTGTATAACTTTAGAACTACACATCACACATCAATGAAACTCGGTAGGAACTTACTACATATCCATATCCTTCTACTGAGAAAATAAGACGGGCACTGGATAAGGGGCCGTGGCACCGCCCATACAAACAAAATTTTTGATCTCGATTAGCTTTGGAACTAAAGGTCGTGCAGCATTGAAATTTCGTATGCAGTCGCCTCTTGGATGTGTCGTCCCACTGGTAAAATTTTATGGGCGTAGGATAAGGGGCGTGGCACTTTTTTTATCAACTCCAGATTTGTGTATAACTTTAGAACTACACATCACACATCAATGAAACTCGGTTGGAACTTACTACATATCCATATCCTTCTACTGAGAAAATAAGGGGGGCACTGGATAAGGGGGCGTGGCACCCCCCATACAAACGAAATTTTTGATCTCGATTAGCTTTGGAACTAAAGGTCGTGCAGCATTGAAATTTCGTATGCAAGCGTGGCACTTTTTATCAACTCGAATATTAGGGTCGATCACTGCCGTATTATTTGTTAAATTGAGGATATGACATATGACGATAGGAAACACTGTGAATACCCTAAATATTGTGTACCGCTCTGCAAGATTTAAATTATTTTTGTGAAAAATTTCAGAGCTCTAAAATTGAATTTATGGGAGACTAAAAAGTAGAAAATAAAATTATATAAAAAAAACCTTTTAAAAATAAGCTTTAATTTATTTAATGTACTAAAAAGTAGAAAATAAATTGTTTCCAAGTCACCTGTATCTTACTATTAACCCTTAAATGCATGGGGTCAGCACCTAGCATGGAGACCAAGCCCCCCCTATGTGAAATCACCCACTGATCACGAAATGGATGCTAATTTTTTATATAAATGCATAGTTTTTAAGAAAAAGTAAAAAATGTGAGTTTTTTTATTTGTACCATAATATGGTACACTATGCATTGGAGGCAAATAAGACTAATAATGTTGTTTATGGAAAAATTTGATTTAGTTCATTAGACATAAAGGAATATAGACATAAGTAAATAGAAATGCTTAGAATCACTTTCTGTGTTGATTTCCGGTTGTCCGTCTCTCCGTCTGTCAGTCTGTCCGTCCGTCTGTCTGTCCGTCTTGCTGTCCGTGGCCACAGGAGAGAAAGAAGGAGTTGTCACATTTGGACCAAATTTGGCACACAGTCGCAGTGAACCTTTCACTACTTCAAGTTCCAAGATTAGCCAAATCAGTTGAAGAACACGCCCACTATAGGCCTGTAAGTCCCAATACCCCGGATTTTTTCCGGTAAAATAGCTATATTTTGTCTAATTACTCATTAAAAGGAATGATATTTTGTATTTAAGGTAAGGTGTGGGCCCTCTACGTCATACAAGAAAATGGACGTGGTCTGCCCACTATATAGGCGGCAAAATTTTTGGGGTCAGATGGTTTGGGTGCATGAAGTACCATATATGGTACATGTGAAAAAATTCAAAAGAAGTACATATTTAAAATCATCGTATTTCATAAAATTCGATTTTATTTAGCTAAAACAAACATAAATGTACTTGCTTGTAACATTTATTAGACAAACAATAAAATGATGTATATTTTATTAACGAATAAAAATCACTCTTACAATTTTTCGCAAAATTCACGACCGCCCACTTTGCCAACTAACTGTCAACTGAATATAAACTTTAGCAAGCTGTTGCGATATTTAAATAAACGGCATTTGTTTTTAGAACAATCTAGAGCAATAACAAAAACGATCCAAATTGATTTGATGGAGTTACAAACGATTTAGGGAGTGTACCATATATGGTACGCCATGCATTTAAGGGTTAATAAAAGCTTGTGCGCTCAATATCCATAATCAAAATATATTTCATTACTAGAATCTATTTGCAAAAAAATTATTTAAATAAAATATTGTGGTAACTGGTTGACAAATATTGAACACATGAGCGCCCAGGGGCGGACTAAGGCCTAGGCATCCTAGGCACGTGCCTAGGGCCCGTAATTTTTGGGGCCCGAAAAGTAGGTTTTAAATTTTGTAATTTTTATAATTAATTTTTATTTAACCCTGATATTACATTACATTTATAAATTTATTTTTTTTCATACATTTTGCATGGAAATATATTTCGAGCGTTATGTTTTTTGACTCCGATTATGCATCAAGAGCAGAGGTGCACAAAAATGATTTGCATTTGTGTAGTTGAGGAAGAGAGAGAACTGCAATTTGCGTCATTAACATTTTAATTTTTTTTTAGTGAATTTGAAAAAAAGGTGCTGTCTCTCGCTCTCTTATTGACGACTAAAGGCCTCGTCACATAGAATCCGTTGCGTCCGTGAGAGCGATTTTTCAACTGACAGCAAAGTTGAAATGTATGAAATCATATGAAGCATGGCACATAAGCAACGGATGCGATGCCGCAACGCAAAAAGTTAAACAACTTTCAACTTTTGCCGTCCGGCAGAACGTTGACAGATATCAGCTGATTGTTTTTATTGTTTTGCCGACTTGAAATTTTCTGTGGAATATTTTCTATTTCATTGAAATTTTCTGTATTTGCAATTGTTTCGAAGAACAGTTGATAGAAACAGTACAACAGTACATTTTGCTTTATGACAAACGGGCTCAGGTGTACCGCAAGACGCTTCTGAAGGAAAATGCTGGGGTTCCTGCTGCTAGCGCAACAATATAAATGTTTTAATACAGAAGACGAAGCAGCTGATTTTCTATGTGCTGCCAGCGTATTCATTGTGCCGACCCTCTCCGGCAGTCCGTCGCCGTCAGTTGAAAACGACGCTCTCACGGACGCAACGGATTCTATGTGACAAGGCCTTAAATGAAAGAGCATAACAATGTGTGTGCTTTTAGTTTATACAACTGTGACAGGGATACAAATGTTGGTATAATTTTACCAAATTTGGAACGACATGAAAAGAACAATGGTACACCAATCACTTATTTAGTACAATTTACATATTCGCTCAAATGCAAGTTCTGTTAAATTTACAGCACAGTTACGTTGTTTTATTTCGTTTTGCATTTTATTTCACATCGGCTCGATTGGTAGTCCATTATGTTCATTCGTTTACGTAAACTTGTCAACTGATTCATTACGATACATCTATGAGTAGTTAAGTTAACATACCCGAAATGTTATGGATTTTTATCAAAATAATAACTAATCAATCTGAGTACATTTGTTTAAGTATTATTGTTTTTTTTTTTTTAATTATGTTTATGTTTGTTTGTTTTAAAGAATTATGTTTATGTTTGTTTGTTTTAATGAATTCTGTTTATGTTTGTTTGTTTTAATGAATTATATTAATGTTTGTTTGTTTTAATGAATTATATTGAATAAATTATGTTTATTTAGTTTTTGCACATGTATACATATTATTTTTAAAAAATTTTTTCTTTAAAACCAAACTACCAAACGCAAAGTATGTATGTGTAATGACTGAAAAAAGGCCCGAAATTACAAGGTTGCCTAGGGCCCGCTTTAGCCTTAGTCCGCCACTGTGAGCGCCCCAAGCTTTTATTGAAAATAAAAAAAATAAAAACCTCAGAGGAATTGTGAAAGTAATTGAGAAACTGAAATTTTATTCATAAATGTGAAATGTGGAAAATTTTTTTATGGTCAAAGATTAGAATCGAAACAACAATTGGACATTTTTATGTTGGCAATAATTTTTATATGCACAAGTGCCAAAAATTGTAAGTTCAAACAGCATTCCTTTCTAAATTACTTTGAGGAATGGAATCGAAAAAAATCAATTACATTTTCAATTCCATGGAATGGAATTGGAAAAAATCAATTACATTCCTACAAAGGAATTCATTTCAAAAAAATTCCTTTCCAATTGGAATTGAAAAAAAGCAAATTATTTTTGGAATTTTTCAAAGGAATTGAAAAAGTAATCTATTCCTTTGCTGTGAACTGAAGGAATTGATTACTAATTGCAATTACTGAGGAATGTAATTGTAATTGTAATGGAATTGCATTTACCCAGCTCTGGCTGCCATTACATTCTGTGGATGCTATAAAAACATAAAAATTATATTTAACATATGGTGGATACAAATCTATAAAATCTTAATAACGTAACTTTTGACTTTTGCGCGTTTAAATGAATACCCCTAATATTTAAAATGCATGTTTTCAAGCAAATAAATGTCATATTATTATAAGCTTTATATTAGGTTCACATCCGGTATGTATGTATGTTTGTCGTCAAATCTAGTAATGAATTTTTCACCCACTTTCCGACTACTTAGAGATCTGAAACTTTGCATACATGCCTAAACACGAGCACGATACATGAATCAATCAATTTTATGGGCGTAGGATAAGGGGCGTGGCACTTTTTTATCAACTCCAGATTTGTGTATAACTTTAGAACTACACATCACACATCAATGAAACTCGGTAGGAACTTACTACATATCCTTCTACTGGGAAAATAAGACGGGGAGTGGACAAGTGGGCGTGGCACCCCCCATACAAACAAAATTTTTGATCTCGATTAGCTTTGGAACTAAAGGTCGTGCAGCATTGAAATTTCCTATTCAGTCGCCTCTTGGATGCGTCGTCCCACTGATAAAACTTTATGGGCGTAGGATAAGGGGCGTGGCACTTTTTTTTCAACTCCAGATTTATGAATAACTTTAGAACTACACATCACACATCAATGAAACTCGGTAGGAACTTACTACATATCCATATCTTTCTACTGGGAAAATAAGACGGGCAGTGGACAAATGAGCGTGGCACCGCCCATACAAACAAAATGTTTATATAGAAGAGCTTTGGAACTAAAAGTCGTGCAGCATTGAAATTCCGTATACAGGCCCCTCTTGGAAGCTTCGTCCCACTGGTAAAATTTTATGGGCGTAGGACAACGGGCGGGGCACTTACAAGCAACTACACACTTGGGCTTCAGTTTATAATTATAGGTACACCACACATCAATGAAAAACGATAGGAACTTACTCGCCGCGCCTTGCAAGCAAAACAACAACAACTCATCGCGCCATAAATATGCCACGAATATTAGGGTCGATCACAGCCGTATTATTTGTTAAATTGAGGATATGACATATGACGATAGGAAACACTGTGAATACCTTAAATATTGTGTACTGCTCTGCAAGTTTTAATTCTTTTTGTGAAAAATTTCAGAGCTCTATGATTGAATTTATGGAAGACTAAAAAGTAGAAAATAAAATTATATAAAAAAAAATTTTTTTTAAATAAGCTTTAATTTATTTAATGTACTAAAAAGTAGAAAATAAATTGTTTCCAAGTCACCTGTATCTTACTATTAACAAAAGCTTGTGCGCTCAATATCCATATTCAAAATATCTTTCATTACTAGAATCTATTTGCAAAAAATTATTTAAATAAAATATTGTGGTAACTGGTTGACAAATATTGAACACATGAGCCCCAAAAGCTTTTATTAATAGTAAGATACAGGTGACTTGGAAACAATTTATTTTCTACTTTTTAGTACATTAAATAAATTAAAGCTTATTTAAAAAAAAATTTTTTTTTATATAATTTTAATTATAAATGCAATTACATAAGTCTTTGTACACTTAATTGTTCTTTCGGTTAAACGGCTAAATTGATATTATAAATACGCCTGTGGGCAATGAAAAATGTTTGGGACAAAATTTTATAAAAAGGCTTTATTAGCAAAGGCAGCGCAGGGCTGAATTTTAACAATTCACTAATTTTAGCATATGAGCTGTTATTTTTGAAAATGGTATAAGTTCACTTTCTGTTATTGCGAGATATTCAAATGATTACATTTCACTCTCAGTGTCAATACTGTTATGAGCTAAACCTTCCATCTCCCAAATATGAACTAGAATCTAATTTGAAGATGAATAGACTTGTAAAATTTTTACTTTATTGCTGGATCGCGCTGCTAGTACTGAACTCACATGGTGAGCTTTTCAGTTTGACAAGTAATTAGAATAAAGACATTTTGATGACATAATGTAACAGAATGAATAGATGCCATAATGTTGGCAACGACAGAGTTGCATTAATGTGGATTAACATAACAGTGGTGAGAAAGAAATTACGTTAACATAGACATATTCTGTTACAGCAGTAATGTTGGCTAACAGAAGGTATTTATGTTTCGAATATCAGGAAACTAGATTCCATTCCTAAACATCCCGGGCGCCACTGAAACAACGTTTCAGAATAACGGCAATACAACGAGCTTGGTTATGGGTTATCTCCACGGCTGGTGCGAAGTTTTGCTGCATGAACTAGTCCATCAGCGCCTGGGTATGTCTCGAGCACTTTCGCCATTGGCCAATCGCAGGCGGTATGTTGCTTTCTCGAATCATGACGGCGCGTCGCGACGTCGCCAGGTGCAATGTTTGGGGTGCGGCGGTTCCACTTAGGGCGATTTCGAAGCGATGTTAAGTACTCCTGATGCCAGCGTCGCACAATGGGGTATTTTACTCGGATTTCGTGGATTAATTCAAAAAGTGAAACTCAGATATCTTAATATTATTTGGTATCAGGGAAAAGTAGATAAAATTGTGCATCACTGGCTGAAAAAATTTCTGTTCTATGTGTAACGGTATCGTCACAGAACTCATTTCAAAATGCATATTAATTCACTGTTTCGCTGTTTCGAGCGAGTTAAGGACTGTTGTTGTTTTATGGGGAAAAAATATAATCGTCGCAGTGCGCCTCAGGAGCACTCAAATTATATTTTTAAATAAAAATCACTTTTAGTCCGTTTTTGAATATTAACTATTTATTTACACGAGATGCCTTTATATCAGTTCAAGTGATAGATTAATACTGCCGAGCCATAGTTCAGTCAGCTGTATTTATACTTAGCTTAGTTGGTACCTGAGTCTTATCGTTTATGTGTTTACAAGTATCTTATCTTAATGTGCTGAATGCATTTATGAGTTTGTTTGTCAAAAATGCATTTAGGGGTTTCTTATCTTGAAAGTTGTTTATGAAAAATATGTTTACAAGTTGTTTATGAAAAACATGTTTACTATTGATTGGTAGTCGTAAACAACTATCTTATGTATTTATGAGTTTAGTGTTTCTTATTGTTTTAAAATGACAAAGGCTAGAGGTATGCTAACTCTCCCCTGTGCTGAGCAAAAGTGTCCTCACTTTTTAATTTAGCCATTTGTAAAGCATACGCTTCGTCATATTGTTTTATTTTTCTTGCTTCCAATTTTAATTTATAACAAGTTAAAATTTTGTTGAATATGAAGCCAAGTGTAATTATACTAAAAATAATAGTGGTTATTACAAATGTTGTTTTTAAAGGATTCTCTTCAATGGGAATCAGTAACTTATTTAATGCCTTAATATTATCGAATTTGTATTTCGAGTCTGAGGATAAAATTTTAAGTGTTTCAATTTCGCTTTCGATATGCGAGTGAATGTAATTTTTTATTTCGTTTTCATGATTGAAATAAGTTTTATTATTCAGTACAATGGACTCATTGTATTGTATCAAATTTATTCCTGAAATTTCTATGTTATTTACGGTGTGTTTTCCATCTAGTATAATATTACCATGATCAAAAAATTGAATTTTTTGTTTTCTTCTTGAATCACATTACATTTTGCTTTTTGATTTAAGAGTAAAGATATGGTACAATTATCCTTTAGTTCTTGTTCACAAATATTAGTTCCTAAATAGTTTTCGCATTTCTGAATTCTAACAAATTGTTCATTACACTGTGCTATTTCTGTATCTGTGGTTAGTTTGCCATATTTATAAGCTAAAGGTATTATATGAAAATATTTACACTTCCTTGTTATCAATGGATATTTGTAAATTGTAATAAATGTTTCTTCTAAGTGTGCAATAAAGATTTCTGAGTACTCCATGACATTTATCAATGGTAGTGTTGTCATTTCTTTTTCTAAAATTTTCTGAATGTCCTTTAAATCTATAGATTCGGAATAAAAATTGTTATGTTTTGCTAAGTTTATGGTTTCTGTGAGCGTTCTCAAAACGTTGTATGTTTCTTGTAAGACTAAGTATTGGTTATTAGCATCTGGGCTAAGTGATTCTATTATTTTCCTAAAGTGGGAGTTGATTGTCAACTGCTTATTGTTATTTGCAATAATATCGTTTATTGCTGTTTTTATTTCTACCATGTCATCGTGATCTGGATTTCCAGTCACAAATTTGATTGCGGATCCTAGAAAATTGAGTGAACGTTTCTGTTTTCCAAATTTCAGTTGTTCAAGTAAAATGTCAATTTTCCTGTGGAGTATTTGGTCCTTTGGGGTATTGGTCATTGTGATTTCTGAATAAACGTCTAATATTGTTGTAAGGTTCGTAATATGGTATAGGTAATTTGTGTCTTTGTATAAGTGTACAGGATTTGATTCGAGTAGGATATATTTTTTGTCACTAATGTTCGTTATTTGTTGTGTTAAAATATTTTTTATTAACACTAAAGCGCTGATCAGTCACCGCGTATCTTTTGTGAGCGGAATTAATCGCAACGGCAAAATTCGGGCCGTTCAGTGAAAATCGTGTCGCAGCTGTGGCTCTTTTGCACGTTTCTTTTTTGGTTATTGCTGCCGTGCTGCCATATAGTTTCGTGCACAAAGTAAGCACGCTGTTCATTTTGCTTTTGAGGTTAAATTTTACATTCTTTATAAAATTGATGATACAGAATTGTCTAAATTTTTAGATATATTTATTGTGGTCTACTTTTAAGAATTTATAATACCAATAATAATCCGGTTTTAGTTCTAAATTAAAATCGAAGAGCAGTGGCAGCACTGTTTTTAGTACAAAGCAATGTCATTCTCTCATCCTCTCTGAGCATCAGAGCAGACGTAAACGTGTGAGAAAAACCAATTTGGATTATAATTTCTGCGTTACGCGCCGATTAAATACGCAATGAGCGAACGCATGTATGAGCTCGGGTAGGGTAGGTTTTGTCTGCGCTCCGATTAAATACGATACGCGGTGACTGATCAGCGCTTAAGAGTATTAGAATATAATTTAATTTCATTTTGATTGTCGTCGTATATTATCTTTGTGGATCACTGTGTTTTTCTTGGTTGTTTGCACTGAGTGTCCTAAATCCTTTTTTACAATATATTTTCTAAACTTCTGCGCTGTTTTTGCACGTCGATCTGTTCTAGCGAAAATTACGTCTCCTTTTTTGTACGTTGTACGTTCACGATTTTTGTTATGGTACGCTAGTGTTGTTTCCTGTGCCTTGGTCAGGTCCTCTGTTACTTCCGGATATTTTTTCTATTGAAAAAGATGTCCAAAGGTTTTTTCTTTGTCACCGAGTGTATCGTTAGATTGTATTGTCGAACGGCTTCGAATATTTCTTCAATGGGACTTGTATTATTTTGTTCCGCGAGAAGATTACATAACTCGATTATAGTTCCGTGCAACCGTTCTACTTGGGCGTTTGTTGTTGAATGAGCACTTGGGGTTACTGTGTGCTTTATATTAAGTCTTTCATATATTGTTTTTGCTACGATCCCAGTGAAAATACTTTCATTATCAGTCATGAGATTGCGGGCATGTGGGTATATCTGTGTCAATATTTCTTCTATCGTCAAGAATCAATCTTTTTTACTTTCTACGCGTCTGAGATATGCATACTTGGAATATCGGTCTATCGTTGAGATATACATGTTGTTACTCATGTAAAATACGTCCATTTGTATTGATTCACCTACTTTTGTGGGTATTGGGGTATTCCTATTGGTTGTTTTTGTGGATTTCGTTCATACTTGTTTTTCAAGCAAATTTCACAATTCATATGCTTTGTTTTGCATAGTTTCTTTATGTTTGGCCAGTAATGTGTAGTTGAAATTTCTGTAGCGTTATTTTTATAGTTTCTATGAGCTCTGTTGTGTATGTCATCAACTATTTTTTCTTGCTCATTGCGGTCAATTACGTCGAGTAGTTGTGTGTCTGTTATCACAATTTTGTATTGTGTAAAATGATTCACTAATTCTGATTTTAAATGAAAAAGTTCTTCTTCCGAAATTTTCAAAGCGTTTGTCAGATTTGGGTTGATGGTGAGCTTTCTTGGGAGTGGTCAGATTCGTCATCGTTTGTCGTAACGTTGATCTGTCTCGACAAAGCATCAGCGACAACATTTTGGTGTCCTGGCTTGTACACAAGCTTAGCGCCATATTCCTCTATTAAGTTTTTCCATCTTTTTAATTTTGCATTTGGATTTTTTTCCGAAATTGAAAATATAAGTGATTGATGGTCAGTATAAATGGTCAAATCAGCTATTCCATATAGATAATTTCTGAGTTTCTGTAATGCCCAAATAATGGCTAATAATTCCGTTTCCTTTGGTCTGTAATTTTGTTCAGTTGTATTTAGAGTTCGGGAAATAAATGAAATTGGTTTTTTGTTCTGTGAAAGCACAGCTCCAATTGCATAATTACTAGCATCTGTAGTTAGTTCAAAAGGTTTATTGAAGTCTGGTTGAAACAGTTCAACTTGAGCTTGGAGTTCACCCTTGATTCTGTCCAATGCTTCAATAGCTTTCTCATCTAAATTTAAAATGATTTTGGCGCTTTGGTTTTTCTTAACCATTCCATTGTCGCCTTTTAAATGTACTGTAAGAGGTTTAACAATTGCTGCAAAATTCTTTATAAATTTCCTATAGTAGCTAGCTAAGCCAAGGAAGGATCTCAATTCCTTTAAGGTTTTTGGAACAGGATATTCTTTGATTGTTTCAATCTTAGTAGGGTCAACTGTAATCCTATTATATTGTATTATGTGTCCAAGGTATTCAACTGAATCCTGGAAGAAATGTGATTTTTCTGAAGAAACCTTCATGTTTGCTTCATGAAGTGCATCGAGTATTATTTTAATGTGTTCCATATGCTCTTCGGGTGTGGAGGAGTATATGAGTACATCATCAATATAAACGTAGGCAAACTTCCCTATGTACTGTCTCAGAATATCGTCGACGCACCGTTGAAATATCGAGGGTGCATTCTTTAAACCGAATGGCATCCTAACGAATTCATACTTTGCTCCGTTGACTGAGAATGCAGTTTTTCCCCTATCTTTCTCTTTGATGAGGATTTGATGGAAGCCTGATTCTAAATCTATTGTTGAAAAGACTTTTGCTTTTCCTAAATTCTGTATCGTCATATTCACATCTGGAATTGGATATCTATCAGTTATTGTCTGTTCGTTAATCTTTTGGAAATCTATCACCATGCGCCGCTTTGGGTTTCCTTTTTCATCAGTACCCTTTTTAGGAACGGTCCATATAGGTGAGTTGTAAGGACTTCTACTAGGTTGTATTATACCTGTTTTTATTAACTTATCAATTTCTCTATTAACAAAATCATTGTCAGACATTGGGTAGGGATACTGTTTTGTCCAAATAGGATCTTCAGTCATAGTCCGTACTGTTGCCTGTATTGTGGTTGTAAATGGTAACTGTTCACTTGTTCCTTCGTTTCGCTGCATCAGTTCTTCAATAGCCTGTGCATACTCATCGTTATGAATAGTGTAGTTGATTACATTTTCTTCCTTTATTTTTTCTACATTTTTTTGATATTTCAAACTGTAGTCAAAGAGATCTATACTAGCTTTTAATTTCCTTAAACCATCTTCTCCTAGTATTAAATCAAAGTTGTTGAGCTCAGTGATAACAAAAAAGCATAAATGTTTTCCTAACAAAGTTATTATTTTTTTCTGCTTGATTATAGATTTACCATGTAAGGTATTCGTGTGGATTGGGGTGATATCAATGGACTTACCAATTTTACATCGGTGTGAGATGTAATTATGTGTTGCTCCAGTATCAATCAGGATAGTCACCTCTCTTCCTGTCGTTGTGTCGTTACGGATTAGGCATGGTAACCCTTGCTTTCGGCTTAAAAAAGTACTTCCTGTTTCGAATTCGTTTTCAGAGTGGTGAAATAATGATTCCAAGTCTTCTTTTTGTGTAGTTTGATTGATTCGCTGTTGTTTGTTTGAGTTGAAGTTTTGTTGTGATGTTTCTCTCTTCGTTGGCAAGTTCGGCTGAGGCCATTGTTGCTGTGGCTGCCAATGTCTTGGTTGGTTAGGCCGTTGAGTTGGCTGCGCTTGATTGAACGGACGAGAATGTTGCCGGAACGGATTCTGCTGCTGATGCTGCGTAGGTCTGACATACTGTCGCGAATCATCTACTTCCATCGGTACTGCTTTTTCGTAGTGTTTTGGCGGTGGAGCTTCGTGGCGATGAAGACGATAATTTGGTTTGTAGACTCTTTCTTCATGTTGTATGTGTCCACTTCTCGATTGGTCCTGTTTGATCTCGTAGTGCATTTCCATTGCGATGGTGTATGCTGCTTCCAGATCTCTTGGACGACATTCGTATAGCGTGCTCCTAATCATTGTGTTGTTTAGGCCCGCTCGGAATGTTTTTACTGCTTCGCTAGATGCACGGTTTATCTGCATCTCACGGTCGTTACCAGCAGTCATTTCCATTTTGGAAATTATTTCGCTAGCCGCTGCACTAATTTTGTCGTGAAATTCTGTAATCGACAAATTTCGTTGCTTGATGCTGGTTAGCTGGCTGAACAGGAACTCGGTGGGTCGCTTGTCCATGTAGGTTGTATCCAGTCGATTTATGATCGCATAAAAATTCATTATCGTCCGGTGCAGTATAAGTGCTGCACTTGCTTTACCCTTTATATTTGAGCGTAATATGTGTAGCGCATCAATATATTTTGGTAGAGCCTGGAAGAATTGAAAGGGATGCATAGCCCTCCAGATTTGGGTCCTCCATTCCTGGTAGTGCTCCTGCTGTCCATCGAAATGTAGCGATTGTACCAGTTTTTCATTAAGTTGGTCGATCGATGTTGGCGTGAAGGTGTACTCCTGGAGTTCTTCCACCAAGTGGGTTGGTGTTCGTGTGAACTGCTTCACACGAGTTAATTCCTGGGTAACAGTTAAGAGCTGCTCCTTTAGGAAATCTAGTTGTGCCTGGGTGTTGTTCTGCATGTCGACGATATCACGATTAGTGTCGAAATGGGTTCTGGTCTTTTTTTATTCAGCTGTGCCAGGTTGGTTTTGCTGCTTGAAGGTCCTACCTTCCGTGGAATTTTGTTGCTGTCCTTGCGAGGATAGCGTGGTATGGCTTGGGAAATCGATTTATGAAAAGATCCCGGTTGAGCCCCCAGTTAAGGACTGTTGTTGTTTTATGGGGAAAAAATATAATCGTCGCAGTGCGCCTCAGGAGCACTCAAATTATATTTTTAAATAAAAATCACTTTTAGTCCGTTTTTGAATATTAACTATTTATTTACACGAGATGCCTTTATATCAATTCAAGTGATAGATTAATACTGCCGAGCCATAGTTCAGTCAGCTGTATTTATACTTAGCTTAGTTGGTACCTGAGTCTTATCGTTTATGTGTTTACAAGTATCTTATCTTAATGTGCTGAATGCATTTATGAGTTTGTTTGTCAAAAATGCATTTAGGGGTTTCTTATCTTGAAAGTTGTTTATGAAAAATATGTTTACAAGTTGTTTATGAAAAACATGTTTACTATTGATTGGTAGTCGTAAACAACTATCTTATGTATTTATGAGTTTAGTGTTTCTTATTGTTTTAAAATGACAAAGGCTAGAGGTATGCTAACTAGCGCGAGTTGCACATTTCGCAGTGTTTTAAAATTTTACTTTAAATACAATTCGTTTGAAAAGCCGTACCGTAGCCGAACCTTCAACTTCAGGTATTGTAGTTATGTTTAAGCAAAATTATGTTGGCAGAATATGTTTATTAGTATTTTATATAATTTTTTTTGTTAGTCTTAAAATTGTATATATTTCAACGAAATAAGTGGACATATAGTTACTTTTGTAGTCGAATGTACTAATCATTTTAATTTATTTATAAAAAACATATATTTGACTACTATATTGCAAAAAATTGTAGTGCCCTTTTGTGCATTTTCTGAAATATTGACGTTTAAGTGCTGCAGTGTCTTGCTAAATTGTGTGATTTCTGTTGATAACTAAAAATGTTACAATGTGTTTTGTGTTTGGTTTTTGTAGGAATCACATCAAATATTATTTCATTTTTGGATTGTACATATGTATATCTAAATATAAACACTTAATCAGGCATGTTCCAGAATCCGATTCGGATCGGAAGTGGATTTGATTCCACTTTTTGGTGTTCTGCATTCCGATTTTCGGAAATATTTTACCGAAAATTTTAAAATCCGAATGAGTTCGAACGCATTTGGATCGGAAATTTGGTGTTCTAGATTCCGAATTTCGGAAATTTTCTTCGGATTTATTCCGATGACCTGATTGCAAGTGGAATTAGAATTATAATGAAATAAAAAGACTTAAATCAGTTATGATAGTCTTTAGGCAATTGGTTTATGCTTTTTTTATTGAATTGGATTAATTTCTTTTATTTTTAATATAGACATGTGAACCAATTTTCACCATAAAACATAAAGTTGAAATTACGTGAGACTGAAATTAAAATGCAATGGACCGCGGTTCCGGATTCCCATAGAGTGTTATCAAAAACAGTTACTTTTGGCCATAGCGATATTAGAGTCCATTCCCACCGATCGTTGAAAACCTCCCTCGGCAAGGAATCGCAAAGTTGCAGCCAATTGCAAAATAGGTGGAATAGAGCATTGCTCAACAAAAGGTTTCACTTCATGAAGAATCATCCGGAACGCATCTTTGTTAACGCGGTATTGAGCAACAAATCTGAAAAATTCAGAAGTTATAAGCTGGTTAACTATAATTTTAAACACTTCTTACGCGGAATCCGGCAATTCCATGGGATTGCTGCTGTCTCGCAGAATTTTTCTTTTTAGTTTTACTCGTGGGTGTTGTTCGTTGCCAACCAACAACGCCAGCAAAACTGCAGCACTCATTTTGGCTTATTTTGTTAAATATTACACAAAAAATGCACAAATTTTGACATTTGAATTACTTTTGTTTCTGCTTTTATTTTGTGTCAACACAAAACAGCTGATACGAAATTTGGTTTGGTTCGGATTCGAAATTCATTTCGAAAGTGGCAATTCCATTCGGATTGTGGAACACCATTTTAAAACCGAATCGGATTTCAATTCCGATTCCGAAGCAATTCCGATTCGGATTCTGGAACATGCCTGAATATTTTATGTCAATCCGACACGGTTTTCATTCCCAACCTGGCAAATCTTCAAGAAAAGTCAGTCGAAGCAATAAGCAAACTGAAACTTTTAATGCATATTTCTGATAACAGTGTTCTCAATGCCGGTAACCAAGATTTTTTTTTAAATGCTGCCATTATGTTAAAAATTAACAATTCGGGTATTTCTTCGATCAGTTACTAGATAACACCTTTTACTAACGAAATCTTTTTGATTTTTCTATTTTGAATTTTCCAAACCAGAAATATCTTGGTCACCGCAAGAGCCTCTTATTAGAGGAGCTCTCGTAGATCGGCTATAGCACCTATACAAACCAATATTTTTTGAAATAAAAAATATAAATAATATTTTATAAAAAAAAACTTTTTAAAAATAAGCTTTAATTAATTTAATGTACTAAAAAGTAGAAAATAAATTGTTTCGAAGTCACCAGAATCTTACTATCAATAAAAGCTTGGGGCGCTCATGTGTTCAATATTTGTCAACCAGTTACCACAATATTTTATTTAAATTATTTTTTGCAAATAGATTCTAGTAATGAAAGATATTTTGAATATGGATATTGAGCGCACAAGATTTTATTGATAGTAAGATACTGGTGACTTCGGCACAATTTATTTTCTACTTTTTAGTACATTAAATGAAGTAAAGCTTATTTTTAGAAAGTTTTTTTTATATAATACTAGCTGTTACCCGCGGGTTTCACCCCACGCTTCTATTAAAAAAAAACACGCAGTGTGAATGATGCTCTGATTGGCTGTTGCTGTATTGAATTGTATTTAATTTAATAGCAGTGTTTGCCAGTCTGCCTTTTTCTTGGTGTCTGTTGATTTCTGATGAACAGCAGGACTTCTTCTTGCTGATGCTTGTGATGTTCTTACCGACTTTCATTGATGTATGCTATATAGTTCAAAAGTAATACCCAAATGTGAAGTTGATTGAAAAGTGCCACGCCCCTGTCCTACGCCCATAAAATTGTACCAGTGGGACGACTCATCCAAGAGGTGTTTACATACGGAGTTTCAATACTGCGCGACTTTTAGTTTCAAAGCTATTCGATATCAATGATTTGGTTTGTACGGGTGGTGCCACGCCCCTTATCCAATGCCCGTCCTATTCCCCAGATATGTAGTCAGTTCTTGCCGGGTTTCATTGATGTATGATATATAGTTCTAAAGTAATATCCAAATGTGAAGTTGATTGAAAAGTGCCACGCCCCTGTCCTACGTCCATAAAATTGTACCAGTGGGACGACTCATCCAAAAGGTGCTTGCATTCAGAATTTCAATACTGAGCGACTTTTAGTTCCAAAGCTATTCGATCTCAATGATTTGGTTTGTAGGGTGGTGCCACGCCCCTTATCCAATGCCTGTCCTATTCCCCAGTTCAAGGATACGGATATGTAGTCAGTTCTTGCCGAGTTTTTTTTTATTTTTTATGATGTATAGTTCTAAAGTAATACCCAAATGTGAAGTTGATTGAAAAGTGCCACGCCCCCGTCCTACGACCATAAAATTGTACCAGTGAGACGACTCATCCAAGAGGTGTTTACATACGGAATTTCAATACTGCGCGACTTTTAGTTTCAAAGCTATTCGATATCAATGATTTGGTTTGTACGGGTGGTGCCACGCCCCTTATCCAATGCCCGTCCTATTCCCCAGATATATAGTCAGTTCTTGCCGAGTTTCATTGATGTATGATATATAGTTCTAAAGTAATATCCAAATGTGAAGTTGATTGAAAAGTGCCACGCCCCTGTCCTACGCCCATAAAATTGTACCAGTGGGACGACTCATCCAAGTGGTGTTTACATACGGAATTTCAATACTGCGCGACTTTTAGATTCAAAGCTATTCGATATCAATGATTTGGTTTGTACGGGTGGTGCCACGCCCCTTATCCAATGGCCGTCCTATTCCCCAGATATGTAGTCAGTTCTTGCCGAGTTTCATTGATGTATGCTATATAGTTCTAAAGTAATATCCAAATGTGAAGATGATTGAAAAGTGCCACGCCCCTGTCCTACGTCCATAAAATTGTATCAGTGGGACGACTCATCCAAGAGGTGTTTGCATTCGGAATTTCAATACTGAGCGACTTTTCGTTCCAAAGCTATTCAATTCGATATCCATGATTTCGTTTGTATGAGCGGTGCCACGCCCCTTGTCCAATACCCGTCCCATTTTCCCAGTTCAATGATACGGATATGTAATATGTTTCTACCGAGTTTCATTGATGTATGAAGTATATTTCTAAAGTTATACCCGTATAGGATTTGATTGAAGTGCCACCCCCTTGACCTACGCCCATATAATTTTACCACTGGGACGACTCATCCAAGAGGTGCCGGCATACGGAATTTCAATGCTGCGCGACTTGTACTTTCAAAGATATGCCATATCATAGAATTAAGTTATATGAGGGGTGCCACGCCCCCTTATCCCACGCCCCTAAATTTTTATCCAGCAGGAAGACACGACTAAACACTAACATAATACAAAGTTTTAATGTTGTACACCTTGTAGTTTTAAAGATATGCCAAATCAATTATTTATGTTGTATGCAAGGTGCCACGCCCTCTTAATGTATCAAAATTTTTTATAGCCTATGACCATCCTTGGAACATCTATAGTCTATGTGCCAAATTTGGTTATGATCGATCAAGCGGTTTAGGACGCAACTCCGAACATACATACATACATACATACATACATAATTTGAATTTTATATATATAGAAGATTATTTTCTACTTTTTAGTCTCCCATAAATTCAAATTTACAGCTCTGAAATCTTAAATCAAATCAAAATTCTCAAAGGAAAAAGAAGGCACCATTTCCATCAGCAATTGCATTCACTTCCTTCTGTTGGGGGTTCCGCAGTGGTACATTCGTTAAAACTAACTGGTTCAATGCATCTCGATCGCATTCACGCTCACGTTTCAATTCTCGATTGAAACGGCCGTTCATTCCACGACATGGCGTTGGCTTTCCTAACTTGATTACTGGTGCACATGAGGTAACACATATCTTCGAGCAAAAACAAAGCCTGATTATCTATCTCCTCATTCACCTCGAAATCGGGATTCCTTAACTGACCTGTGTTCGATTTGTCAGTCTTGTACCACAGTTCACATTGATTCGATGGGAAGCATACATATTTGCATAATGACTGCATATCCCAATGAGTATCAGATGTTTGAAAAGCGCCACGCCCCTTATCCTACGCCCATAAAATTACCAGTGGGACGATACATCCCAGAGGCGACTGAATACGAAATTTCAATGCTGCACGACTTTTAGTTCCAAAGCTATTCAATATAAACGATTTTGTTTGTATGGGCGGTGCCACGCCCACTTGTCCTCTGCCCGTCTTATTTTCCCAGCAGAAGGATATGGATATGTAGTAAGTTCCTACCGAGTTTCATTGATGTGTGATGTGTAGTTCTAAAGTTATACACAAATCTGGAGTTGATAAAAAAGTGCCACGCCCCTTATCCTACGCCCATAAAATTTTACCAGTGGGACGACACATCCAAGAGGCGACTGAATACGAAATTTCAATGCTGCACGACTTTTAGTTCCAAAGCTATTCAATATAAACGATTTTGTTTGTATGGGCGGTGCCACGCCCACTTGTCCTCTGCCCGTCTTATTTTCCCAGCAGAAGGATATGGATATGTAGTAAGTTCCTACCGAGTTTCATTGATGTGTGATGTGTAGTTCTAAAGTTAAACACAAATCTGGAGTTGATAAAAAAGTGCCACGCCCCTTATCCTACGCCCATAAAATTTTACCAGTGGGCCGACGCATCCGAGAGACGACTGCATACGAAATTTCAATGCTGCACGACTTTTAGTTCCAAAGCTAATCGAGATCAATATAAAGCTTATACAAATTTTGTTTTATGGGCGGTACCACGCCCTCTTGTCCAATCCGATATTTTATTATTAATTAATGATTAATTCATGTATTGTCTTGGTGTTTACGCATGTATGCAAAGTTTCAGATCTCTAGGTAGTCGGGAAGTGGGTGAAAAATTGATTACTAGATTTGACGACATACATACCACTGACATGGATACATACATAGATATGAAGTGAAGTTAATATAAAGTTTATAAAATAAAGTATGAAGTGACTGCAATAAGGGGACAAATTTTTGCATAAATATATCGAAACATATTTCCGGCGCCGC
The DNA here is from genome assembly GCA_963457695.1 of Neria commutata. Taxonomy (NCBI): domain Eukaryota; kingdom Metazoa; phylum Arthropoda; class Insecta; order Diptera; family Micropezidae; genus Neria; species Neria commutata. Next base: position 38,643,609 of record OY735246.1, read on the forward strand.
GTTGGCTCAGTGGTCTAAGTGCTTGGAAGCTGACGCGGAGGACCTGGGTTCAACTCCCGGTCCGGTAACATCTAATAAAAAGAAAATTTGTTTTCAAATTGTTTCTTTACGCGGCGCCACTTCTCGCGGTGAATTGGCAATTCTCCGAGAATAATCTTTGCCATGAAAAGCTTCTCAAACCCGTTCGGATTCGGTAAAGTAGGTCCCGTTAACTTGTGCAATAATATAACAAGCACACACCAGTTAATTCGAGAAAGCTAGGCCTAAGCCCACACGGGCTGTTGTGCCAGTCAATTATTATTATTATTATTATTATTATATTTCCAGGAAAAATCATTGAATTATCGCTTGTTTCGGTCTCCTTACTGCGTTAAAAATTTAGTTAAAAAAACAACAACAAAAATTAAATTTTTTTTATTTTTCTTGTATTCTTCCCTTCTATATAAAAAAATACTCAAAGTTCATTATTATAGCTCAGGTGAATTGATCGCCATTTTCAGGGGCCAATACCGCACTGTGCGTCGCCAGAAGTCTTGGTACATGTTTTGTACGTGCTGCCAGTAGTCCAGTTTGTTGTCGTTAATCTCTTGCAGGCTACCTTCAGGAATCATAGTTAGTGGTCTGCCTATTAGAAAATTAGAAGGCGAAAGATAATTAGAATCTGTGTCTGGGGCCACGCCTAGTGGCCGCGAATTGACACCAGCTTCAATTTGAATTAGAAAAGTGGTCATCTGCTCGACTCTGAGTATTGAGTTTCCAATTACGCGACGCATATGAAGTTTTACAGAGCGAACTGCCGATTCCCATATGCCACCCCATTGCGGAGCATAGGGCGGAATATAATTCCATCGCTTGCCGTCCATAGCTAAATAGCTAAGGATTCGGCAACGATTTCGTTATGCTGCTGCGCCATTATTGCTTGATGCATTTCGTTCAGGATACGAGAAGCGCCAAAAAAATTGTGGCCATTGTTGCTGAATATCTAAGTGCATTTGCCTCTTCGTGGGACAAATCGGCGAAGTGCGGCTAGAAAACAGTCTGTCAATAAATCCGTGACCAGCTCTGCATGGATGGCGGAGGTGGCGAGACACACAAATATGCATATGTAACCCTTTGATTTGCGTGCATTCCGACCTCGGTACAACTTCAATGTAATAGGGCCTGCATAATCGCATACAGTGTATTGAAACGGAAAAGCGTGTCGCACGCGTATATGCGGAAGATTGGCCATCAGTTGCTGCGTCGACGTTTATCTCTGCCGAAAACCCTTCAGGCAGTCGTGCGTTATTTTCCGAATCAGGTTCCTTGCTCCCAGTATCCAGTACCGCTGTCGTACGATTACAAATAGTGCAGATACACCAGGATGCAAAAGATGCGTTAGTCTATGTTGTTTCGGTAGTATGATAGGATGCTTTGCTTCCATATCCAAATTAGTTTGTGATTCGGCCACCTACTCGTAGAATTTAATGTTCATCTAAAAATGAGGTTAGCTTCAATAATTTGGAGCGATGATTTGTGTCCGTCTTGGGTTGCAGTGAATTCCGCTTCTCCTTAAAACAGCCTTGAGCATGACGTATCAGGGCGACGCGAGCACTGTTGATATCGTCGAATGTTATTCTCTCTGAAGTATGGTTGGAAGCACGTTTGCGAGAGTGATTTATGAATCGCAGGACGTATGCCATTATATGGAGTAATCGGTTCCACGAAGATACCCGATCAAGTAGCATGCTTATCGGGTCACAAAGCTCGTCTTCGTAGCTAGCAAGTTCATGGTAGTGGCTTTTACTTCTGCAGCAGCTTCTGAGTCTGTGGAAGGGACAAAACAATTATTTTTGCTCAAAATAACTTTAATCTCGCTTTCGTTGCTTAGCTAGGAGGGCCTCTTCCACCAGAGGGTGAAAGTTAAAAGAGAGGCTGCTGGTATCCCGTGCGATACAGAATCAGCAGGATTTTCTTTGGATGCTAGATGATTCCAGACGCTGCGGGGTAGAGTATCTAGTATTTCTCTCGTTCAATTAGAGACGAGTTTTCAGTTTCACAGGGGAAATTGACAGCAAAGATAGATCCGCTGTAGAATAACACCAGGCGTACAGCTTAATGCTTTCAATGGTGCGACGCGTGTCTTTTCTATCAACGAAACAATGAATTCTTCCGACTCAGTCTTGAAACGGCAGTACACCGCAGCTGCATAAGACTTGATCGAAGCGTCGGAAAAGCCATGGATCTCCAAACTGTCTTCGGAATTGGGAACAAAACGATGAAGTGACAGCTCGTCAACTCGCTGGAGGTCCTGTTGATATCGAGTCCACAAGTTAGCAAGATTTGAAGGCAATGGCTCGTCCCAGGCCAATTTATGCAGCCAACGCTCTTGGAAAACGAACGACGACGGGTGCCAAGAGACCCAGTGGATCAAGCACGCGAGAAACGTCAGATAAAATCTGTCTTTTTGTGACGGTTGGTATGTGTTCCGTGAGAATACGGTAGGCCAGGATATCGTCTTTTTGATTACACTATAGCCCGATTACCTTTGAGGTTTCCTCCGCGAACATCTCATGTTGAATTGAAGTCAGACATGATTTGGGTTGAGTTTGATACCCACTTGCGCAGCTCCATACCACCGGGAGTCAATAACTCCACGAGTTCGTTGCACTAATCGAATAGCTCTTCTTCTGATGAGGCACCTGTTAGGACATCATCCACGTAAAAGTCGTCCAGCAAAACACGGCTGGCACTAGGATATTGGCTTTGATAATTGCGCGCCAGCTGCTCTAGCACTCTTACCGACAGGAACGGGGCGCATGCAGCTCCATATGTCCATATGTGGCAGTACATAGTTGGTAGTGCTTGAGCGGTTCATCAGGGCGCTCTCTCCAAACAATTCTTTGGAAATTTCTGTGATGTTCTGCTACCCATATCTGCCGGCACATTTTGACGATGTCGGCTGTAAATACAAAACGATGAAAACGAAATCTTAGGCAAACCGCAAATAGATTGCGCTGAATGCACGGCCCGATGTGCAACTGATCTTAATATATAAAAACGTATGTTGCAGCATCACGGCTGAACCACAGGAGCGATCGACCTTATACTCACAACATATGTTCGTGTGGTGCTCTGAAAGGTTTGTTTTCATGTTAGACCTTCCTGAGTGTTGCCACGGTGGCGGTTTTTCTAAAATTCTTATTTATGGACCGACTTGTCTCAGATTCACACCATATAATACTAAAGTTGACAGAAAGTGGTCGACAAAATTTGAACCCGATAACTGTTGTCGGAGTGGAAATATTCACGAAAACGTATTCTTCCTGTGCATAATTTTCATTTTCATATCTTAATATATAAAAACGTATGTGCGTGTGTATGTTGCAGCATCACGGCTGAACCATAGAAGCGATCGACCTTATACTCACAACATATGTTCGTGAGGTGCTCTGAATGGTTTTTTTTTCATGTTAGACCTTCCTAAGTGTTGCCACGGTGGCGTTTTTTCGAAAATTCTTATTTATGGACCGATCTGGCTCAAATTCACACCATATAATACTAAAGTAGACAGAAAGTGGTCGACAAAATTTGAACCCGATAACTGTTGTCGGAGTTGAAATATTCACGAAAACGTATTCTTCCTGTGCATAATTTTCATTTTCATATCTTAATATATAAAAACGTTTGTGCGTATGTATGTTGCAGCATCACGGCTGAACCACAGGAGCGATCGACCTTATACTCACAACATATGTTCGTGAGGTGCTCTGAATGGTTTTTTCATGTTAGACCTTCCTAAGTGGCGCTGCGGTGGCGTTTTTTTGAAAATTCTTATTTATGGACCGATCTGGCTCAAATTCACACCATATAATACTAAAGTAGACAGAAAGTGGTCGACAAAATTTGAACCCGATAGCTGTTGTCGGGGGTGGAAATATTCACGAAAACGTATTCTTCCTGTGCATAATTTTCATTTTCATATCTTAATATATAAAAACGTATGTGCGTGTGTATGTTGCAGCATCACGGCTGAACCACAGGAGCGATCGACCTTATACTCACAACATATGTTCGTGTGGTGCTCTGAATGGTTTGTTTTCATGTTAGACCATCCTAAGTGTTGCCACGGTGGCGTTTTTTCGAAATTTCTTTTTTATGGACCGACTTGTCTCAGATTCACACCATATAATACTAAAGTTGACAGAAAGTGGTCGACAAAATTTGAACCCGATAACTGTTGTCGGAGTTGAAATATTCACGAAAACGTATTCTTCCTGTGCATAATTTTCATTTTCATATCTTAATATATAAAAACGTTTGTGCGTATGTATGTTGCAGCATCACGGCTGAACCACAGGAGCGATCGACCTTATACTCACAACATATGTTCGTGAGGTGCTCTGAATGGTTTTTTCATGTTAGACCTTCCTAAGTGGCGCTGCGGTGGCGTTTTTTTGAAAATTCTTATTTATGGACCGATCTGGCTCAAATTCACACCATATAATACTAAAGTAGACAGAAAGTGGTCGACAAAATTTGAACCCGATAGCTGTTGTCGGGGGTGGAAATATTCACGAAAACGTATTCTTCCTGTGCATAATTTTCATTTTCATATCTTAATATATAAAAACGTATGTGCGTGTGTATGTTGCAGCATCACGGCTGAACCACAGGAGCGATCGACCTTATACTCACAACATATGTTCGTGTGGTGCTCTGAATGGTTCGTTTTCATGTTAGACCATCCTAAGTGTTGCCACGGTGGCGTTTTTTCGAAATTTCTTTTTTATGGACCGACTTGTCTCAGATTCACACCATATAATACTAAAGTTGACAGAAAGTGGTCGACAAAATTTGAACCCGATAACTGTTGTCGGAGTTGAAATATTCACGAAAACGTATTCTTCCTGTGCATAATTTTCATTTTCATATCTTAATATATAAAAACGTTTGTGCGTATGTATGTTGCAGCATCACAGCTGAACCACAGGAGCGATCGACCTTATACTCACAACATATGTTCGTGTGGTGCTCTGAATGGTTTGTTTTCATGTTAGACCATCCTAAGTGTTGCCACGGTGGCGTTTTTTCTAAATTTCTTTTTTATGGACCGACTTGTCTCAGATTCACACCATATAATACTAAAGTTGACAGAAAGTGGTCGACAAAATTTGAACCCGATAGCTGTTGTCGGGGGTGGAAATATTAACGAAAACGTATTCTTCCTGTGCATAATTTTCATTTTCATATCTTAATATATAACAAGTAAGGAAGTATCAGTCAGGTTTCACCGACAGAGTAATACCCTACACCATGTTCCCAAGTGGGGTGATAATTCACTGAAATTGTGGGTGCATTTTATTTACAATCTACATAGTGGGCGGACCATGCACATTTTTCGCAGACTACAAGATATACCTAATAGGATTTTCTTTGGATGCTAGATGATTCCAGACGCTGCGGGGTAGAGTATCTAGTATTTCTCTCGTTCAATTAGAGACGAGTTTTCAGTTTCACAGGGGAAATTGACAGCAAAGATAGATCCGCTGTAGAATAACACCAGGCGTACAGCTTAATGCTTTCAATGGTGCGACGCGTGTCTTTTCTATCAACGAAACAATGAATTCTTCCGACTCAGTCTTGAAACGGCAGTACACCGCAGCTGCATAAGACTTGATCGAAGCGTCGGAAAAGCCATGGATCTCCAAACTGTCTTCGGAATTGGGAACAAAACGATGAAGTGACAGCTCGTCAACTCGCTGGAGGTCCTGTTGATATCGAGTCCACAAGTTAGCAAGATTTAAAGGCAATGGCTCGTCCCAGGCCAATTTATGCAGCCAACGCTCTTGGAAAACGAACGACGACGGGTGCCAAGAGACCCAGTGGATCAAGCACGCGAGAAACGTCAGATAAAATCTGTCTTTTTGTGACGGTTGGTATGTGTTCCGTGAGAATACGGTAGGCCAGGATATCGTCTTTTTGATTACACTATAGCCCGATTACCTTTGAGGTTTCCTCCGCGAACATCTCATGTTGAATTGAAGTCAGACATGATTTGGGTTGAGTTTGATACCCACTTGCGCAGCTCCATACCACCGGGAGTCAATAACTCCACGAGTTCGTTGCACTAATCGAATAGCTCTTCTTCTGATGAGGCACCTGTTAGGACATCATCCACGTAAAAGTCGTCCAGCAAAACACGGCTGGCACTAGGATATTGGCTTTGATAATTGCGCGCCAGCTGCTCTAGCACTCTTACCGACAGGAACGGGGCGCATGCAGCTCCATATGTGGCAGTACATAGTTGGTAGTGCTTGAGCGGTTCATCAGGGCGCTCTCTCCAAACAATTCTTTGGAAATTTCTGTGATGTTCTGCTACCCATATCTGCCGGCACATTTTGACGATGTCGGCTGTAAATACAAAACGATGAAAACGAAATCTTAGGCAAACCGCAAATAGATTGCGCTGAATGCACGGCCCGATGTGCAACTGATCTTAATATATAAAAACGTATGTTGCAGCATCACGGCTGAACCACAGGAGCGATCGACCTTATACTCACAACATATGTTCGTGTGGTGCTCTGAAAGGTTTGTTTTCATGTTAGACCTTCCTGAGTGTTGCCACGGTGGCGGTTTTTCTAAAATTCTTATTTATGGACCGACTTGTCTCAGATTCACACCATATAATACTAAAGTTGACAGAAAGTGGTCGACAAAATTTGAACCCGATAACTGTTGTCGGAGTGGAAATATTCACGAAAACGTATTCTTCCTGTGCATAATTTTCATTTTCATATCTTAATATATAAAAACGTATGTGCGTGTGTATGTTGCAGCATCACGGCTGAACCATAGAAGCGATCGACCTTATACTCACAACATATGTTCGTGTGGTGCTCTGAAAGGTTTGTTTTCATGTTAGACCTTCCTGAGTGTTGCCACGGTGGCGGTTTTTCTAAAATTCTTATTTATGGACCGACTTGTCTCAGATTCACACCATATAATACTAAAGTTGACAGAAAGTGGTCGACAAAATTTGAACCCGATAGCTGTTGTCGGGGGTGGAAATATTCACGAAAACGTATTCTTCCTGTGCATAATTTTCATTTTCATATCTTAATATATAAAAACGTATGTGCGTGTGTATGTTGCAGCATCACGGCTGAACCACAGGAGCGATCGACCTTATACTCACAACATATGTTCGTGTGGTGCTCTGAATGGTTCGTTTTCATGTTAGACCATCCTAAGTGTTGCCACGGTGGCGTTTTTTCGAAATTTCTTTTTTATGGACCGACTTGTCTCAGATTCACACCATATAATACTAAAGTTGACAGAAAGTGGTCGACAAAATTTGAACCCGATAACTGTTGTCGGAGTTGAAATATTCACGAAAACGTATTCTTCCTGTGCATAATTTTCATTTTCATATCTTAATATATAAAAACGTTTGTGCGTATGTATGTTGCAGCATCACAGCTGAACCACAGGAGCGATCGACCTTATACTCACAACATATGTTCGTGTGGTGCTCTGAATGGTTTGTTTTCATGTTAGACCATCCTAAGTGTTGCCACGGTGGCGTTTTTTCGAAATTTCTTTTTTATGGACCGACTTGTCTCAGATTCACACCATATAATACTAAAGTTGACAGAAAGTGGTCGACAAAATTTGAACCCGATAGCTGTTGTCGGGGGTGGAAATATTAACGAAAACGTATTCTTCCTGTGCATAATTTTCATTTTCATATCTTAATATATAACAAGTAAGGAAGTATCAGTCAGGTTTCACCGACAGAGTAATACCCTACACCATGTTCCCAAGTGGGGTGATAATTCACTGAAATTGTGGGTGCATTTTATTTACAATCTACATAGTGGGCGGACCATGCACATTTTTCGCAGACTACAAGATATACCTAATAGGATTTTCTTTGGATGCTAGATGATTCCAGACGCTGCGGGGTAGAGTATCTAGTATTTCTCTCGTTCAATTAGAGACGAGTTTTCAGTTTCACAGGGGAAATTGACAGCAAAGATAGATCCGCTGTAGAATAACACCAGGCGTACAGCTTAATGCTTTCAATGGTGCGACGCGTGTCTTTTCTATCAACGAAACAATGAATTCTTCCGACTCAGTCTTGAAACGGCAGTACACCGCAGCTGCATAAGACTTGATCGAAGCGTCGGAAAAGCCATGGATCTCCAAACTGTCTTCGGAATTGGGAACAAAACGATGAAGTGACAGCTCGTCAACTCGCTGGAGGTCCTGTTGATATCGAGTCCACAAGTTAGCAAGATTTAAAGGCAATGGCTCGTCCCAGGCCAATTTATGCAGCCAACGCTCTTGGAAAACGAACGACGACGGGTGCCAAGAGACCCAGTGGATCAAGCACGCGAGAAACGTCAGATAAAATCTGTCTTTTTGTGACGGTTGGTATGTGTTCCGTGAGAATACGGTAGGCCAGGATATCGTCTTTTTGATTACACTATAGCCCGATTACCTTTGAGGTTTCCTCCGCGAACATCTCATGTTGAATTGAAGTCAGACATGATTTGGGTTGAGTTTGATACCCACTTGCGCAGCTCCATACCACCGGGAGTCAATAACTCCACGAGTTCGTTGCACTAATCGAATAGCTCTTCTTCTGATGAGGCACCTGTTAGGACATCATCCACGTAAAAGTCGTCCAGCAAAACACGGCTGGCACTAGGATATTGGCTTTGATAATTGCGCGCCAGCTGCTCTAGCACTCTTACCGACAGGAACGGGGCGCATGCAGCTCCATATGTGGCAGTACATAGTTGGTAGTGCTTGAGCGGTTCATCAGGGCGCTCTCTCCAAACAATTCTTTGGAAATTTCTGTGATGTTCTGCTACCCATATCTGCCGGCACATTTTGACGATGTCGGCTGTAAATACAAAACGATGAAAACGAAATCTTAGGCAAACCGCAAATAGATTGCGCTGAATGCACGGCCCGATGTGCAACTGATCTTAATATATAAAAACGTATGTTGCAGCATCACGGCTGAACCACAGGAGCGATCGACCTTATACTCACAACATATGTTCGTGTGGTGCTCTGAAAGGTTTGTTTTCATGTTAGACCTTCCTGAGTGTTGCCACGGTGGCGGTTTTTCTAAAATTCTTATTTATGGACCGACTTGTCTCAGATTCACACCATATAATACTAAAGTTGACAGAAAGTGGTCGACAAAATTTGAACCCGATAACTGTTGTCGGAGTGGAAATATTCACGAAAACGTATTCTTCCTGTGCATAATTTTCATTTTCATATCTTAATATATAAAAACGTATGTGCGTGTGTATGTTGCAGCATCACGGCTGAACCATAGAAGCGATCGACCTTATACTCACAACATATGTTCGTGTGGTGCTCTGAAAGGTTTGTTTTCATGTTAGACCTTCCTGAGTGTTGCCACGGTGGCGGTTTTTCTAAAATTCTTATTTATGGACCGACTTGTCTCAGATTCACACCATATAATACTAAAGTTGACAGAAAGTGGTCGACAAAATTTGAACCCGATAGCTGTTGTCGGGGGTGGAAATATTCACGAAAACGTATTCTTCCTGTGCATAATTTTCATTTTCATATCTTAATATATAAAAACGTATGTGCGTGTGTATGTTGCAGCATCACGGCTGAACCACAGGAGCGATCGACCTTATACTCACAACATATGTTCGTGTGGTGCTCTGAATGGTTCGTTTTCATGTTAGACCATCCTAAGTGTTGCCACGGTGGCGTTTTTTCGAAATTTCTTTTTTATGGACCGACTTGTCTCAGATTCACACCATATAATACTAAAGTTGACAGAAAGTGGTCGACAAAATTTGAACCCGATAACTGTTGTCGGAGTTGAAATATTCACGAAAACGTATTCTTCCTGTGCATAATTTTCATTTTCATATCTTAATATATAAAAACGTTTGTGCGTATGTATGTTGCAGCATCACAGCTGAACCACAGGAGCGATCGACCTTATACTCACAACATATGTTCGTGTGGTGCTCTGAATGGTTTGTTTTCATGTTAGACCATCCTAAGTGTTGCCACGGTGGCGTTTTTTCGAAATTTCTTTTTTATGGACCGACTTGTCTCAGATTCACACCATATAATACTAAAGTTGACAGAAAGTGGTCGACAAAATTTGAACCCGATAGCTGTTGTCGGGGGTGGAAATATTAACGAAAACGTATTCTTCCTGTGCATAATTTTCATTTTCATATCTTAATATATAACAAGTAAGGAAGTATCAGTCAGGTTTCACCGACAGAGTAATACCCTACACCATGTTCCCAAGTGGGGTGATAATTCACTGAAATTGTGGGTGCATTTTATTTACAATCTACATAGTGGGCGGACCATGCACATTTTTCGCAGACTACAAGATATACCTAATAGGATTTTCTTTGGATGCTAGATGATTCCAGACGCTGCGGGGTAGAGTATCTAGTATTTCTCTCGTTCAATTAGAGACGAGTTTTCAGTTTCACAGGGGAAATTGACAGCAAAGATAGATCCGCTGTAGAATAACACCAGGCGTACAGCTTAATGCTTTCAATGGTGCGACGCGTGTCTTTTCTATCAACGAAACAATGAATTCTTCCGACTCAGTCTTGAAACGGCAGTACACCGCAGCTGCATAAGACTTGATCGAAGCGTCGGAAAAGCCATGGATCTCCAAACTGTCTTCGGAATTGGGAACAAAACGATGAAGTGACAGCTCGTCAACTCGCTGGAGGTCCTGTTGATATCGAGTCCACAAGTTAGCAAGATTTAAAGGCAATGGCTCGTCCCAGGCCAATTTATGCAGCCAACGCTCTTGGAAAACGAACGACGACGGGTGCCAAGAGACCCAGTGGATCAAGCACGCGAGAAACGTCAGATAAAATCTGTCTTTTTGTGACGGTTGGTATGTGTTCCGTGAGAATACGGTAGGCCAGGATATCGTCTTTTTGATTACACTATAGCCCGATTACCTTTGAGGTTTCCTCCGCGAACATCTCATGTTGAATTGAAGTCAGACATGATTTGGGTTGAGTTTGATACCCACTTGCGCAGCTCCATACCACCGGGAGTCAATAACTCCACGAGTTCGTTGCACTAATCGAATAGCTCTTCTTCTGATGAGGCACCTGTTAGGACATCATCCACGTACAAGTCGTCCAGCAAAACACGGCTGGCACTAGGATATTGGCTTTGATAATTGCGCGCCAGCTGCTCTAGCACTCTTACCGACAGGAACGGGGCGCATGCAGCTCCATATGTGGCAGTACATAGTTGGTAGTGCTTGAGCGGTTCATCAGGGCGCTCTCTCCAAACAATTCTTTGGAAATTTCTGTGATGTTCTGCTACCCATATCTGCCGGCACATTTTGACGATGTCGGCTGTAAATACAAAACGATGAAAACGAAATCTTAGGCAAACCGCAAATAGATTGCGCTGAATGCACGGCCCGATGTGCAACTGATCTTAATATATAAAAACGTATGTTGCAGCATCACGGCTGAACCACAGGAGCGATCGACCTTATACTCACAACATATGTTCGTGTGGTGCTCTGAAAGGTTTGTTTTCATGTTAGACCTTCCTGAGTGTTGCCACGGTGGCGTTTTTTCTAAAATTCTTATTTATGGACCGACTTGTCTCAGATTCACACCATATAATACTAAAGTTGACAGAAAGTGGTCGACAAAATTTGAACCCGATATCTGTTGTCGGAGTAGAAATATTCACGAAAACGTATTCTTCCTGTGCATAATTTTCATTTTCATATCTTAATATATAAAAACGTATGTGCGTGTGTATGTTGCAGCATCACGGCTGAACCATAGAAGCGATCGACCTTATACTCACAACATATGTTCGTGTGGTGCTCTGAAAGGTTTGTTTTCATGTTAGACCTTCCTGAGTGTTGCCACGGTGGCGGTTTTTCTAAAATTCTTATTTATGGACCGACTTGTCTCAGATTCACACCATATAATACTAAAGTTGACAGAAAGTGGTCGACAAAATTTGAACCCGATAACTGTTGTCGGAGTAGAAATATTCACGAAAACGTATTCTTCCTGTGCATAATTTTCATTTTCATATTGTTACGTAATTCCGCTGAAGTACTCCGCTACTTCGGTTCGGATCACTGGATTGTGTAATCGTCAAGAATAATGCACAAAAAGCTCAATGCTTGTAACGGTTTTATTGATTCCAATAACAGATTGACTATTCCAATCCTTTTGTTACAAAGATTTGCACTATTTTGCAGTTGAATTGTCCTCGGTTGTGATTGCGATGCTTCACGTTCACTCGTTCGGAATCGATGTTGCACGTTCACTTGATACTCGGTAACTGACTCGATGTTGCACGTTCAATTATTATTCAAAGACTGACTCTCGACACTGCCGGCGGCCGCTTTTTATACCTGTTACTGTTTCTCGCCAGCTACTGTCGAACATTCTACAACTTCTCGCTCGCCCTGTTTCTGGATTGTACGAGAAAATTCCAATACACAATATTTGTCAGAACTTCAAAACACTTTCGAATCAGAGGTGCTGATATTTGCTAAAGCTTTTGTTTTGCGTATGCTTGTTCAACTGTAACCGTGCACAGGGTGTCCTTTTCCTTAGCTGCCGTAGTATAACCCCCATATTCGTCACACTGCCCTCCTCTTAAACTTGTTCGTCCCGAACAAGGATAGCTTCTTTAGCCTTATAGGGTGCCAGTCTCTCCAAATGGACTACTTTAAGTTTAGCTCTCCTACTGCCGCTCAGCTGTATTCGATATACAACGTCATTCAGGCGCTTGATCACACAGTATGGCCCTTCCCAGTGCGTTTGTAACTTCGGACACAGCCCCTTCTTGCGCTGTGGGTTGTAAAGCATCACCAGTTGTCCTTCTTCAAATCCTTCGGAATTTGCCCTCAAATCATATCTGGCTTTCATCTTGTCACTCATCAACTGCGTGCGTGTCCGCATATATTGGTGTATCCCATCCAATTCCTTTCGCTTGTTGTTCGCAAAGTCGTTATCGCCATCGTCAATGGGCTCGCATACCCCAAACTTTAAATCAGCGGGCAGTCGTAAGTCTTCGCCAAATATTGCCTTGGCGGGTGTCGTTGCTGTCGTGTCATGAATTGCTGATCTATAGGCCATCAAGAATAGCGGTATGTGCTCATCCCAGTCCTTTTGGTGGTCGCTTACAACTTTTCTCAGATGCTCTTCCAGAGTGCGATTAAATCTTTCTACCATGCCATCAGATTGGGGGTGCAACGGTGTGGTTCTTGTCTTTCGTATACCAAGCGTGGCGCACATTTCTTTGAAGATGCCCGATTCAAAGTTTCGTCCTTGATCTGAGTGAAGTTCCAGCGGGACTCCAAAGCGACACACCCAATCTCTGATGAAAGCATCTGCACATGTTTTAGCCTCTTGATTTGGTATCGGGTAAACCTCTGGCCATTTGCTGAAGTAGTCGATCACCACCAGAACATACCTGTTGCCACTCTCACTTATGGGAAACGGTCCGGCAACGTCCATCGCAACTCGCTCAAAAGGTGCTCCCACGTTGTATTGGATCATTCTGCCACGGCTGCGTGTTTTGGGTCCTTTAGCGGTGACGCATTCGTCGCATGTCCCAATCCATTCCGCAACAGATTGCTGACATCCTACCCAGTAGAACCGCTTCTTTATCTTCTCCACCGTCTTGGTGATACCCAAATGACCGCCACTCGAACCATTGTGATATGATGACACAATGTCCGTTACTCGCACTTTAGGAACAACAATTAAGTTTCTATGTGCTTTTCCGTCTTCGCTTTCCCATATTCGATGCAAGCACCCATCGCGTAGTTGTAAACTCTGCCACTGTGCCCAGTATGCTTTGGTGATGGCGCTTTCACATGCTATTTCTTCGAATGTTGGCCGTACATCTCTTTCCTTGTAGTCCATTATTTTCGCCAGATCTGGATCATTTCTTTGCTCGGTTCTTATTCGCTCTGCTGTCCATTGTTCTTCCGGCAAGACTCTGAGCAAACGAATATCGAGTCGTCCTTCTTTTTCCTCTGCTCTGGAACAATGCCTGCATTCTGTATTGCAGGGACGTCTAGATAGTGCATCGGCGTTTCCATGCAGTCTTCCCTTGCGATGCTCAATTTCAAAATCGTAACTTTGCAACCGTTCGATCCATCGAGCAATTTGGCCTTCAGGGTCCTTGAACTGCAGCAACCACCTGAGTGCCGCATGATCCGTTCTTAACAGGAACGGCTGCCCGAAGAGATACTTGTGGAAATGTTTAACGCTGTCCACCACGGCTAGCAGCTCTCTTCTAGTGACGCAGTAATTTCTTTCCGGTTTTGCTAGAGTCGTGCTGTAGTAAGCGATTACCCGTTCCTCGCCTTCGATGACTTGTGAGAGGACTCCTCCAATTCCGGTAGCACTTGCATCCGTGTCCAATATAAATTTTTCGCCAGGAATCGGGTATGCTAGTATAGGCGCTGTGTAAAGTCGTTCCTTTAGCTTTTGGAAGGCCTCTTCCTGCTCGTTCCTCCATTCGAATGGATGATTCTTCTTCGTCAGTTCATGTAGGCTGCTTGCAATAGACGCGAATGCTGGAACAAATCGCCTGTAATACGTGCATAGCCCTAGGAAGCTGCGCAATTCATGTAAATTCTTTGGAGTGGGCCACTCCTTCACAACAGCGATTTTGTCTTCCTCCGTGTGTATTCCTTCCGCAGTTACGCGATGTCCGAGGTATTTAACTTCTTGCTTAAACAGCGAGCATTTCTTCGGACTAAGTCTTAATCCAGCCTCGTTGATTCTTTGAAATACTTCTCCCAAGTTCTTTAGGTGGTCATCGAAGTCCTTGCCCATTACAATGATGTCGTCCAAATAAACCAAGCAAGTCTTCCAATTTAAACCTTTCAGCACACGTTCCATTAAGCGTTCGAACGTGGCCGGTGCGTTGCACAGTCCGAAAGGCATCACCAAAAATTGCCACAGTCCATCTCCATAACTGAAAGCTGTCTTTTCTTTGTCGCTCTTATCCATTTCAACTTGCCAATATCCACTTTGTAAATCAAGTGTGGAAAACCATTTGGATCCTGAGGGCGTGTCCAAGGTGTCGTCAATTCTTGGCAATGGATAGCTGTCCTTTTTGGTGGCATCGTTCAGCTTACGGTAGTCCACACAAAATCGTGTGCTGCCATCCTTCTTCTTCACTAGCACTACGGGAGAACTCCAAGGACTAGAGGATGGCTCAATGACTTTGTTGCGTTGCATTTCCTCCACCAGCGCATTAACTTCCTCCCTTTTAGCAAGTGGTACTCGTCGCGGAGGTTGACGGAGGGGTTTCGCATCGCCAGTGTTGATTTTGTGTTTCACCATCGCCGTTCTCCCTTCGTTTGCCGCTGATGGAAATATGTCCCGATGTTTTTCCAGCAGTTGCTGCGCTTTTACGTTGTGTTCGGTAGAAAGGTCCGAAGTCCAGGCGTTGATTAAGCTTCGTAGCTGGTTTTCTTTTTCGCGTGTCGGATTTTGCTTGGTTGCACGTTCCGCTTCACAATTGACAATGGTTGTAACTTGGTGGCATTGTCCAATAATGGTTCCCGTTTTGATTAGTTTCGCCGAATTGGCCAAATTTAGAATTCGGACTGGTATTAGATTGTTGGTTTGCGCGTTCACGAGGGTCTTTCCGACTATGATGTTATTTATCGGTGTCTTGGTGTCGGCTTCAATCATCCACAACGAGTTGCTCCCACCTCCTCCATTTACTTGAGCCCAAATCACAGCGTCTGAGTTAGCTGGAATAGTTGCTTGCTCTGTCATTACCACTTGATGCACGAACGCTTGGTTTTCTCCGATCTTTAGTGGCATTTCCGTATTTCCGTATCGCAGCACTCTTTCCCGCAAGTCCAACGTGAATCCATTCCGCATCATGAAGTCCATTCCCAGAATGAGTTCATCTACGATATCCGCTACTATGAATTCGTGTTGAACTGACGTTGTACCAATAGTGATTTCTTTTGTGACTTTTCCACGTATTGGTGCATCCTCTCCTGTCGCTGTGCGTAATTTGATTCCAACTAGTGGTTCTGCTTTCTTTACCAAGTCGCTTCTGATGATGGAATGTGATGCCCCTGTGTCCAGGGTCACCGTAAACCATTGGTCATCGATTTGGCCATCTATCGTTAGGCTGTTGTTTTCCCGTCGCAGTTGTGAAATGGAGATTTGGGGACTGCTTGTTGTGTGAGCCAGTTCGCGCCCCTCGAAGCTGGCTCGTTTTAGTTTAACGACGCCTTGCTGCCGCTACCGCTCTGCTCTTTCCGTTCGCCATAGCCCCGTTCTGGTGTACGCGATCTGGATCGCTTCCGACGAAGGCGGCACTCCCGCGCCATGTGACCTGGTTTGTCGCAATTGAAACACCTTCCTGTGAATTTCCTCATCGTTCGGTCCGCTGGCGGGTGTTCTGTTTTGATTGCTTGACACAGAACGTCGTCTTCAGCCTCAACCCTGCGAACTTTGGGTGCAGAATATTGCATAGTGCTGGTCCACGCTGCCTCGTATGTAAGTGCACTGGTAACCGTCTCGGTAAATGTCGCTTTGCTCATCATTATTGCGCTGCGTCTTATTTCTGGATCGCGAATTCCTTCGATGAATGCTTGTATCTTCATCTTTTCCAAGTGTTCACTGCCCAGGTCAGAGTGAGCTAAATGCGCCAGCCGCTCAATGTCCGCTGCGTAGACCTGCAAGCTCTCACCGCTCCTTTGCCTGCGATTCTTCAGCTCGATGTAGTACAGCTGCTTCATGTGCTCGCTACCGTACTTCCTTCCTACCGCACTTATTATGGCCTCATAGCTGCATCTTAGTATTGGTGGAATCGTCTGTAACACCTCGGCTGCTGCTCCTTTCAATGCCACTATCAGAGCCGCTGCCTTTTCTGCGTCGCCCCACCGATTCTGGGCGGCCGTCGTTTCAAACTGCAGTTGGAAGATGTTAAACGCCGTTGTCCCATCGTAGGTAGGTGCTTTGAGTTTCGTACCACTGAATTCTCTTATTTGCGGCAGTGGGCTTTGCAATTGCAGCTCTTGCAGTTGCTCTTGCAATTGTTCTTGCAGTTGCTCTTGCAGCTGCTTTTCCAGATCTGCTTGTATTTTTGCCACTTTTTCATCTAGTGTACAGTCTCTGCCTGATTCAATCTTCATCACTCTCTCGTCTAGCGCGTTGAATTTTCCCTGGAGCTCGTCCACCTTTCCAGTCAAAGTCTCAGAAATCTCTCGTAGTTGTGTAGAATTTTCTTGGAGTTCTTTCTTTATGATCACAGAGTTTTCTTCCATCTTTTTCTCGACTCGTGTAGAATTTTCTTGTAGTTTCTGCCCCATGCTCTCAGAATTTTCTAGAAGTTTCTGCTCCATGTTCGCAGAATTTTCTTCCATCTTCTGCTCGACTCTTTCCGAATTTTCCATAAATTCTCGCTTCATTATTTCAGAATTCTCGGCCATCATGCCTTGCATAGCAGCGAGCAACTGGCTCATGTCCCTACTCATTGGAGCGATGTCTTTCTCTGATACCTCAGCCACTTTTGAGTCGCACTCAAACTCATGCTCTGCCAGATCAAAGCCTCTCGCCTCCAATGGCCCTCGTAGTCGGTGCTGCAATTCGGACTTCAAGCCTGTTGTCAGCAATCCTAGCTTGGCCAGCTCCTTCTTAAGTTGCTCTACTTTCAACTGGTCGAACTTCACCATTATTCTGGATTAGCACAATCCCACTTCTGACACCAATTGTTACGTAATTCCGCTGAAGTACTCCGCTACTTCGGTTCGGATCACTGGATTGTGTAATCGTCAAGAATAATGCACAAAAAGCTCAATGCTTGTAACGGTTTTATTGATTCCAATAACAGATTGACTATTCCAATCCTTTTGTTACAAAGATTTGCACTATTTTGCAGTTGAATTGTCCTCGGTTGTGATTGCGATGCTTCACGTTCACTCGTTCGGAATCGATGTTGCACGTTCACTTGATACTCGGTAACTGACTCGATGTTGCACGTTCAATTATTATTCAAAGACTGACTCTCGACACTGCCGGCGGCCGCTTTTTATACCTGTTACTGTTTCTCGCCAGCTACTGTCGAACATTCTACAACTTCTCGCTCGCCCTGTTTCTGGATTGTACGAGAAAATTCCAATACACAATATTTGTCAGAACTTCAAAACACTTTCGAATCAGAGGTGCTGATATTTGCTAAAGCTTTTGTTTTGCGTATGCTTGTTCAACTGTAACCGTGCACAGGGTGTCCTTTTCCTTAGCTGCCGTAGTATAACCCCCATATTCGTCACAATATCTTAATATATAAAAACGTATGTGCGTGTGTATGTTGCAGCATCACGGCTGAACCATAGAAGCGATCGACCTTATACTCACAACATATGTTCGTGAGGTGCTCTGAATGGTTTTTTTTCATGTTAGACCTTCCTAAGTGTTGCCACGGTGGCGTTTTTTCGAAAATTCTTATTTATGGACCGATCTGGCTCAAATTCACACCATATAATACTAAAGTAGACAGAAAGTGGTCGACAAAATTTGAACCCGATAACTGTTGTCGGAGTTGAAATATTCACGAAAACGTATTCTTCCTGTGCATAATTTTCATTTTCATATCTTAATATATAAAAACGTTTGTGCGTATGTATGTTGCAGCATCACGGCTGAACCACAGGAGCGATCGACCTTATACTCACAACATATGTTCGTGAGGTGCTCTGAATGGTTTTTTCATGTTAGACCTTCCTAAGTGGCGCTGCGGTGGCGTTTTTTTGAAAATTCTTATTTATGGACCGATCTGGCTCAAATTCACACCATATAATACTAAAGTAGACAGAAAGTGGTCGACAAAATTTGAACCCGATAGCTGTTGTCGGGGGTGGAAATATTCACGAAAACGTATTCTTCCTGTGCATAATTTTCATTTTCATATCTTAATATATAAAAACGTATGTGCGTGTGTATGTTGCAGCATCACGGCTGAACCACAGGAGCGATCGACCTTATACTCACAACATATGTTCGTGTGGTGCTCTGAATGGTTTGTTTTCATGTTAGACCATCCTAAGTGTTGCCACGGTGGCGTTTTTTCGAAATTTCTTTTTTATGGACCGACTTGTCTCAGATTCACACCATATAATACTAAAGTTGACAGAAAGTGGTCGACAAAATTTGAACCCGAAAACTGTTGTCGGAGTTGAAATATTCACGAAAACGTATTCTTCCTGTGCATAATTTTCATTTTCATATCTTAATATATAAAAACGTTTGTGCGTATGTATGTTGCAGCATCACAGCTGAACCACAGGAGCGATCGACCTTATACTCACAACATATGTTCGTGTGGTGCTCTGAATGGTTTGTTTTCATGTTAGACCATCCTAAGTGTTGCCACGGTGGCGTTTTTTCGAAATTTCTTTTTTATGGACCGACTTGTCTCAGATTCACACCATATAATACTAAAGTTGACAGAAAGTGGTCGACAAAATTTGAACCCGATAGCTGTTGTCGGGGGTGGAAATATTAACGAAAACGTATTCTTCCTGTGCATAATTTTCATTTTCATATCTTAATATATAACAAGTAAGGAAGTATCAGTCAGGTTTCACCGACAGAGTAATACCCTACACCATGTTCCCAAGTGGGGTCATAATTCACTGAAATTGTGGGTGCATTTTATTTACAATCTACATAGTGGGCGGACCATGCACATTTTTCGCAGACTACAAGATATACCTAATAGGAGTATATATGCCAAATGTTGATGCTCTGACAGGTGTACAACAGATGGGACCGGTATATTTATTTTACTGCCCCCATGGTGGGCGGACCACGCCTATTTCTGAAGAATTGAAAGGTATTCCTCCCAGGAACGAAGAAACCAAATCTTGACGCTCTGGTTTATATATTATGGAAGTTAAGAGGAATTTTCGTTTATCGCCTATATAGTGGGCGGATTACGCCCATTTTTTCGTATGACATCTAAGACCTATATTTCAACATGGGATCCGAATTTCATTCATTTATATTCGTAACTAGTCAATTGGTAGCCATTTTACCCGAAAAATTTTGCCGCCTATATAGTGGGCGGACCACGCCCATTTCCTATGACATAGATGACCAACCCCTTAACTTTAATACCAAGTTTTATTCTTTTCAAAGAGTAATTAGACAAATTACAGCAATTTGATCGCAAAAAACCCGAAGTAGTGGGACCTACAGGCCTATAATGGGCGTGTCCTTCGAACGATTTGGCTAATCTCGGAACTTAAACT
Source organism: Neria commutata (assembly GCA_963457695.1). Classification (NCBI taxonomy): domain Eukaryota; kingdom Metazoa; phylum Arthropoda; class Insecta; order Diptera; family Micropezidae; genus Neria; species Neria commutata. Next base: position 38,663,929 of record OY735246.1, read on the forward strand.
ACGTTAAGGTTCACTCTAACTGAATTCAGAATCTGAATTTTTCAATTAAAGGCTCTGCTTTTTGTATGCTACATGTACCTTTGTATTTATTCATATAAATAAAAATTATTCTGTTTAATAAAATTCGATATGTTTTAATGAGTACGATACGAGTAAGTATCGAGTACTTGAGCTCGATATTTTCTTGGCATCGATACTTTTTAACGATACTTTTTTTGAGTACTGGAATCGAGTAGGTACTAGGCGGTATCGGAACAACACAACTTGTGAAGAGTTTGCATACTTTACACCGGCTGATCTCTGCACTATCTACACCACCTACATAAGTATATTAGGCCAAAATGGAGTATAATTCGCATTTATGGGCTGGAGCCTCACGAACCCAACTGGAGCTCCTAGACCGTATCCAACGTCGCGCGATAAAGCTAATAGGAAATGATAGGGCAGCCAGTTCTATTGATTCCTTGGAGCATCGTCGGAACGTGGGATGTTTAAGCCTTTTCTATCGTTACTTTAACGGTAGATGCTCTGCTGAGATAAGAGATCTTATCCCAGCTACCCGCGTGTTTTCTCGTAACACACGAATGGCGAGCGGGGCCCATCGATATCACGTTTCGACGAAACTCCAACGCACCACGCATTACAGGGATAATTCGTTCTTCGGCCTTACATCGAGGTTGTGGAATAGTCTTCCTACGGAAGTTTTCCCACGTCATTACAATATTCGTGAATTCAAGGCAAACGTCCACCACCACTACTCCCCTTTCCCCCCACCCACTAACCTATGATCCTTTCTAAATCAACAAGTGCTTTGCATGTATAGGGAGCATCCCCTGAGTGTTGGTTTAAGCGGAAAAAAAGAAGGGTTTCAGAATAGGAAACAAGTGAGAGGAAGAGAGAAACAAGGAGTAGCATCAGCCGTTGGTTACACTTGGGAAAATTGAGTAGAAAAGAGAGTTTCAGAATAGGAAACAAGCTAGAGGAAGAGAGAGATGCAAGTAGTAGCATCAGCCGTTGGTTACACTCAGGGAAATTAAGTAGAGAGGAAAGGAAACGAACGAAGTGAAATAACATAGAAATCGCGGGAAAAGGAATTTGTGAGGATCTCAGCTCTGAAAATTTAATGCTGTCTTTGTTTTTCTAACGTTGCAAGAAATTGTTGTATAGCTTGCGCTTTTCGGTGTAGGTGTGTGAAGAGTAAAAGTAGATAGGAGTTCGAAATATAGCATCAAAGAGTATGTTAATATAATAGAGTGCGCATAACTCAAATTTTCGGCAAATCGAGTTATGGGAAATTTGTCATATTTCGGTCGCGGAACAGGGGGAAGCAAAAACTACTCAACCGCTCAGAGAACTTCGTTGACAGTCGTTGATTTGGCATTTCGGGTATGCTCAAAGCACGAAAAAGGCATTTTTCCACAATGTTAGTATGTCTTGTGTATGTGCATATGTATGTATTTGCAGCTGTTCTGCTCAGCCACCAACAAACACATGGAATTTCAATTTAAGCGTACATACATACTTATGTATGTCGAATTTCCTGGCATTTGCGTATGCTGTGTTATGAATGAAATCTGCTTGCAGCTTCCAACTCGTTTTGAAATATCAAATCGAAGTTAGAATTTGTTGAAACATCGCAAACATTTTTCAAATGTTCGACATTTACAGAGATAATTCTAAAATTTAAGGCTTTTTATAGAATATTTATACATTTTAATAAAGAATGAAATATGCACATATGTATATTAATATTAGAAATTTTTGTCAATATCACCTTAATAAAAGTGATGTTGGCAAATAAATAACTTCTTAATATAGTCATTGCCCTATAATAAGATCAGCAGAGAGAAATCGAAATAAATTTTAAATCGCCAAAATTTGCATTTCCTATGAACAAGAAATACACAACAACAACAACATAGAAACAACAAAAATCGTCTAGACTCTAGACGAGCTCGGCTCTGATTCCTTGTATTTGTTGTTGGCTGAACTCCCGCTATGTCACAGCACATGAACATACATATACATACATACATGTGCATATACACATTCGATAAACATACCACACATGCATGACATACTAACATTGTGAGAAAGTGCTTTTGTTGTTGTTTTGAGTATGCACGATTTTATTTCAATTTTTGTCTGCCGATCTTATTATGGGGAAGTGACTTTAATAAAAAGTTATCTATGTATGTACATATTTGGCAACATCACTTTTATTAAAGTGATATCGGCAAAAAAGTAATATATGAACATGCATATTTCATTCTTTATTAAAATGTATAAATATTCTATAAAAAGCCTTTTAAGTTTTAGTATTATCTCTGGAAATGTCGCACATTTGAAAAATGTTTGCGATATTTCAACAAATTCTATCTTCGATTTGATATTTCAAAACGAGTTGGAAGCTGCAAGCAGATTTAATTCATAACACAGCATACGCAAATGCCAGGAAATTCGACATACGCTTATGTACATATGTACATATGTATGTACCTATATTGAAGTTCCTTGTGTTCGTTTATGGCAGAGCAGAGCCAAAGAATTTTTTTGTCTTTCATATGAAAAACAACAACAACACAGAATCAAACAGCAGCGCTGTCGGGAATATCGTCTATACGAGCGCCGCTCTGATTCTTCGTATATTTTGTTGGCTGTCGTAATACAAAAGCATCAGCATTTTGTGAAGAATATGTAAAAGAAAAGTTCAAATTCCCATGAAATCGGAGAATTTTCCCCAGTTGGCTGCCCTGATTGTAGTTATTCTTAAGCGCTGATCAGTCACCGCGTATCGTATTTAATCGGAGCGCAGACAAAACCTACCCTACCCGAGCTCATACATGCGTTCGCTCATTGCGTATTTAATCGGCGCGTAACGCAGAAATTATAAAGCACTGATCAGTCACCGCGTATCTTTTGTGAGCGGAATTAATCGCAACGGCAAAATTCGGGCCGTTCAGTGAAAATCGTATCACAGCTGTGGCTCTTTTGCAGGTTTCTGTCTTGGTTATTGCTGCCGTGCTGCCATATAGTTTCGTGCACAAAGTAAGCACGCTGTTCATTTTGCTTTTGAGGTTAAATTTTAAATTTTTTATAAAATCTATGACACAGGATTATCTAAATCTATAGATATATTTTTTGTGGTCTACTTTTAAGAATTTATTATAGCAATAATAATCCAGTTTTAGTTCTAAATTAAAATCGAAGAGCAGTGGCAGCACTGTTTTTAGTACAAAGCAATGTCATTCTCTCATCCTCTCTGAGCATCAGAGCAGACGTAAACCTGTGAGAAAAACCAATTTGGATTATAATTTCTGCGTTGTACTAAAAACAGTGCTGCCACTGCTCTTCGATTTTAATTTAGAACTAAAACCGGATTATTATTACTATAATAAATTCTTAAAAGTAGACCACAATAAATATATCTAAAGATTTAGATAATCCTGTGTCATAGATTTTATAAAAAATTTAAAATTTAACCTCAAAACCAAAATGAACAGCGTGCTTACTTTGTGCACGAAACTATATGGCAGCACGGCAGCAATAACCAAGACAGAAACCTGCAAAAGAGCCACAGCTGTGATACGATTTTCACTGAACGGCCCGAATTTTGCCGTTGCGATTAATTCCGCTCACAAAAGATACGCGGTGACTGATCAGCGCTTTAGTTTGGAATTTCATGCTGCAGAGCGGTTCTCTGAGAGGATGAATGACGGAGCACAAAAAGAGCGGAAATTGAGTGAGGTGGATGTTTTAATGGCTCTGCCGTACAAAATTTTCGCAGCCAAAATTTTACATGAGATGCGCACTCTATTATATGAACATACTCTTTGGTAGTATGCTTGTGAGCAATGTTGCCATATTCACAGTTTTAACTGTAAATTACAGTTTTTTAGACAAGCTCACAGTTTTTAAATTTACCTCCTAGTACAAATTACAGTTTTTTTTAATTTCAGATTTGAAAGAATAAATTAAAATGTCTTTAAAACAAAATGAAAATGTGATTTAAATCGTAGTACTTTCGTATTTAAGCTTGTTATTTTATTTAAAATAATTTGTTTGGTGTAATTTTTGTTTAATAAAATTAAAAAAACCGTATTTTCACAAAAATCTTTTCGGTTTTGAAGGTTACAGTTTTTTGGTTGAAAACACAGTTTTTCTTTAAGGAATTTACAGTTTTTTGGAAAAAAAATCTGGCAACATTGCTTGTGAGTAATGTGCTTGCGCTTATAATTTACTCAATTCTTTTGCTCTCTCTTTCACTCTTAAGGCATATGTGCCTATTCCTCACGTGTTTGGAAATAAGTGCACATGCGAGTGAATGATTCAAACTAGAATGAATGTCTTGATCGCTCTTTCAAATGCATCCATGCAGACCTCTAATTCGAACCAGCGACTCCACGCATCAGAGGCCAGGAACTTATCAAATAGCAATCAAATTTTAGCAATTTTCATAAATTGGAAAAATAATTTAACCATATTTCATAGCTTGCATGTATATGACCGCTTTTATTCGCTTAGCAGTGGAGTTGAAGACCGTATTTTTTCGAAATCTAATCTTAAAAGTCAAAAAGGAAGGATATTAAAACTTTTTCCCAAATTATTTACATTTTTAGCAATGGAAGTAAGGCCAAAAGGTTTAAAAATTTAAAATAATTTCACTGCATAAAATAATTCAAGCTGAATTTGCGGGAATGCTAAGAATAAAAAGAAAATTTGATGGTCACACATCTTTTGCATAATCTTAATTGCATTAAATATTATATATAGAAAGACAACTCATTGAACATTTGAAACATACTTTAAACCCTTTAAATATCTAATTGTGTACTTCAATCTCTATTATTCGTTGCATTTCAAGCCTTAATATAATAAAACTACATATGTACCTAATATCAACTTATCATAATCAATTATTATTAATTAATTATTACATACATAATAATATTAATTATTACATACATAATAATATCGTTCAATCGTAATTGCGATTTCAAGCATACAGCACACACTCAAACTTTATATTATGTGTACATACATACATACAATAAAATACACTACCAGTACTTTTATTTTAATTTTAATAAAAATTGATTGGCGCAAACGCCCGTGTGGGCTTAGGCCTGTCTTTCTCCCATTAACTTGTGTGTGATTGCTCTATTTTGCAATAGATTAACGGGACCTACAAATAGCCGAATTCGAACGGGTTGAAAAGTCTTTATGGCAAAGAGAGAAATAACCTAAGCACCTGTACGACCTCCAAACCCATGCTAAAGTCCTATGACGAAAAGTATACTAGGTTTATACTGACTCTCCCAAGAATAGAATGTAGAGCTATCACAGGTGCACTAACAGGACACTGCCTTGTAGCAGCGCATGCACATAGGATAGGTATAACGAACAACGAAAGCTGCAGGAAATGCAAAGAAGCTGGCAGCAGGGAAACCTTGGCACATATACTGTGTGGAAGAGGAAGAGAGAGATGCAAGTAGTAGCATCAGCCGTTGGTTACACTCAGGGAAATTAAGTAGAGAGGAAAGGAAACGAACGAAGTGAAATAACATAGAAATCGCGGGAAAAGGAATTTGTGAGGATCTCAGCTCTGAAAATTTAATGCTGTCTTTGTTTTTCTAACGTTGCAAGAAATTGTTGTATAGCTTGCGCTTTTCGGTGTAGGTGTGTGAAGAGTAAAAGTAGATAGGAGTTCGAAATATAGCATCAAAGAGTATGTTAATATAATAGAGTGCGCATAACTCAAATTTTCGGCAAATCGAGTTATGGGAAATTTTTCATATTTCGGTCGCGGAACAGGGGGAAGCAAAAACTACTCAACCGCTCAGAGAACTTCGTTGACAGTCGTTGATTTGGCATTCCGGGTATGCTCAAAGCACGAAAAAGGCATTTTTCCACAATGTTAGTATGTCTTGTGTATGTGCATATGTATGTATTTGCAGCTGTTCTGCTCAGCCACCAACAAACACATGGAATTTCAATTTAAGCGTACATACATACTTATGTATGTCGAATTTCCTGGCATTTGCGTATGCTGTGTTATGAATGAAATCTGCTTGCAGCTTCCAACTCGTTTTGAAATATCAAATCGAAGTTAGAATTTGTTGAAACATCGCAAACATTTTTCAAATGTTCGACATTTACAGAGATAATTCTAAAATTTAAGGCTTTTTATAGAATACTAGCTGATTTACCCGGCTTTACCCGAGTGCCGCATCATTCGGGGAATAACAACTAAATTGGAATTTAAAAATGGTATTAAAAGCCACATTATTGTTAGTGGTATGATAAAGGGTAATTTGTTAGGGTGGTTTTTAGGGATAATATATATTGAGTGGCCTTGCTTAGGACTTTTCTATTTGCTTGTGAAGTTTTGTTTGAATAGGAGAAGTCATAAATGTAGGTCCTTACAGAACTATCTGTGTATGTAGATTACTCCTTTGGTGGAAGGCGAAAATTAAAGTAATTTTTTACATACATTTGAGGTGTGCCACGCCACCTTGTCCCATGACCCTAAATCTATATACATATATAAAACCCAAATTATGTAAAAATGTTTACGTGACTGCATGACTAAATACTAACAGAATACAAAATTTTAATCTTGTATGACATGTAGTTTTAAAGGTATACCAAATCAAATATTTAAGTTGTATGAGGGGTGCCACGCCTCGTGTCCACTGCTCATCCCATTTTCCGAGTTGAAGGACACGCACATGTAGTAAGTTCGTATCGTGTTTCATTTATGTGTGGTGTATTGTTCTAAAGTTATACCCAAATGTATAGTTGATTGAAAAGTGCCATACCCCTTGTCCTACGCCCATAAAATTTTACCCGTGGGACGAAGCATCTAAGAGGGGCCTGCATACGGAATTTCAATGCTGCGTGACTTGTAGTTTTAAAGATATGCCAAATCAAATATTTAAGTTGTATAGGGAGTGCCACTCCCCCTTGTCACACGCCCCTAAATTTTTTTAAGCAAGAGGGCACGACTAAATACTAACAGAATACAAAATTTTAACGTTGTATGACATGTGGTTTTAAAGGTATACCAAATCAAATATTTAAGTTGTATGAGGGGTGCCACACCCCTTGCCCAATGCCCGTCCCATTTTCCGAGTTGAAGGATACGGACATGTAGTAAGTTCGTATCGTGTTTCATTTATGTGTGCTGTATAGTTCTAAAGTTATACCCAAATGTATAGTTGATTGAAAAGTGCCACGCCCCTTGTCCTACGCCCATAAAATTTTACCCGTGGGACGAAGCATCTAAGAGGGGCCTGCATACGGAATTTCAATGCTGCGTGACTTGTAGTTTTAAAGATATGCCAAATCAAATATTTAAGTTGTATAGGGAGTGCCACTCCCCCTTGTCCCACTCCACAAAATTTTTTTAAGCAAGAGGGCACGACTAAATACTAACAGAATACAAAATTTTAACGTTGTATGACATGTGGTTTTAAAGATATACCAAATCAAATATTTAAGTTGTATGGGAGGTGCCACGCCCTCTTGATGAATCGAAAAATTTTATATACAGTCGCCTTCCTTTGGTCTTCAACAATATTGGTATAAAGTTTGGCTGAAATCGGTCAACGCGTGTAGCTTTGTATAGCCGGACAGACAGACAGACAGACAAACAGACAAACAGACAAACAAACATTCATTTTTATATATTAGATTTATACATTTTAATAAAGAATGAAATATGCACATATGTATATTAATATTAGAAATTTTTGTCAATATCACCTTAATAAAAGTGATGTTGGCAAATAAATAACTTCTTAATATAGTCATTGCCCTATAATAAGATCAGCAGAGAGAAATCGAAATAAATTTTAAATCGCCAAAATTTGCATTTCCTATGAACAAGAAATACACAACAACAACAACATAGAAACAACAAAAATCGTCTAGACTCTAGACGAGCTCGGCTATGATTCCTTGTATTTGTTGTTGGCTGAACTCCCGCTATGTCACAGCACATGAACATACATATACATACATACATGTGCATATACACATTCGATAAACATACCACACATGCATGACATACTAACATTGTGAGAAAGTGCTTTTGTTGTTGTTTTGAGTATGCACGATTTTATTTCAATTTTTGTCTGCCGATCTTATTATGGGGAAGTGACTTTAATAAAAAGTTATCTATGTATGTACATATTTGGCAACATCACTTTTATTAAAGTGATATCGGCAAAAAAGTAATATATGAACATGCATATTTCATTCTTTATTAAAATGTATAAATATTCTATAAAAAGCCTTTTAAGTTTTAGTATTATCTCTGGAAATGTCGCACATTTGAAAAATGTTTGCGATATTTCAACAAATTCTATCTTCGATTTGATATTTCAAAACGAGTTGGAAGCTGCAAGCAGATTTAATTCATAACACAGCATACGCAAATGCCAGGAAATTCGACATACGCTTATGTACATATGTACATATGTATGTACCTATATTGAAGTTCCTTGTGTTCGTTTATGGCAGAGCAGAGCCAAAGAATTTTTTTGTCTTTCATATGAAAAACAACAACAACACAGAATCAAACAGCAGCGCTGTCGGGAATATCGTCTATACGAGCGCCGCTCTGATTCTTCGTATATTTTGTTGGCTGTCGTAATACAAAAGCATCAGCATTTTGTGAAGAATATGTAAAAGAAAAGTTCAAATTCCCATGAAATCGGAGAATTTTCCCCAGTTGGCTGCCCTGATTGTAGTTATTCTTAAGCGCTGATCAGTCACCGCGTATCGTATTTAATCGGAGCGCAGACAAAACCTACCCTACCCGAGCTCATACATGCGTTCGCTCATTGCGTATTTAATCGGCGCGTAACGCAGAAATTATAAAGCACTGATCAGTCACCGCGTATCTTTTGTGAGCGGAATTAATCGCAACGGCAAAATTCGGGCCGTTCAGTGAAAATCGTATCACAGCTGTGGCTCTTTTGCAGGTTTCTGTCTTGGTTATTGCTGCCGTGCTGCCATATAGTTTCGTGCACAAAGTAAGCACGCTGTTCATTTTGCTTTTGAGGTTAAATTTTAAATTTTTTATAAAATCTATGACACAGGATTATCTAAATCTATAGATATATTTTTTGTGGTCTACTTTTAAGAATTTATTATAGCAATAATAATCCAGTTTTAGTTCTAAATTAAAATCGAAGAGCAGTGGCAGCACTGTTTTTAGTACAAAGCAATGTCATTCTCTCATCCTCTCTGAGCATCAGAGCAGACGTAAACCTGTGAGAAAAACCAATTTGGATTATAATTTCTGCGTTGTACTAAAAACAGTGCTGCCACTGCTCTTCGATTTTAATTTAGAACTAAAACCGGATTATTATTACTATAATAAATTCTTAAAAGTAGACCACAATAAATATATCTAAAGATTTAGATAATCCTGTGTCATAGATTTTATAAAAAATTTAAAATTTAACCTCAAAACCAAAATGAACAGCGTGCTTACTTTGTGCACGAAACTATATGGCAGCACGGCAGCAATAACCAAGACAGAAACCTGCAAAAGAGCCACAGCTGTGATACGATTTTCACTGAACGGCCCGAATTTTGCCGTTGCGATTAATTCCGCTCACAAAAGATACGCGGTGACTGATCAGCGCTTTAGTTTGGAATTTCATGCTGCAGAGCGGTTCTCTGAGAGGATGAATGACGGAGCACAAAAAGAGCGGAAATTGAGTGAGGTGGATGTTTTAATGGCTCTGCCGTACAAAATTTTCGCAGCCAAAATTTTACATGAGATGCGCACTCTATTATATGAACATACTCTTTGGTAGTATGCTTGTGAGCAATGTTGCCATATTCACAGTTTTAACTGTAAATTACAGTTTTTTAGACAAGCTCACAGTTTTTAAATTTACCTCCTAGTACAAATTACAGTTTTTTTTAATTTCAGATTTGAAAGAATAAATTAAAATGTCTTTAAAACAAAATGAAAATGTGATTTAAATCGTAGTACTTTCGTATTTAAGCTTGTTATTTTATTTAAAATAATTTGTTTGGTGTAATTTTTGTTTAATAAAATTAAAAAAACCGTATTTTCACAAAAATCTTTTCGGTTTTGAAGGTTACAGTTTTTTGGTTGAAAACACAGTTTTTCTTTAAGGAATTTACAGTTTTTTGGAAAAAAAATCTGGCAACATTGCTTGTGAGTAATGTGCTTGCGCTTATAATTTACTCAATTCTTTTGCTCTCTCTTTCACTCTTAAGGCATATGTGCCTATTCCTCACGTGTTTGGAAATAAGTGCACATGCGAGTGAATGATTCAAACTAGAATGAATGTCTTGATCGCTCTTTCAAATGCATCCATGCAGACCTCTAATTCGAACCAGCGACTCCACGCATCAGAGGCCAGGAACTTATCAAATAGCAATCAAATTTTAGCAATTTTCATAAATTGGAAAAATAATTTAACCATATTTCATAGCTTGCATGTATATGACCGCTTTTATTCGCTTAGCAGTGGAGTTGAAGACCGTATTTTTTCGAAATCTAATCTTAAAAGTCAAAAAGGAAGGATATTAAAACTTTTTCCCAAATTATTTACATTTTTAGCAATGGAAGTAAGGCCAAAAGGTTTAAAAATTTAAAATAATTTCACTGCATAAAATAATTCAAGCTGAATTTGCGGGAATGCTAAGAATAAAAAGAAAATTTGATGGTCACACATCTTTTGCATAATCTTAATTGCATTAAATATTATATATAGAAAGACAACTCATTGAACATTTGAAACATACTTTAAACCCTTTAAATATCTAATTGTGTACTTCAATCTCTATTATTCGTTGCATTTCAAGCCTTAATATAATAAAACTACATATGTACCTAATATCAACTTATCATAATCAATTATTATTAATTAATTATTACATACATAATAATATTAATTATTACATACATAATAATATCGTTCAATCGTAATTGCGATTTCAAGCATACAGCACACACTCAAACTTTATATTATGTGTACATACATACATACAATAAAATACACTACCAGTACTTTTATTTTAATTTTAATAAAAATTGATTGGCGCAAACGCCCGTGTGGGCTTAGGCCTGTCTTTCTCCCATTAACTTGTGTGTGATTGCTCTATTTTGCAATAGATTAACGGGACCTACAAATAGCCGAATTCGAACGGGTTGAAAAGTCTTTATGGCAAAGAGAGAAATAACCTAAGCACCTGTACGACCTCCAAACCCATGCTAAAGTCCTATGACGAAAAGTATACTAGGTTTATACTGACTCTCCCAAGAATAGAATGTAGAGCTATCACAGGTGCACTAACAGGACACTGCCTTGTAGCAGCGCATGCACATAGGATAGGTATAACGAACAACGAAAGCTGCAGGAAATGCAAAGAAGCTGGCAGCAGGGAAACCTTGGCACATATACTGTGTTCCTGCCCCGCCATCGCTAGAACTCGTCTGACTTGTTTAGGAGCGCCATTCTTTTCAGGGTTCGAACAGATCTCGGAACTAGGCATTAAGCCTCTTTGGAAATTTGTGAAAAACACCAATATTCTGACAGATCACTACTAAACGGAACTGGTATCGCTAAGGATCCAACAGGGTCTATGCGTGGCCTTTTTAGGCAGCCAGATTAACCTAACGTAACCTATGGCAAAGAGTAGTCTCGGAAAATGGGCAATTCATCGCGAGAAGTGGCGGCACGCAAAGAAACAATAAGAAATACAAATTCTCTTTTATACTTTTAACATGTCTTGCTAAAATTTGTTGCGTTTATATACACACAACTATACACATTACATCCCCAAGGCACAGCTCCGCATTTTCCCATACACTTTCTTGTAGTAGCCTAAATTAATTGCTTCCCTTACTCTACACTTTAAAATCGTAAGAGCTTTTCATTCATTATATTTATTCAACTAGAATACAAACGTCGTGTACATTGATCCTTTTTTTTAATTCGTTGATGTCCCTCCTCAAATATGCTTTATTAATGTAGCAATCTTCTCCCTCGCAGGTGTTCCCGGCAAACGTAACGAGATCTACTACAATTGCTGTCCCGAGCCCTATATAGATATAACATTCGCCATCATTATAAGGCGTCGTACATTGTATTATTTTTTTAATTTAATTATACCGTGTGTCTTGATTGCTTCGATGGCGTTGTTGGGTTTTACGTTGCCACCAGATTCGGGAGAGAAGCTATCGTTGGGTGAGTTAAAAACCATTACTTTTAAACATAATCCGTGCCCATATCTACTGTAATTGCTCGAAATATTTTTATTTCAAACTTTTCAAACTTTCAAAAATAAAGTGACAAATTATCAAGAAAACGGAAAATGAGTTTTGGAAAAATGGCTCCAAAAAGAAAGAGCCAGGGCCCAGGAGAGGTCTCGGCTGCGCAGAGAAAATACCAGCGAAGCCGAGCTGGAACGCGTTGTTGTTAGTTTCGCAACGTTTTGTTTTTTTCGCAACCGCTTTGCTCTATTGGAAATTTTACAAAACTGTTTAAAAATCCATTTCATTTCCACATTTCCTTGCCCGTCTGGTCGTTGCTACGTAATGCAGATGAAATGACGTAACGAAAAATGCGAAAATCCCAAAATTATAACGGCAAAATTTTTGCATACAAAAATGGGCAAAAAACGCGTGCAAAAAACTACGTAAGGCGGGGGATTACGTCTTCGCCGAAATGCGTCGCAAATTGCCGGGATGCGTTTCGCTGCATTCCTTAACCCTTAATCTACTACGTAGAGCAGAAAAATCCTGAAATTTTCCGGATTGCGGCGAAAATTGCGATTTTTCCTTTTTCGTTACGTTATAAAAACGCGCGATTTTAATTGAATTTTCTTGCTAAAATACACTTACGTTTTAACAGAGACAATATATGATAGAGATAGATAGGCGCAGTCTTAAAATGGAAACTATTCGGCTGAAAAACATTAGGTACCTTACTCGCTTGAAGCAACTCGTTGATTGTTCCGTGAGCGGCGAGCGCGCTCAGCACAGAAAAACCGAAAGAGATATATTCGAATTGTCACAACAAATGAGACAACATGTATTTTTCTTTTTCTTCAAGGTTTTCAGAATTTTATCTTTTGATAATTTGTATGCCCTGCAATTGGAATTGAAAAAAAAGAAAATTACTTTTGGAATTTTACAAAGGAATTGAAAAAGTAACCAATTCCATTGCTGTGAACTTGGACCTTCGATTTTAAATCTATGCAATACAGACTAGCAAATTACACTCAAATCCATTCAAGATATTTCCTATCTCAGGAAAAAATAAAAGGTGTGTGGATGAGTTGCTAGATGCGATAGTTTAGAATCGAGGTAAGTGGGTTCGAACCCTGAGTCCGAGAACTGGTTTTTAAATTTTTTTCATTCTTTTAAATTGGCAAATATAATGGACAATTCTTATATATAAAACGCAGAGTGACTAAAAAGTGTCTGCAGCCTGCTGAAGCCTGTCCACTTTCTTTCTTCTACGACGATGAGGGTGGTAAGAAGTGAAAACTCAGTTTGATGCAATTGCATTTTTTTATATTTTCGCAAAATTTTGTATGCCATTCATGTAATATCAAATTAAGGTCAGAAGCAAAAATTGTTCAACGTAATTCTTCAATTTTACAATGCTTATAAATGTTTAGTTGCCTCTTTGGAGCATAGAATGTCGACATTGCCATCATAAAATCGACACAACTTCCGTTTCATCAGTGAAAAGGTGAACGCTACATTCCACTTCTTCCTTTCAGTTCAGCAGCATACAGAAAGAAAACCGCTTAGAAATTATTGCGACCGTCATTTGAACGAGCGAACAAATGACCAGCCATAACACGCCTGCAAGTGACCCCGTTGATCGCTTTTATCATGAATTCCCACCAAATAGTTAATTTATACAATGATATAGAATCATCCCGATGAGTTACAAATAAATTTGCGACCGTTGATCTTTGCCATTAGAATACTGCTTTGATTTAAAATAGAAAAATCGGTTGCATATTGAAAATAGTACGTTCTCTCATGAAAGCCTTCCTCAATTTCGAATTTATTTATTTTGTTAACTGCTTCTTAAAGATCACAAAGACCGATTTCTTCCACAAGATGTTCACGCTTTATTCTTTCAAAATCTGCAAGCGACCTTTTATAATAGAGAACCCCGCCAAACACCTGCAAGTCTCTAGCCGTCCGCAGTCAAAAGATTGAATGCCTTCAAACAGGTGAAAAATTCGCGGGAAAAACCCACACAAAGCAAAGCAGGATCTCAGGCAAGTTTGTATAAAAAACTTACACAAACGGACGAACAGCTCAAATAATGCTGTTGCCGGGTGTGCTGCTTAGAGACTGAAAGACAGCGGCAAATTAGATGCAGAATTAGGAGATGAAAGGGCTATACATACATATATTGCCAAAACGTCATCAGTTTATATTTGTATTTAATGTGATCTTTAAAAAATTTGATCTGAAAAAAGATTTGACGAAAAGTATCTGTAAAATCTAAAAAAAGTGATTTATCAAAATATATCAACGCAAATAAAATAAATGAACAAATATTAAATAAAGCGAAATTTCCAAAAAATTTACATATTGCGTTTAGAAGTGAGAAAATTTAAAGGCAAGCAAACATATTTTTTTGGCTAATAGGAAATTGTAATTTTTCAATTTACAGCCTGCTAAACGAAAATTCGACAAGACGGCAAAGCATCAAGAATTTTTCGTTGGTAGCATAGATATTTCTCAAAACCGGATTTTACCACGTGGTAGCGACATACATGTGAACAAGCAGAACAAAACCCACCCTCGGTCTGTTCTGCTTGGCATCAGCAGCGACACTGACGAAACCGACGGTTGCTCCGAGCTCTGCAACCGAGCATGCATGCAAATATGTGTTAGTGTCACATGTACGGTGTGTAATTTTTTGAAGCGTTTTTGCTCTGTGAAATTATAAGAGTCGTTTTTGCTCTGGGCGCGTCATATACAAGAACGTTCATATTTGGTAACTTTATTGCTGGTAAGAGTACCTTTAAATTTAAAAAAATCCGCCCACCATGAAGGCGGTAAATAATATATGTATACAAGTGGGGCCACCTGTCGTGTGTGCCTGTATACACGACAGCTAGTAAAGCAATTAGCAACAATTAAAGGCAAAGCAAAGTAAAAAATAAAAAAGCTTATAAAAAAAGTTAAAAAAGAAAAATTTTCAAACCTGCGGAGCTGGGATTCGAACCTGTGACCTACAGAATTACTGTATGGAAGCGCGCGGTTCTACCCACTGGGCTACACAACGAACTAATTTCATTCACCTAAAGTCGTAGAAGACAGAAAGTGGACAGGCTGCAGGCTGCAGACTCTTTTCAGTCAGTCTGCGTTTTATATATAAGATAAGATAGTTATGACACACCCCTATAAGCAATTCAGTAGTCGACTACGAAAATAACACACTTATAGCTAACTTTTATGACCTAACTATTAGCTAACTACAATGTAGTGCAGAATTGCCCCAAAATCAAAGCGAGCTGTTTGCTTTCTTCTTTATTGCTATTTGCTTTTTTTGAATATTTTTCATTTATTTACGTGCATTGTGAAATTGAAATTCAAAAATCAAAGCAAGCTGTTTGTTTTCTTTCTTTTTATAAGCTTTATATTAACTTCACTTTCTGTCCGCGGTATGTCCGCGGTATGTCAGCGGTATGTCGTCAAATCTAGTAATCAATTTTTCACCCACTTCCCGACTACCTAGAGATTTGAAACTTTGCATACATGCGTAAACAGGAGCACGATACATGAATCAATAAATTTTATGGGCGTAGGATAAGGGGCGTGGCACTTTTTTACCAACTCCAGATTTGTGTATAACTTTAGAACTACACATCACACATCAATGAAACTCGGTAGGAACTTACTACATATCCATATCCTTCTACTGAGAAAATAAGGCGGGCACTGGATAAGGGGGCGTGGCACCGCCCATGCAAAAAAAATTTTTGATCTCAATTAGCTTTGGAACTAAAGGTCGTGCAGCATTGAAATTTCGTATGCAGTCGCCTCTTGGATGTGTCGTCCCACTGGTAAAATTTTATGGGCGTAGGACAAGGGGCGTGGCACTTTTTATCAACTCCAGATTTGTGTATAACTTTAGAACTACACATCACACATCAATGAAACTCGGTAGGAACTTATTACATATCCATATCCTTCTACTGGGAAAATAAGGCGGCCACTGGATAAGGGGGCGTGGTACCGCCCATACAAACAAAATTTTTGATCTCGATTAGCTTTGGAACTAAAAGTCGTGCAGCATTGAAATTTCGTATGCAGTCGCCTCTTGGAAGCGTCGTCCCACTAAAATTTTATGGGCGTAGGATAAGAGGCGTGGCACTTTTTTATCAACTCCAGATTTGTGTATAACTTTAGAACTACACATCACACATCAATGAAACTCGGTAGGAACTTATTACATATCCATATCCTTCTACTGGGAAAATAAGACGGGTAATGGACAAGTGGGCGTGGCACCGCCCATACAAACAAAATCGTTTATATAGAATAGCTTTGGAACTAAAGGTCGTGCAGCATTGAAATTCCGTATACAGGCCCCTCTTGGATGCTTCGTCCCGCTGGTAAAATTTTATGGGAGTAGGACAAGGGGCGTGGCACTTTTCAAGCAACTACACACTTGGGCTTCAGTTTATAATTATAGGTACACCACACATAAATGAAACACGATAGGAACTTACTCGCCGCGCCGTGCACGCAAAATAGCAACAACTCACCGCGCCAAAGCAACGGGGGTTTTGCGCATGGGCCGAGCTCTCCGCGCCTTGCAAGCAAAACAACAACAACTCATCGCGCCACAAATATGCCACGAATATTAGGGTCGATCACAGCCGTATTATTTGTTAAATTGGGGATATGACGATAGGAGACACTGTGAATACCCTAAATATTGTGTACTGCTCTGCAAGTTTTAAATTCTATTTGCGAAAAATTTCAGAGCTCTAAAATTGAAATAAAGAAAGATATCGGTTGGTCGCAGCTACAATCGAATATTTTTAAATCATTTTCATTAAATTTGTCGTTCAATAAATACTTCTATTTGAAGTGCAAGGCGTGAATTCACGCGCAAGCAAGACACGTGTATAAATCGGTTGATTTCTAGCTGGAAAAGTGAAAACACCTGACGTAATCAAGGAAAACAAACTCTTGTGAATATTGCAGTGAAATTCAAAAAATCTTTATTTCAGCTCCGCAGCCAGAATGACATCTGGTAAAAAAAAGAGACGAACTGAAGAAAATCGAGAATTTAATCAGAATTGGACGGAGTCGTTTGCGTTCATATGCAACACAGATGGCCTTCCGACTTGCCTTATTTGCCACGAAAAGCTTGCGCACAATAAAAAATAATATTTGGAGCGACACATAACTACAAAGCATACCCAATTCGCTGCTAAATATCCAATCGGTAACGCAAGAAAAAAAGTTGTTGAAGAGCTCTAAAAACAAAAACAACAGTCGAGTTCTATGCTAAGTAACTGGGCGCAATCTTCAAATAATGTAAATCTAGCAAGCTTTGCAATATCTCTACAAATAGCAAAAAGAGGAAAACCATTTAGTGAGTACGTCAAAGATTGCTTCATACGTAGAGCTGAAGAACTGCTTCGTGATGTAAAAAACAAAACGGAAATCATGAGAAAAATTAAAGATAAAATAAAAAATTTAACAGTACAAGATAGAACTGCTAAAATGTCTTTAAATGTAACATATCTGTGGTCATATGCAATAACGACTTAAGTCGAAAACAACTGTTTCGAGAAAATGCAATTCGAAATTTGAAATGCACATAAGTGCATGTACATAAGTGCATGTGTTTTTTTTAAATAACTTTTTTTCTGAGATGGGTACAGATACCGGGGTTTGAACAAAATATGCGCATCAACGTCAGGAATACAGTGGTAACGTCAACTCAATTTCGTCTTAAGTCGACTTAAGTCGTTATTGCTTTTGACCACAGATATATGCAAGTGGAGGACATTCAACTAGCTTCTGCTTTGTCACTTGCTATGGATGAGTCGTGCGATATAAAAGACACGGCACAAGTTACCCTTTTCGTCAAGTACCTATGTGTCGTCCCAAGGACTCAAAGAAGAACTACTAGGATTGCTGCCGCTCTCAGGGCATACTCGTGGAGAAGATATAGCAAATGCTGTGCAAAAATGCCTTGAAGACAATGAAATCGATAGAAATAAACTAGCTAAACTAACTTCCATAGCAACTGATGGAGCCAGAAGTATGACAGGGATACATAAAGGGGTAACAACGATTCTTCGGCAAAAAATAAATCACGAAATTTTAACGTTTCACTGCATTATACATCAAGGAGCGCTTTGTGCCCAAACATTTCTGGCCGAAATAGTTGAGGTCATGAACTTGGTAATTAAGATAATTACATAACAGCATTTTGGCAAAAGCACTGTACCTACCATCGCCAGTTTAAGGAAGAAATAGAAAGCCAGTATTCTGACCTACTTCTGCACAATAAAGTGCGTTGGCTTTCCAGGGGTAACGTATTGAAACGTTTTTCTTCTTGCTTGAGTGAAATATTCGAATTGAAAGAAGACAAATGGCTGCAAAAATTCTACTTCATGGTGGATATCACAAATAAACTAAATGAGCTAAATGTTAAACTGCAAGGAAAGGGAAACCCAGCCTATGCATTGCTTGAAGAGGTGGTTTGTTTCGAAAATAAATTACTTCTTTTTGTCGAAGACATGGAGAGCAGTAAATTACTTCATTTCGAAAATCTGAAGCAATATCGTGATGAAACCAATGCAACTATTGACACAAATTACTTCAGCATGGCTATAAATAAAATGAAAGATGCATTCGCTGAGAGATTTGAGCAATTCAAAACAAACGCAAGTACTCTGGAGTTTATAGTAAATCAGCGATGCCCAAAACTTCCTTATGGAAGGGTTAACACCAATACAAACAAACTTTGTTATGATGAAAAAGCAGTCAAGTGCGAGTCGGGCTCGCTCACTGAGGGTTCCGTACCAGAAATACCCTTTTTAGCCTTCGAATTTAGTTTCTCCTTGCCCGTCTGGCCATAAAATTGTTTACATTTTGACCTACATCTTCGAAACCAATTCACCTAAAATTATAATAAAAACATTTTGGGAATCCACGGACGTAGCCCTTTCTAACGAGACCCCACAATATGTAAACAACAAAAAATTTTCGCTAAGGAAATTTTTTACTATGGTAATCTTAAATAAAATTAAAAAAATAGAAAAACAAATTTGTCGAAAAAAGCTGCAGTTTTCCAGTAATCTATGACTAAAGACCTACTAACTCTGATTTTATCAAAATTTTAGCTTAACCGTAGATCGAGCTTTAAAAAAACTTCATAATTCTAGCTATGTATCATTTTTGATACATAGGTACTAAAGTTCATTAAAATAATTTAAATTTTAAATAATTTTGATTAAAACTTGTATTATTATGTTTTGTTAACATATTTAAGTGGTATTTATGCAGTTTATACAAATAGTTTTGGTATATTTGCATATACAACATGAGTTTTTACAAAGAGAGTAGAATGAGGTCGTCCACTTATTTCTATTTTCTCCAGAACAGAAGCATTGGTGACACCTTGTACGGTTCTTTTGGGCGATTTATCGATTTTTGGTGCTTTTGGTGGACCAGCCTCATTATTACCAGGATCATCGATAATGTGGGTTGAGAGTTTCTAGAAAATAACGCCATAGTCCACCTATTATTTTTGCGTTTGCAACTGGAGCAACTCCGCCTTTTTTTGTCAACTGTATAAACACCTCCTTGTGTTGAATTATAAAAAGATATTATTTTGGTATTATTATTTTTCGAATCGTTCGCAGTATTAGGGGTATGATGCATTGTACTCATGACAATTGTACATTTATATTTGTGGCTTATATACGAAACCAGAGTAGTATCAAGAGTAAATGCAAAGGTTGATTCATATCGCGGAATTATCTTACATTCCAATAGCTTCAGCGATCTCTTATTTTTGAGTATGGTTCCAACTATTGTTCTCTTGCAATCATTTTTGCCCAAGACTATGTGATGAAAAAAGTTGTCCATGGTGACATTATGCCCTCTGAAACCGTCAACCAAATCTAGAACAACTCGTTCTCCTTCATTCCGTTCAGAATTTCTTGATAAACCCTTTCCCAAATATGCCTGTATTTTCCACATGTAGCATGTACGAATCAACAAGTAGCCAGAACTTCAAACCATACCTCTCTGGTTTCTATGGAATGTACTGGCGAAACTTACAACGACCATGAAATCCCAGTAATGGTTCATCCACAGTAACTGAATCATTAGGATTGTAAAATATGGGGAGGTGTTCGGCCCACATTTCCCAGAAGATTCTTATAGGAGGGAATTGGTCATCACTGCTTTGGGCACGTCGGTTGAGTAGATCATCAAACCGAACTACTACTTTGTGAACAAATAAAAGTGTTTTTTCAGACATGATTGACCGTTCAATAACGTGCACTGCAGCATAGAAATACTTAAAATGCCATATGTATCAAAAATGATACATAGCAAGAATTATGAAGTTTTTAAATTTTTCATGGCCTACTTGCAAGAAATTTTTAAAATATGGATGAAAGCAAAGGCTTTAACCAAAGAGTATGTTAATATAATAGAGTGCGCATCTCATATAAAATTTTAGCTGCAAAAATTTTGCACCGCGGGTCTAGATCCTGACCCGCCGTTCACTCAAATTTTGAGCTTTTTACTCTCCGGCATTCATCCTCTCAGAGAACCGCTCTGCAACATGAAATTCCAAACTCAAAGTAACTACATACAGGGCTGCCAACCGAGGGAAAATTTCACGATTTTATGGGAATTCGAACTCTTCTTTTACATATTCTTCACAAAATGCTGATGCTTTTATATTACAGCATTTAGGAACTCAGCCATACTATTTTATTTATTGTTTTATGTTTTTACTACCATTATTTTGAATGAAAATGTGGCTGAAGTGCCAATTCCCATGGGAGAATTTTTTAAGCATTTGAGAGAATTGGCTTTGACTGAGTTTGCACCCCTGATCGCACGACTCAATGGCTTGGTTCGTTCGGTTTTCGTACTCAAATGAGGCGAACGAGCATTTTTTGCGGCTGATTTTCGTATTTTGCATGGTGTTATGAAAGTCGTGTGCATGTGCCCTTCTTCTGCATGTCGGCAGCTCAGCCAACAAAATATACGAAGAATTAGAGCGGCGCTCGTATAGACGATATTCCCGACAGCGCTGCTGTTTGATTCTGTGTTGTTGTTGTTTTTCATATGAAAGACAAACAAATTCTTTGGCTCTGCTCTGCCCTAAACGAACACAAGGAACTTCAATATACATACATATGTACATATGCGTATGTCGAATTTCCTGGCATTTGCGTATGCTGTGTTATGAATGAAATCTGCTTGCAGCTTCCAACTCGTTTTGAAATTTCAAATCGAAGTTGGAATTTGTTGAAATATCGCAAACATTTTTCCAATGTGCGACATTTCCAGAGATAATACTAAAATTTAAAAGGCTTTTTATAGAATATTTATACATTTTAATAAAGAATGAAATATGCACATAAGTATATTAATATTAGATATTTTTGTCAATATAACCTTAATAAAAGTGATGTTGGCAAATAAATAACTTCTTAATATAGTCATTGCCCTATAATAAGATCAGCAGAGGGATATTGAAATAAAGTTTAAATCGCCAAAATTAGCATTTGCTATGAACAAGAAATACACAACAACAACAACACAGAAACAACCAATATCGTCTAGAGTCTAGACTCTAGAGTCTAGACGTTGGTGGCTGAGCAGAGCAGCTGCAAATACATACATATACACATCCACAAGACATACTAACATTCTGGAAAAATGCCTTTTTCGTGCTTTGAGCATACCCGAAATGCCAAATCAACGACTGTCAACGAAATTCTCTGAGCGGTTGAGTAGTTTTTGTGTCCCCCTTTGCCGCGACCGAAATATGAAAAATTGCCCTCACTTCGATTTGCCGAAAATTTGAGTGATGCGCACTCTATTATATTAACATACTCTTTGCTTTAACAAAATAAACAAAGTCACAAAGAATGGGGTATGCATCTATTTTTAGAAAAAAGTTACGGCAAATCAAAAATCGAAATGTATCATTTTTGATACAAAGCTCGATCTACGGTTAAGAAATGTAGAAACCCAGGGGTGTATGGTCATTTTTTCGACATTTTGTGCTATATCTTCGAAACCACTTCACCGAAAATTATAAAAAAAATATCTTTGGAATCCATAGACGTAGTCCTTTCTAATGATACCCCACTCGATATAAACAAAAAAAATTTTTTCTGTGTTGATTTCCGGTTGTCCGTCCGTCTGTCTTGCTGTCCGTGCGCACAGGAGAGAAAGAAAGAGTTGTCCGATTTAGACTAAATTTGGCACACAGTCGCAGTGAACCTTCCACTACTTAAATTTCCGAGATTATCAAAATCGGTTGAAGGACACGCCCACAACGGGCCTGTAAGTCCCACAACCCCGGAATTTTTACAGTAAAATTCCTTAAATTTGTTGAAATATTCATAAAAAGGAATGGTATTTGGTATTTAAGGTACGGTGTGGGCCCTCTACGTGGTACAGAAAAATGGGCGTGGTCCGCCTACTATATATACGGTAAGCGGAAAATCCTTATAACTTCCATAACATATACACCAGTCTGTCCATATTTGGGCACTTCATTGCTGGTGAGAACACCTTTTAATTCTCCAAAAATGGGCGTGGTCCGCCCACTCAGTTACTTGGTGTAGGGTGTTACTCTGTCGGTGAAACCCGACTGATGCTTCCTTACTTGTTTTCGTATTGCTTAGCGCGAAGAGCTGTGTCTGTGTGAAGAAATCGCAGCCTATACCCAAGGGTATTTACAAAAACAAATGAGTACCGAGGGTATAGGCTCTGGGCAAGGCACATTAACAAGGTATGCCAACTAGGGAGAGCCGTAAAATTTGGAGTGCGAGATACATATGTCAAAATCGCAGTTGCTTGTATTTAGGAACAAATGTTTGGTTGCAATGATTAGTGTTTGTTCCCAAAGTAGGAAAGTATGAAAATTTTCTTTTATCAAAACTGCATACGCATATAAAAAGTTAGATAATTAGAAGTAAATGCTTGCTTAGCAATATATATTATTAATTTCATAGCAATTAAGATGATATTATATTAATTTTAAGGGTGCTTCATAAATTATTTGCCAATTAAAAAAAAAAAATTCCATGTAAATTTGTATAAAAGAGTTTTTGACAAGTAGGCAGAGAATGTATGCACATTTATTTTGTATTTATTAATTATATTACACATCAAATGTGTTTATTAACATGCTTTCCCAAAATGTACAAAAAAGGGTCGTCATACCAAAAATATCAACATTGATATTCGGCACATTTTTTACGGAAAAATGCAACCGTTCAACAATTGGATAGTGTAGAGAGCAGGCTCTCCCTAGTTGACATACCTTGTTAATGTACCTTGGGCTCTGGGCATCTCTGTAGTAAATCCTCTCAAAATAAATACTAATCAGATGAATATTAAACCATTTGGTATTAATTCTGCTTCACTTCAATTGCAATTGCTGGTTTTGAAAACTAAACACTTGTGGAGTGGTAAGTTCACTGAACTCAGGAGCAAGCTAGAAGAGTTAGAGGTCCAGAAAAGCATGCACGTCACGCTGCATAAATGGACAGCTCTAAAAAAAATGCCGCGAATTGAGGCACTTATATTTGACGCGTGGAATAGTCTTCCAGAATGTTACAGTGAGGTGAAGAAGTTGGCATTTGGAGTGTTGACAATCTTCGGGACAACATATTCCTGCGAGCAAGCGTTTTCTTCCATGAATTTAATAAAATGTAAACTACGAAGCCAACTAACAAATAAAAATCTAGAGGCGTGTTTGAAACTGAAATCAACAAGCTATGAGCCGGATTTAAACCAACTCTCAAAAGGCATGCAAGGCCCAATTCCATTCTCATTGATGTAAATAATTTTATTATTCTAGCAGAGCTAGCTGACTTTAATAAGTTTTGTGCGAAATATTTGTTTGTTTCTATAGGAATTAGTATTATTTCATATTTAAGGATATTTATTTTAAATAAAAATAAAAATTTATATACTTAATCCTGATCAAATATGTAATATTAAAACAAAAATGTTAGTGGCTCTTTGAAAACTGGGAAATTTTTTAAATTGCTACCTTTGGCTCTTCCGTCTGAAGAGGTTGCCGACCCCTGGGCTAGACGCCATTGATTTTTAACAACAGAGAGAGCAGATGATGTTTATCATAAATACTATGCTATATTAGAAGTGGATTGGCGTTGGGTCGCTTGGCTGTAGCGACCTCGTGCTCGCTCAAGATTCAAGAAACTTTTCTTTATGTTCTTTTTTTTCTTTAATGGCAAGACTTTTGGAATAAATGGAAATAAGGGTCCGAAGATTTGAGTATTTACGAATGAATTTTACACATTATAAGATATAAGATGATAAGCTGATATAGAGCTGATAAGCTGATAACAGATAGCTGATAAGCTGATATCTGATATAGAGCTGAAAAGCTGATAGCTGATAGGCTGATATAGGATCATGGGAGATTTAAATGAGTTTTGAGTTATTTAGGGCCAGTTTCACAGTGGATGTTTAAATCTAATTTGCGAATTGAGTTTAAATCTAGTTTAACTTTTCTTGAGTTTCACAGTGCATTTATTTAAATACGGAATAATGAATGGCAACTTCGAATATTTGACAATTGAAGGTTGACACAACTTGCCAAAAACATATGTTCAATTGTTCAATTATGGAGGCAGCGCGAGCTAAAAATTTTTCGTCGGCCGAAAGAAGTGAATTATTGGATATTGTGCAAAGAATCCACAGTTTATATTATTTATAATACTACGGGATCATTTATATGTGCTATACCATGCAGTTTTATGTTTAATTTGATCTCTTATAAATTGCAATATTGTCGACGCAGCTTGCCTGCACATCCGATCTCAGCTGTTTATTTGTTTTCGATTGCAACTCTGTGCCGTACTTAAATATCCACAATCGAAACAATTAAACAGCTGATTTCGGATGTGCAAGCAAGCTGCGTGGCCAATATTGGAATTTATAAGATTTCTCACCCACTTCCCGACTACCTAGAGATCTGAAACTTTGCATACATGCGTAAACAGGAGCACGATACATGAATCAATAAATTTTATGGGCGTAGGATAAGGGGCGTGGCACTTTTTTACCAACTCCAGATTTGTGTATAACTTTAGAACTACACATCACACATCAATGAAACTCGGTAGGAACTTACTACATATCCATATCCTTCTACTGAGAAAATAAGGCGGGCACTGGATAAGGGGGCGTG
Source organism: Neria commutata (assembly GCA_963457695.1). Classification (NCBI taxonomy): domain Eukaryota; kingdom Metazoa; phylum Arthropoda; class Insecta; order Diptera; family Micropezidae; genus Neria; species Neria commutata. The sequence goes on from OY735246.1 coordinate 38,689,413, forward strand.
GCACCGCCCATGCAAAAAAAATTTTTGATCTCAATTAGCTTTGGAACTAAAGGTCGTGCAGCATTGAAATTTCGTATGCAGTCGCCTCTTGGATGTGTCGTCCCACTGGTAAAATTTTATGGGCATAGGATAAGGGGCGTGGCACTTTTTTATCAACTCCAGATTTGTGTATAACTTTAGAACTACACATCACACATCAATGAAACTCGGTAGGAACTTAATACCTATCCATATCCTTTTACTGAGAAAATAAGGCGGGCACTGGATAAAGGGGCGTGGCACCGCCCATACAAAAAAAATTTTTGATCTCGATTAGCTTTGGAACTAAATGTCGTGCAGCATTGAAATTTCGTATGCAGTCGCCTCTTGGATGTGTCGTCCCACTGGTAAAATTTTATGGGCGTAGGATAAGGGGCGTGGCACTTTTTTATCAACTCCAGATTTGTGTATAACTTTAGAACTACACATCACACATCAATGAAACTCGGTAGGAACTTACTACATATCCATATCCTTCTACTGAGAAAATAAGGCGGGCACTGGATAAGGGGTCGTGGCACCGTCCATACAAACAAAATTTTTGATCTCGATTAGCTTTGGAACTAAAAGTCGTGCAGCATTGAAATTTCGTATGCAGTCGCCTCTTGGAACCGTCGTCCCACTAAAATTTTATGGGCGTAGGATAAGGGGCGTGGCACTTTTTTATCAACTCTAGATTTGTGTATAACTTTAGAACTACACATCACACATCAATGAAACTCGGTAGGAACTTACTACATATCCATATCCTTCTACTGGGAAAATAAGACGGGTAATGGACAAGTGGGCGTGGCACCGCCCATACAAACAAAATCGTTTATATAGAATAGCTTTGGAACTAAAGGTCGTGCAGCATTGAATTTCCGTATACAGGCCCCTCTTGGATGCTTCGTCCCGCTGGTAAAATTTTATGGGAGTAGGACAAGGGGCGTGGCACTTTTCAAGCAACTACACACTTGGGCTTCAGTTTATAATTATAGGTACACCACACATAAATGAAACACGATAGGAACTTACTCGCCGCGCCGTGCACGCAAAATAGCAACAACTCACCGCGCCAAAGCAACGGGGGTTTTGCGCATGGGCCGAGCTCTCCGCGCCTTGCAAGCAACACAACAACAACTCATCGCGCCACAAATATGCCACGAATATTAGGGTCGATCACAGCCGTATTATTTGTTAAATTGGGGATATGACGATAGGAGACACTGTGAATACCCTAAATATTGTGTACTGCTCTGCAAGTTTTAAATTCTTTTTCCGAAAAATTTCCGAGCTCTAAAATTGAATTTATGGAAGACTAAAAAGTAGAAAATAAAATTATATAAAAAAAACTTTTTAAAAATAAGCTTTAATTTATTTAATGTACTAAAAAGTAGAAAATAAATTGTTTCCAAGTCACCTGTATCTTACTATCAATAAAAGCTTGGGGCGGTCATGTGTTCAAAATTTGTCAACCAGTTACCACAATATTTTATTTAAATAATTTCTTGCAAATAGATTCTAGTAATGAAAGATATTTTGAATATGGATATTGAGCACACAAGCTTTTATGGATACTAAGATACTGGTGACTTCGAAACAATATATTTTCTACTTTTTAGTACATTAAATGAATTAAAGCTTATTTTTAAAAAGTTTTTTAATATAATATTATTTTCTTCTTTAATTAAGTACTGGAAGTACGAATTGGAATTCGCACGTATTTGGAAGCGGAGAACACGGGAGTAGGTGGAAGTCTTTCTATAAAAACAAATAAAGGGCAAAGCAAAGTAAAAAATAAAAAAGCTTATAGAAAAACTTATAAAAGGAAAAAAAATTAAGCCTCCGAGCCGGATTCGAACCCACGACCTACCTAATGCAAGCGCAAGACTCTACCCACTAGGCTACACAATGAATTGATTCTCGTCTGATAAAGTGCGACTTAAGCGATCCCCATATACTAAAATCGCTAAAATCATGGCTTAAAATAATAATTTTAATATTTATTATTGATTCATATATTGGCAGCGTGTTTGCGCATGTATGCAAAGTTTCAGATCTCTAAGTAGTCGGGAAGTGGGTGAAAAATATATTACTAGATTTGACAACAAACATACAAACCTGAAGTGAAGTCAATTAAAAGCTTATAAAATAGTGTATAATCTCAAGTATACCTGATCATGCCGTTTTGGAACTTGTATGTTACCAAAAACAATTACCTCGATATGTGAGTCGGGAACGCCAGATATTTTAGAAACAGAAATTAAAAGAAAAGTTGTTTATAGCTATACTCTAATTATGAGCCTGAAACTACATCATATGACGCGCCCAGAGCAAAAACGACTCATAATTTCACAGAGCAAAAACGCTTCAAAAAATTACACACCGTACATGTGACACTAACACATATTTGCATGCATGCTCGGTTGCAGAGCTCGGAGCAACCGTCGGATTCGACAGTATCGCTGCTGATGCCAAGCAGAACAGACCGAGGGTGGGTTCTGTTCTGCTTGTTCACATGTATGTCGCTACCACGTGGTAAAATCCGGTTTTGAGAAATATCTATGCTACCAACGAAAAATTCTTGATGCTTTGCCGTCTTGTCGAATTTTCGTTTTGCAGGCTGTAAATTGAAAAATGACAATTTCCTATTAGCCAAAAAAATATGTTTGCTTGCCTTTAAATTTTATCACTTCTAAACGCAATATGTAAATTTTTTGGAAATTTCGCTTTATTTAATATTTGCTCATTTATTTTATTTGCGTTGATATATTTTGATAAATCACTTTTTTTTAGATTTTACAGATACTTTTCGTCAAATCTTTTTTCAGATCAAATTTTTTAAAGATCACATTAAATACAATTATAATTTGGCAATATATGTATGTATAGCCCTTTCATCTCCTAATTCTGCATCTAATTTGCCGCTGTCTTTCAGTCTCTAAGCAGCACACCCGGCAACAGCATTATTTGAGCTGTTCGTCCGTTTGTGTAAGTTTTTTATACAAACTTGCCTGAGATCCTGCTTTGCTTTGTGTGGGTTTTTCCCGCGAATTTTTCACCTGTTTGAAGGCATTCAATCTTTTGACTGCGGACGGCTAGAGAGTTGCAGGTGTTTGGCGGGGTTCTCTATTATAAAAGGTCGCTTGCAGATTTTGTAAGAATAAAGCGTGAACATCTTGTGGAAGAAATCGGTCTTTGTGATCTTTAAGAAGCAGTTAACAAAATAAATAAATTCGAAATTGAGGAAGGCTTTCATGAGAGAACGTACTATTTTCAATATGCAACCGATTTTTCTATTTTAAATCAAAGCAATATTCTAATGGCAAAGATCAACGAGGTCACTCGTTCACCTTTTCACTGATGAAACGGAAGTTGTTTCGATTTTATGATGGCAATGACGACATTCTATGCTCCAAAGAGGCAACTAAACATTTATAAGCATTGTAAAATTTAAAAATTACGTTTAACAATTTTTGCTTCTGACCTTAATTTGATATTACATGAATGGCATACAAAATTTTGCGAAAATAGAAAGAAATGCAATTGCACCAAACTGAATTTTCACTTTTTACCACCCTCATCGCTTTTATCATGAATTCATTCACACCAAATAGTTAATTTATACAATGAAATAGAATCATCCCGATGAGTTATAAATTACTTTGCGACCGTTGATCTTTGCCATTAGAATATTGCTTTGATTTAAAATAGAAAAATCGGTTGCATATTGAAAATAGTACGTTCTCTCATGAAAGCCTTCCTCAATTTCGAATTTATTTATTTTGTTAACTGCTTCTTAAAGATCACAAAGACCGATTTCTTCCACAAGATGTTCACGCTTTATTCTTTCAAAATCTGCAAGCGACCTTTTATAATAGAGAACCCCGCCAAACACCTGCAAGTCTCTAGCCGTCCGCAGTCAAAAGATTGAATGCCTTCAAACAGGTGAAAAATTCGCGGGAAAAACCCACACAAAGCAAAGCAGGATCTCAGGCAAGTTTGTATAAAAAACTTACACAAACGGACGAACAGCTCAAATAATGCTGTTGCCGGGTGTGCTGCTTAGAGACTGAAAGACAGCGGCAAATTAGATGCAGAATTAGGAGATGAAAGGGCTATACATACATATATTGCCAAACCGTCATCAGTTTATATTTGTATTTAATGTGATCTTTAAAAAATTTGATCTGAAAAAAGATTTGACGAAAAGTATCTGTAAAATCTAAAAAAAAGTGATTTATCAAAATATATCAACGCAAATAAAATAAATGAACAAATATTAAATAAAGCGAAATTTCCAAAAAATTTACATATTGCGTTTAGAAGTGAGAAAATTTAAAGGCAAGCAAACATATTTTTTTGGCTAATAGGAAATTGTCATTTTTCAATTTACAGCCTGCAAAACGAAAATTCGACAAGACGGCAAAGCATCAAGAATTTTTCGTTGGTAGCATAGATATTTCTCAAAACCGGATTTTACCACGTGGTAGCGACATACATGTGACCGAGGGTGGGTTCTGTTCTGCTTGGCATCAGCAGCGATACTGTCGAATCCGACGGTTGCTCCGAGCTCTGCAACCGAGCATGCATGCAAATATGTGTTAGTGTCACATGTACGGTGTGTAATTTTTTGAAGCGTTTTTGCTCTGTGAAATTATAAGAGTCGTTTTTGCTCTGGGCGCGTCATATAGTTTAAGGTGTGCAGTCATATTCGGTTTATTTTGAGTCGTCCGTTATTTTTACGAGTAATAGCTAGTACCCACATAATACATATATATGTACAAGCAATTATTTATCCCATTTGCAGGTGTTACTATTTTGCTATCGCTCACTGTCTTCCTCAATATGGTTGCCGAAACGATGCCCGCCACATCCGATGCAGTGCCGCTGCTAGGTAAGAAATTCTAGTTTACAAGTAAATTCTTTGTGTACTTGTCCCTGTTTGTTAAATTTGTTGTTTGTGTGTTCACGTATTAAAAAAATTTTAGTTTGAGAAATGCTGAAAATTGAAACAAGCCACAAAAATTTGTTGTAAAAAATATCTTAGTGGGAAAGAAATGTTCTAAAACCACTGCATTTCTAAACACTTGAATTGATGATATTATGATATTAAAACTTTGACACGCCATCAAACGAGATCAAAAGTAATACAGCCTTGAAATTGACCAACAAGGTCCCACGCATTTTGGACTAATTCCGCTGAAGAGTTAGACTAGAATTTGTGGCGTACTACTAGGCTGTTTAAAATTAACCTTATGCATTCTCATACAACAACCAAATATTGGAATAAAACTTACGTCCTTGTTATGTAAACGCAACGCTCCGCGTTCAGCTTGAATTTGACATATGTATTCATATTTTATAAAACGCAACTCAAAAACAAGTGAACGCTCGGTTTGAGTTACGTCGTCACGTAAAGAAAATGTATGAAAATCGGTATTTTGTAAAACGCAAACGCGGCCGACTCGCTCACATGAACTGTCAAATCGTTCACTTGGATTTGTGCTCGCGTTTGATATTTGAAGCGCATAATTTTAGGAAATTTCGAGGGAAAATTGATTCGTGGAAACAAAAAACAGTACATACCGCAGTTGAGGATCCAACTCACAACCTCTCGCCTGATATTCAAACGATTCAATTCAAGGAATGGAAGTAAAAAATTTGGTGTGTTTTGTATTTGGTTGAAAAATTTGGAAAGTACAACTCGTTTTCGTAAGAACTTGATAGCTGAAATCATGCCGTAAGACAACGAACGCAATTACGCAACGTTTACACCGAATTTAAACGTAAACGTTCGCGTTGCGTTCGATCCCGGCGTTTTACATACATAATAAGGCTGTAAGTTCGTCATAGTTTGAACGCACGACCTCCAAAAGTTTAGCTTTAAATAAATAAAAAATTGGAGTTGCATAAGTCTAAAGCACGTTGCTCAAGCGACGGTGACTTGGAAACTAGATCTTTTTTGCAAATTTAGTTTTATCCGATCCACTTCCGCAGATCATACGCAATTATTCAAGCACTGAGTTCATACATATCTGCATCGTACAGACCGCAAGCAATCGTTCGTTTATATCTTCTATTATTGTCTATCTTAAAAGCATTTGTTAGATCGCTTTGAACAGCATAAACATCTGAAATCGTTGTAGTCTGCGAAAGTGTATATTCTGTAAATTTTTTTTATAATAATTCAAATATATTATAATCATGTTAAGAAAATAAAAACTTTATTTGACTAACAGAGACGATGCGGGTCTTAAATTTACTGTCTTTGCTTTTTAAAGATTGCGGTGGCTATACCATAAAAGTCCAATATTTTAGAAAGCCAAAAACCTAAAAATCTCTGACTTTTTATAGTGTGGGGGATTCAAAGTGATAGATACTCTACAATAGGGACTTTATATTTCCCATCTCACTTTATATTTTCTTTATACTTTTATTTTATATTTTCTCATGCCTTGTTTATGAATACTGAGAGGGATGAATATACAATCCATGCATTACTATCGTATTCATATTTTTTTTGGAATTGCTTAAATCCAGTATTCACGCGTATTTACTCACTCCTTGCAGTGCTGCCAAAGAGTTGGAAGATAGGAAATATTGAAACTTTAATGATGATCGATTCGGTGCAAGAGAGCTGAATATGCATTTTGAGATTTTCATTTTCAAGCTAGAGATTGGTTTATCGTTTCTGTAATATACTGTATTTGCCTTACTCGATTTTCCTTCATTTCCCTTCACTATGTACGGAAGGAACATTTACTGCCTCATTTTATAAATCACCGTGATCGAACGCAACGCGAACACGAAGCCAACGCCGGGATCAAAAAATGGCAATTTATAAATCACTGCGTAATTGCGTTCGTTGTCCTACGTCATCACTTAAGCTGTCGTTCTTATGAAACAGGGTTGAATTTTTCCAAATTTATGAACCAAATACAAAACACACAAAATTTGCCACTTCCATTGCATACCTTCCATAGCCTAGTGGTTAGAGCGTTTGACTAGCAGGCGAGACGTTGTGAGTTCGATCCCTAACCGCGGTACTTTTCTTTTTTTTGTGATTTCGATTATCAACCGCAAACCGCAAGTTTTTCCTTTTTTTGTACTTGGGTTTATACTTGTCTTTAAAAAGTATTACAATACTTATTATTTGCTTCTACAGATTACCACAAATCAATTTTCACTCGAAATTTCCAAAAATTATGCGTTTAAAAACCGAACGCGAGCAGAAATCCAGTGAACGATTTTACAGTTCATGTGAGTGAAAACGCAGCGTTGCGTTTTGTACGATACCGGAATTCATACGAAACTACTCGGTCACTGAGTGAGGTGATGCATTTTACACAATACCAAATTCTTTAACGCAGGGTGAAGTGAGGCGTTGGGATTTACAAAATAAGGCTGTTAATTTCTGTTAAAGGGTACTTCGTCTTACATAAAGTGATGAAAGCAAGAAATAAAACGAAAATTACTGTAAATCATTTTCTAGCACAACAGTAGGCCAGAAAAGAGAACAATTTTATATTTCAATAGCTATGCCCCACTGAATCAATTGGGCTTCTGCGCTTATGCATTTCATTTAAATTGCACAAGGAAAAATATTCCCCGAATATTTAATTTTACAACCCTTTCATTGTTTTATTTACAATTTATATATTCCTAAAATTAAAAATCTCTATTGCTATACTTTCAATTTGAACTTTCGTACCAAACTTGTTATTGTTATGGCTTTTATTGTTGCAATATTTAAACTTTTACTTACTGAGAAAAAAGCTAAACAATTAAATTCTAAAATTACTTTCATTGCTTGTGTGGATATACATATATAGTCGTGTATACATAAATAGTTTGAGAAGTTTACGAATTTCACTTTACTTTAAACAATTAAACTGAATTTGTTTTGCTATAACTAAAGTAATATTTGTGCATATTCTACTCTTTCTTCCATTTTTTACATACGACGCTACCTTCTGACCTACTTCGAAAATAAAATAATAATATTCGAAACAAAAACATATACCACACGCTTTGTTATCATAAAAAATATACACATAAATCAAAATTGTGTTTCCAAATATACAACTTCAAAAATACAAAATCCCGGAAAATTCTATTTTTTATTCGAATTGCCTTAAAAATACAAACTAATATTTGTTGATGAATAAAAACAAAAACCAACCAAAAAAAATTGCAAAAATGCAAATTATACATGCCCAACCAACCAACAGGTACATATTTCAATTGCATAATGTTTATGGTAGCTTCATCCGTTGTGTCAACGATTTTAATATTAAATTATCATCATCGAAATGCTGATACGCACGAAATGTCCGAATGGGTAAGTTTAAGCTGCAAATACCAGATCGAGAAAAAAATAAAAAAAAAACGAAATTCGCTCGAAGAAAAAAGTTCAATTCAAAAAAGCAAAGAAATATATTGCATGTGATACATCACCACCAACTTGTGATATATCACAGACAAGCTGTGTCTTATCACCAAGCAAGTGGTGATATCACACTCAGTTGCTGTGCTTGTTAGTAGAAAGTTGTTTTTGTTTGTTGTTATGTTCATGTTTAGTTGTTATTGTTGTTGCCCTTCTCTTTTTCGTTTCGTATGCGCCGTGTACTTGATGTGCCCACCATGCAAACGACCACCAATCTTCGATATCCTTATGATCGCAGATATCACGGCTATTCATTCAATTGAATAACAAAAATCTTAGTTTTGAGATTAGCTTAAATCGCTCTACACGAATTTGAATAAGAGAATCTTTGAAAATTTGTTAAAAATCTTACTCACAACCGATTAAAAAAATTACTTCTATATTCGAACAAGTCAATAAAATAGAACATGGTAAACACCTTTATGTTTTAACAGCTTTTTGGAGCTGTAGCATTAACCAAATGAGATTGTTCGCCGTTAATACGATTTCCTAATTCTTTAGACAGGTTTTTGACGAATAAAAAATGTCAATTCTTGCCACAAACTACATACGTTGATTTAAAGAAGACTAAAGGAAGCTAGTACAGAAGATCTAAATTATCTAAGAGCCAATATCTTACGTGGATAGGCGACCGTTTTGATAAAAATAACAAATCAAATTAAATCTCTTACCAAAAGATGGGAAACTTGCCTTCTATTTCATCGATCTAAAAATAAAACTAAAAGCATGTGTTCGGTACTCATCTTTTCTCGCATGTTTAAAGATCGGAGCTAAGTGACTGGCACAGGAATGATGTAGAGGTTGATGTAAAACAAATCTCATTTAAACACGTAGGAAAACTTTTGAAGAAAACATTGTTTTTTAGATGGTTAGCTTGACTGTAAGGTAGGCATTTTTCAACTCTTTTCATTTCTTTTGGTGAATATTTTAACGCTATCACCGGGATCAGAACCAGTAAGAACATAAAATTAAAACAACAGGCAAAATTTTAAAAATGAATGAACAATTTCCTAGATTTGGTTTTACTTTTCCGTGGAACTGAACTGCTGGCGTATGTCTGTTGGCGTGGGTTTCGTAGCGTCATTCATCCAGTTCGTTGAGTCTGGAATATTCTAGAAGCCTATCTGCGGTTGTTCGTTTTGTTGCGTTGTGGTCGTTCGTTTTGTCGCGTTCCCACATATACAGCGTGGCGACGAATAACTGTTACTAATGTTTTGTTAAAAATAAAAAACACCGTTATTGAGTTTGAATATTAAACATATTATTTTTATTTCAGCACTTATTTTAACTTTTTTTCAGTAATTAATTTCAAATCTTTCACCGTTATTTTGTTTTTCCAGCCGTAAACGCTTTGGGAAGGTAGCGCAGGCGGCACGCACGACTTCGTCGGGTATTTCATTCCATATTTTCTGTAGTGTTGCTTGAATTGTTCCTTCTTCACTTGTTTTATGTTCTTCATTTTGTCCAACATGAAGCCCCATATGAAATAATCCAGCGGATTCAGATCCGCGGATGAGGTTGGCCATTCATCCGTCGAAATAAAACACGGGAGCTCTTTTTTACACCAGCTCTGAACAATCTTAGCCTTGTGAGCTGGAGCAGAATCTAGCTGGAAACAAAATCGTCCACTACCAAATTACTTCGTGGCGTGTGGCAGCATATGCTTCTTCAAATAGTAAGAAGCGTTAATTTTAACGCCCGTTTCAATAAAAAGGAGAGGAAGCTTGACTTTTTCTGGAATCGTCCCCATACCATAACGGATAATACGTTTTGATACCGTTCAACTCCTTTTTTATAGTAGGCGGGGATATCAGCGATACTTTTTGCATACACGCGATCATTTTGGGCGTTGTCACTATCTTGTAATAAAAATAACTTTTCGTCACTAAAAAGAATTTCACAGCTTGCGTGCCGCCGAAGGAGTTGATCACATATTTTCTTTCTCTTTACTGTCAAAATAACGGTAAAAGATTTGAAATTAATTACTGAGAAAAGGTTAAAATAAGTAGAGCCCGACCGAACCCGAAATTTTGGCCGAGGCCGATACCGAACTTCGGCCTTTTTCTTAATGTTCGTCCGAAACCAAGACCGAGACCAAACCTTTCGAATATATATGCAAAATAAAGAAGAATTTTACTGAAAAAAAATTTATACATTTTTAGGAAAAAATACATTTTATTATAAAAAACAATTCATTGGAGGTATAAATACCTACATTAAGCATATGATTTATGAAAAATCAATAAAAAGAATTATTAAAAAATTTAAATTTTGTTTAAAACTATACAATTTTTTCCTCAACTGTCCGGCCAAATACTCGGCCTTTTGTAGCCGAGACCGAACCCGAACCTTTTGGCCGAACTGTTCGGTAACCGAAACCGAGACCGAGCGTTCGGTCGGGCTCTAAAAATAAGTGCTAAAATAAAAATAATATAATTTTTTTCAAAATCAATAACGGTGTTTTTTAATTTTAAAAAAACACTAGTAACAGCTATTCGTCGCCACGCTGTATATAACAGTTTTTTTTGTTGCACCCTGTTTGCTAATTATTTTTAGGCACTTTAGGCAGTGGAAGCAGTAGTAGAAATGTGCCATTGTTGGTGGTCCGTATCGATGTTTTCAAATGCGTTTTGTTGTTTATTATTATTAATTTCTTGTTGCTGTTACTTTTTAATCGACGTCTACTATAAAGTATTTTATGTAATGAAAAATATTGTAATGTTGATGTTGGGCCACATTAATGTGCTGATATTATAGCATACATATGTATGTATGTATATGCCATAAGGCATCTATTGCGAATGTTGTTGGTGCTTGTGTGTTAAATACATTTGTGTTGCCGTAAATTAGGCGCGTTGACTGAATCTATCATTTTATTCATTTAAAAATATTTGTTCCCGCTTTCTAACTTACCTTTATACATATTAACGTATAAACACATTCATTTGTATGATTTGTGCACAATTATAATTTCGTTGAAAACTTTATGCATCAGCAGATATAGGATATCGAAATCTCTATATTGTACTTAAATATTTCTTCTTTACATGCTTTTTTTTAAAGCAGTCAAGGCCAAGTGAGGCTTGCGCACACAGGGTTCTGTACCAAAAATACCCTCCTTAGTGTTCGAATTTAATTTCTACCTGCCAGTCAAATACAAATAAAGCAGAGAACGTATATGACAGAGAAGGCAGAGAACATATACATATGTCATATCTAGCCAATTTTAGAATATTTTTCTGTACCTTCGTAACTAGTAATTTACTCCTGTGCAAAACACCTGAGTGCGATGGGTCTGGCCGACGACAGCGTCTGTGAGAGCTGTCTGGAGGACGAGGATACCGCTACCCACTTCTTATGCGAGTGCCGCCTTTTCCAGGTCGCGATTGCAGCTGCTGGAGTCAGACGTGGTGAGAACCGATCAACTAAATTCCTTGCCACCATCGAAAATCCTCCGCTTTATTAAAAGCTCAGGAAGATTTCAGTAAAAGGAATTAGCTTACCAGTACAATGGACAAACACTTGTCTGCGTGCTGGTAGGTTTTTCATATTCCGACAAAAAAAAAAAAAAAAAAACTAGTAATTCACCTAAAATTACGAAACAATTATGTTTAAAATCTCTAGAGTCTAGAAGATGCCGCATTAGATATATATATAAAAATATTTTTTGGCCGACCCAACTCTTTAAAAAAATATATATGTATTTCTAAAAATATTTCTTACCGATAGTGAAAACATGTTTAAGTTATGAAGACCTATTGTCATGCCAAATTTCAGCTTTCTACGTTTAAAAAAAGTTATGTTATGTACAGTCGTCCTTTTATACCCACACCTTATACCTAGGGTTTAATAACTTTGTGCGAAAGTTGCAACGCGTTAAAGGAGCCGTTCTAGGACATTAGTATACAGAAATGATCAGAATCACTTTCTGTGTTGATTTCCGGTTGTCCGTCTGTCCGTTTGTCTGTGTCTGTCTGTCTGTCTGACTGCCTGTCTGTTAGCACAGGAGAGAAAGAAGGAGTTGTCCGATTTGGACAAAGGTTGGTATACAATCAGAGTGAACCTTAAGTTAGTTTAAGTTCCGAGATGATCCAAATCAGTTGAAGGACTCGCCCATAAAGGGCCCGTAAGTCCCACTACCTCGGATTTTTTCGGTAAAATGGGTATAATTTGTCTAACTACTCATTGAACAGAATAATACGTGGTATTAGAGTAAAGGCAAGGTAAAGCAGGCATGGGTTTTGGAAGTGCACGGTAAAGTGTCAAATTGCTTTCCGATTGAGGTTAGCCGGAGCGATCCTTGTCACTTGATTTCCAAGTTGACACACAACCTCCACGTGGCACCTGCTGGGTAACCGGAAAGTCTCGAAAATAATAGCCCCTAAAAATGTTGACGACCCCAACAAACGTACTAATGACCACGATTTACGGATATGCATCTGGATTGTCCGGCCCCTTAATAGGGAAGGTGCCTCTATCCAACTGGCGGAGTCTCTCGAAAAATACAAGGCTGACCTCGCCGCCATCGAGGAAAAACGGATTTTTGGTCCAACTGTCGGCCAGTTTGGCCTCCACTACACCACTTCGAACAACTGTTCGAGGCTGAACGACGATGTTGTTGACACACCATCGCCTAGCTTTAACAAGGTCATGGTCGCTATACAGCGACTCAAGAGTATCCATGCGGCGGGTGCTGACGGCCTACCTGCCGGCGATGAGCTGGTAGGGCGCATGCCCAGCGATTGGAATCTTGGTGCACTATGTCCTGTAATAAAGAAAGGCAACCCGAAGATCTGCTCTGTATGCCGCAATGTCTGAGCTCGGTATCCCTGCTAAGTTGGTGAAGCTCTGCAAGATGACCTTAAATAGCACACAAAGCTCCGTCGAGATAGAAAAGAAACTCTCCGATCCTTTCGATGCCGTGAGAGGTTTCAGATAGGTTTCCCCTATCCTGCACCGTCTTCAACTTCCTGATGGAGAGCGTACTACGGAAAGCCGGTGTGCACCGCGATGGCACTATTTAGGCCTCCCTTGCCAAGGGGAGCAGTGAGGTTCGTCTAAAAGCGCGATCCAGCAAAAATCAGCAGCGGCAGCAGCAAACACAATTTAAGCACCAAAATACACAAAGCACAAAAGAAAAGGGCGGCAGTTCGGGTTCGCAAGAATTGGTTAGGTTATACATATTAAAGATTTCTTTAAGGAAAACTTCTTTGCGGAGGCTAAACCAAAATTTTGTGTAACGGAAATCCGAATTTTGTTATTGGATTTGTCAAGTATTAAGTCTGTGTCCGTTGCTCGAAGCGAGAGGTTGTCTCGCGGCACGCTGCTGCGAGCACTAGCCGCAGTTGCCTACACACGATAACTTTGTATTTGTATGTATGTATGTATTCGTATTCGTTAATATTTCATTCAATAAAGAGAAACATGAAAAGAGCATGTACGTGACAACTCAGAAGTTGGATTCAACTCACTCTACACGGTAAATCGGCTATTCCTACGAAACGGTGATGAGAAAACAACAACAACAGGTTGCAGCATCTTGACAACAAACGGCGCGGAAACGAGCAACAACAAAAAGTAACGGACAACGAAGCTACAACTCTCGCTAGCAACGACGTATGTACTTCAACAAAGCCGTGACGTCAAAGCGGCAACAATTTGTAAGATGTTTCATGTACAACGCACGTACAGTCACAAAGGAAGCTGCAAAGTCAGATCAGTCAGCCAATTAAACGGAAAACGAAAAGGAATCTATCGACGCACAGCAACGGCGAATAGGCAACGAAACAGGCAGCGAAACGAAACAGCGCAGCACAACGAAAGGCGGCGCACCGACGCCAAGGAGTTGAGTCGAAAAGCATTCGGCACAAGCGCGCTGGCTGTAAATGAAGAAAAGAAGAGTTCAGTTTCAAACGAGCAGTCAAACGGAGGAGACTTCAAGCGGACTATACAAAGTCAAAATGAAACCTTATAAAAATTACATCATTAAAAGTAGAGAAGATTAATACACTGCTGCGGCTGAACAATGTGCAAGTTCAGGGCACGAAAGCCCACAAAGTTGCAAAACTGGTGGAGATTCTGGGCACTGATTATGTTGCTCCAGAAGAAGACGTGTCTCTGACGCAGATCAACGACCTAAGGAAGGTAGGGACGGACTTGGCACAAGCGATATCCGAGTTAGTGGCAGAAAGACAACCAGCACCTGCAATGATTGATGCCCGAACTGAGCTGCAAACGACTATGGATGAAGCACCACGCGCGGGCCCAATTAAAGATCCAGTGGGAGTGCTGCCAGAATATGACCCCTTGAAGAAGCTAATTATTTATTTATTTATTTGTAAATTCAGTCTATGGCTAGAACCTTACAGACTAGATTAACACAATATAAGTATCCTTAACCCTCTAACCCGCAAACTTTTAAAAGCTACAAAAAAGTTTTTGAATAATTTTTTTCAGGGTAATTATGACCCAATAAGCTCAAAAAAGCTATCAGAAAGTAATTTGCAAATTAAGTTTAGGAGCCAGGTGCAAAAAGGTGAAGAGTGCCTCAGGGCACTGTTGCCGGTTTAGGTGTAAAAAACAATGAGATATAAATTTTTAATTAAGATACGGTTTTATTGAAAAACTAATGAAATATATACAAAAAAATAAGAAAATATGTTTTAATTTTTACGATGATACTCATAAAAACAGTTTTTGGCATTTGAGCAGCATAAATGAAGATCGCACTTTGAGCAAACACACTGTGTTTGCGACTTTTTGCATTGTTTGCACCATCTTTTCCCACCTTCTTTACCTAACCAGATTGGAAAGTGGTCAATATTGTCATAACGGATGTCATCAACTGGATGTTTCGCTCTTTCGCCAACTTTTGATCTTCCTGGCTGTGGACCTTCTTGTGGAGTTTCTGGACGCGGTGTTCTTGGTGTTCTTGGCCCACTGCCTGGACGACCAGCCACACGTTTTTTTGTGTATGACACAAGACCAGCAGCAATTTCTTCTCGAAATTGAGGCAATTGAAGAAGCTGCTTGTCTTCAGCCGAAACATTGCTGGAATCGTTAAATTTTTCAGAATGAATGCGTCGATACAATATGTAAGCGTTCGTAGTTGCCATGTCGATAAAATGATAAAAAAGGCGGACCATCGCATCGCGTGTCTTTGCTCGAACATGGTAGCGGCCCATTAGTCCATCCATCAAGTCTACGCCTCCCATATGGCTGTTATACTCGCGTATGATTTTTGGGCAATCGACTTCCACATACTTCTTTCCTTTTCGGTCGTAACGTGGTACCTTTGCTACTTGCAATTCGGGATTTCTTCTTGAAAATGGCTCAATGCCAACATATGTTGAAGCCAATCGCACACACTTGTTGTCTTTCCACAAGACAGTGCTTATTTCAACACCGAAGGCAGAGCCCACAAATTCAGCCGAGAAGCCTCTTGGTTCGTTTTTGACGGCATTATCCGTTGGAAGCTTACAGTTTTGAATACGATTGACTCGGACCGTGCCCAGACCGTATATTCCCCTTGCACGCAAATAAACCAACAATGGAAGTGACGTGTAGAAATTGTCGAAATAAACAATGTGGTGTACAAAGTTGGTAACTGTGAAAAACAAAGTACTATTTTGCATTTCACTAATATATTGCGAAATGCATCGTTCGTCTTCTTGACAAATTTCATCCGGCACGTAATTTTGGTCATTTTCTTCTTCATCGCTATGGAAATCGTCTTCTTCGTCTGTTTCTATAGTGTCTATAAACTCTACCAACTGATAATCAGTCAAGGCAGATAATTTAATCTGTCTGCGGTGTCTATCGGCCATTTCTATCACTTTTTTTTTGATAAAAAAATGCTTAATAATATAACAAAAAAGTAAAAAACAATGAAATATAATTCGCCGATAAAATTAGCCGCAACCCGCAAGAGTGCCCTGAGGCACCCCTCAGTTTTGCGTTCTCAACACACTTTTTTTTAATTTTTTAACATTTTCAAATGAATAAACTGAAAGAAGAATATCTTACCTTAAAAAAAAAATTATTACGAATAGATCGGACGGCTAAAAGTTAGTATAATTTTGATTTAAAAAAAAAAAAATTACACACAAAATTTCACGTGCTAAAATTATGACTTCTCTCACAAAACAGCTGACAGAACAAAAGCCAAATGTCATAATGCATTTCAACCTTAGAGAGAAATGTCAACAGATCTGTAACTAAAGTGACCGTTAAAATTTAAAAATAAATTAATAACTACTTTTTGAGTTAATTGGTGTTTTGTAATTCGTGCCTTGAGGCACTGTTGCGGGTTAAAGGGTTAAGGAAGCAAATAACAAAGGGTGAATTAGAACATTAATTATAATATAAGTTTAACAATTTTTTTAAAGCAAAACTCGAGATGGAAAGATCTAAACCACAAGCGGTTGAGATTTTGTTGAATTCAGTCAGAGACCTAACCAAAGGCGCGTTCGAGGCATAATTAGACCTGCAAGGGGGAATAACAAACAAAGCATAGTGACGTAATACCCTAGAGGGAACGTTGAAGTCGATTAGGCTGAAAAGGCGGGGACTGTCAACCGTACCAGTAATGATACCATGGACAAACGACAGAGATAAATTACTTCGCAACAATTTGTTAAGAGTTGAATAATTGCAGCGCGCGTACGGATGTAGCGAAGACCTTGTCTTGTTCACTATGCATCACAAACTGGTTGGAGTAGCGAAGCCCTGGATGGACGCATAACCGATTTTCAAGACGTGGGGAGAATTTGTCAACGCTTTCCTTACGGATTTCCCACACGTGTCAGCGCGGCAGAGTTGCATAATGAAATGGCAAGCCGCAGAAGAAGGAGCAAGGAGAGTTTCACGTAGTACTACTACATCATGTTAAGTATTGGCAAACGAGGGGCACTTGATGACAAATCTATCAATTCGTACGTCATAAGTGGGCTGAACGATTCCAGCGTGTCGAGAACACTTTCGGCGATGAACATTCCAACGTGCACGAAGCTGCTCGTCTCACTAGAAAATATAACAACGATGCCACGAGCCAGCATTGGGCCAGCTTTAATAAAGAGTAACAGCAATTACGAAATCCCGGACCGTCGGGGTACCAAGTGCTTTAATTGCAATAAAATGGGCCATATTGCAAAAATTGCCCACGACCGCAGAAGAAACCAAGGTATACCAAATTCAACCGGACTGGACACGATGCCAGGGACTGCCGAGCAACTACATACAGTGGCGGACTAAGGCTAAAGCGGGCCCTAGGCAACCTTGTAATTTCGGGCCTTTTTTCAGTCATTACACATACATACTTTGCGTTTGGTAGTTTGGTTTTAAAGAAAAAATTTTTTAAAAATAATATGTATACATGTGCAAAAACTAAATAAACATAATTTATTCAATATAATTCATTAAAACAAACAAACATTAATATAATTCATTAAAACAAACAAACATAAACAGAATTCATTAAAACAAACAAACATAAACATAATTCTTTAAAACAAATAAACATAAACATAATTAAAAAAAAAAAAAACAATAATACTTAAACAAATGTACTCAGATTGATTAGTTATATTGATTAGTTATTATTTTGATAAAAATCCATAACATTTCGGGTATGTTAACTTAACTACTCATAGATGTATCGTAATGAATCAGTTGACAAGTTTACGTAAACGAATGAACATAATGGACTACCAATCGAGCCGATGTGAAATAAAATGCAAAACGAAATAAAACAACGTAACTGTGCTGTAAATTTAACAGAACTTGCATTTGAGCGAATATGTAAATTGTACTAAATAAGTGATTGGTGTACCATTGTTCTTTTCATGTCGTTCCAAATTTGGTAAAATTATACCAACATTTGTATCCCTGTCACAGTTGTATAAACTAAAAGCACACACATTGTTATGCTCTTTCATTTAAGGCCTTGTCACATAGAATCCGTTGCGTCCGTGAGAGCGTCGTTTTCAACTGACGGCGACGGACTGCCGGAGAGGGTCGGCACAATGAATACGCTGGCAGCACATAGAAAATCAGCTGCTTCGTCTTCTGTATTAAAACATTTATATTGTTGCGCTAGCAGCAGGAACCCCAGCATTTTCCTTCAGAAGCGTCTTGCGGTACACCTGAGCCCGTTTGTCATAAAGCAAAATGTACTGTTGTACTGTTTCTATCAACTGTTCTTCGAAACAATTGCAAATACAGAAAATTTCAATGAAATAGAAAATATTCCACAGAAAATTTCAAGACGGCAAAACAATAAAAACAATCAGCTGATATCTGTCAACGTTCTGCCGGACGGCAAAAGTTGAAAGTTGTTTAACTTTTTGCGTTGCGGCATCGCATCCGTTGCTTATGTGCCATGCTTCATATGATTTCATACATTTCAACTTTGCTGTCAGTTGAAAAATCGCTCTCACGGACGCAACGGATTCTATGTGACGAGGCCTTTAGTCGTCAATAAGAGAGCGAGAGACAGCACCTTTTTTTCAAATTCACTAAAAAAAAATTAAAATGTTAATGACGCAAATTGCAGTTCTCTCTCTTCCTCAACTACACAAATGCAAATCATTTTTGTGCACCTCTGCTCTTGATGCATAATCGGAGTCAAAAAACATAACGCTCGAAATATATTTCCATGCAAAATGTATGAAAAAAAATAAATTTATAAATGTAATGTAATATCAGGGTTAAATAAAAATTAATTATAAAAATTACAAAATTTAAAACCTACTTTTCGGGCCCCAAAAATTACGGGCCCTAGGCACGTGCCTAGGATGCCTAGGCCTTAGTCCGCCCCTGACTACATAGGCAGCCCAGCGGAGCCAACGATACAATCAGCTAACGACGCCAACGATTTCGACAGCGCACGACGCCAACGACACCAACGATATACGCAGCGCAACGACGCCAACGATACAAGCTGCGCACGATGACAACAACACCAACGATACGCAGCGCAACGATACCTGGAGCGCACGAACCAACGATAGAAGCAGCGCAACGACGCCGACGCAGTGTTGCCAGAACCAGGGATTTCGCCCATATTTCGGGATTTTTGCACCTTTATAGAGCGCGCGGAATTTTGAGTCTAAAAGTGAGATTTTTGAGCCAATGGGCCTGATGAATAAAAAGTAAGTAAGTAAGTAAGCAATTGCTAGCTAGTAATGGCTTACTGGCACTAGCAAATGCTTAAATAGCAAAAGCTTAAGCTAAATAGCAGTTGCTTACTTTCAAAAGTATAAAAATCTTGGCAATGGCTGCTGAAAAACCTAAAAAGATATGTGTGCATTCTTCATTGCGGGTGCACAAAACATTCGGGTTTGTTTATGCGAACTGAACACTTCTAACAGTAAATAAAAATCATGAATATTTATAATATTTAATAAAGTATAAAATATATGTACATACATATGTATTTTTTAAACATGATTTTATTTCAGACGCAAAATCTTGATCTCTACAATCCTTTCGCTCATCATTGATCTTTTTTCTTCGAAGATTAAAAATATCGACATAGCCCTTTCTAACGATACCTCACACGATACGATATAAAAACCAAACTCTCTTAAAATCACCCAAAAACTGTTTCTTAACATTTAATAGTGAAAATATGTTAACGTTATGAAGACCTAACGATAATTGCAGGTTTCTACATTGAAAAAATGGTCTGTTTACACACCCACTTCTGGAAACAAAAGTGACTTTATAACAAGTCAATTCTCATTTCTGAATATAGCAAATGCTCCAAATCGAGCTCTGAAATTTTAAATCAAGGTTAGGTTAGGTTAATCTGGCTGCCTAAGAAGAAGGCCACGCATAGACCCTGTTGGGTTCCTAGCGATACCAGTTGGAGTTCCGTTTAGGATCAAAATCAAATCACAATTCTCAAAAGTAAGAGCTACAATTCACGTGCGTTCGCAACGAATAACTGAAAGCAATAGAGCAAAGCGTGCTTTTGTGCTGTTTATATACAGCAGTGCTTCTTCTTCCATGTCTGTGATCTGATTGGCTGAAATTAATTCTTTTTAATTTAATAGGAGTCCTTTTCCTTGCCCGTCTGCCCATTTCTTGGTTTTCGGCTGAATAGCAGCGCTTCTCCTTGCCCGTCTGTTATAATATTATTAGTACGTTCCTAAATCAGGCAAAAATCTAGGTTATTATACATTTCGTATTCTACCAATACGGAAAATTTTATACATATAATAGGATAAAATAGCTCCTGGCCCGTCTGTCACTACGTGCTTCTTCTTCCCTGTCTGTGCTCTGATTGGCTATTGTAGTTTCGCTAATAACTTTGTTTAAAGTAAAATTTTTTATATTTTTATGATTGATTCATGTATTGTCATCGTGTTTACGAATGTATGCAAAGTTTCAGATTTCTAAGGAGTCGGGAAGTGGCTGAAAAATTTATTACTAGATTCCACTACAAAGATACCTGAATGAAAGTTAATATAAAGCAGTGAATCTCAGGCCCTGTACCCTCGGTGCTCATTTTATTTTGTAAATACCCTTGGATATAGGCTGCGATTTCTTCACACACACACAGCTCTTCGCACTAAGCAGTACGAAAAACACAAGTAATGCCAATTTTTTACAAAAAGAAATGATCACCGAGAGTATAGGGCCTGCGCATCACTGTTATAAAATAAGAATACGCATGAACAATTCAGCAAAAATTTTAGCTTGAGATTTCAAATCCAACTTCGCGTTATAAGAATCCCAATCTTTAAACCTATTCCTTCATGATAAACTACAATTATTAACGAACAACAATCCCAATTCAGGGGCCTTACTCTGTATTTCGTTTCGAAAGTTAATTTCGATCGGATTTGCTTTCCTACTCGAATTTGAGTTGGTAGGCACTCTCTAAAATATTAGAAACGAACAAAAATGCTGCCAAGTAAAACGTCTTACTTTTCTTCGCAATTTTTAAGAGATTAAATTTTTTCGTTCATGAACGATTTGAAAATCTGTTTTCAATTACTTAATATCAAACAAAAAAGAGTTAATATTATTTAGTTAATAGTATTTACCTCACAGTTCATTTTGTGGTCGTTATTACAGGCAATTAAACTCTAATCAAACTAGTAAGAAGTTCTATATTTTGATAGTAAAAAACTTTATTTTACAAAAATGAGCCTGCAGGCAATCACTGGCGTATGTAGGCATATTTTCTGATTAAGTTCTCAAAAAAACTTGCCCCAATTTGCTCCAAAATTAATACAACCATCCCGCGTACAACTCTTTTTGTGTGCTTTTAGGATTTTTGGGTGTAACATGGGGAATAATAGAATATACAACATTGCAAAGGGATATTGAAATTCATTATAAAAATCCATTGACAATTCATAAGGCGCCATTCTAATTTTTTTACAAATTTTAATAAAGGCCCTTTAGATTAGCCATAGCACACACTGTGCGGTGTGAGCATTTTTGTTTGAAGTATCTCTGAAATTGCATTAGAATGCAGTATATTACATTAATAATAATAAAAATGATAATTTTTCTCGTATTTATATCAAAAAATACACATTGCAATAGTTTTATTTGTTTTTCACCCTCAATATGACTAACGAAAAAAAATTCCGAAATTCGAATGGATTTTCAGTTAAATTCAGAATACAGAGTACAAAATTTTCGACTTTCTAAATTTCTAAAATACATTCCGAAACTTGAAAATTTATTTTCTACTTTCGGATAACAGAGTTCCGATTTTCTGTTTCCGAACAATTTGACTTTCGAAACGAAATACAGAGTAAGGCCCCAGTTTTCTCGCGAAATCTTAAAAATTTAAGTTCGAAGACATATGCATGTTTCATATTTTGCATACCATAAGCCGATTGTTTCTACTTTATAATCAAATATCGCAATTTCTGATGTAATTGATGGAAATAATATTACTGAATCAAAATAATACAATTTCGGCCACTAGAAGTGTTGAATTCATTTAAGAAACCTAAACAATATAACACACATAATGATTATAAATCAAGGAAAAATAAAAGCATAGCACGAATGTAATGTAATTGTCCAAATAAAGTTTTACTTCAGCCGTGCGGTCTAAGCGAACAATTAAAAACCTTGATGCGGCGTCGCGACGGTCAACGAAATGCTGTGAGCGGTTGAGTAGTTTTTGTGCCCCCCTTTGCCGCGACCGATTTTTTAAAAATGGCCCTCACTTCGATTTGCCGAAAATTTGAGTGATTCGCACTCTATCATATTAAAATACTCTTTGATACTACCCACTATTCAGATGTTTTGGTACACAGAGTGCAATGCAGTGAGTGCTTGTTAAAGAATTTCTGATGGAAAGACGTTTTAGTGTATTAATTATAATTTCTATGCATATTGTGGTCATTTTAAACCAGCGACGCCCAAAACTTCCTTATGGAAGGGCAAACACCAATAAAACAAACTTTGTTATAATGAAAAAGGAAAAAAAAATTTTGTTTGAAATGTACACTGTACAAAAAATTAATTGCATATTCTTCTTAGTTATACATATGTAATGAAAAACAAACCAACTTAATAACTCAAAGATCATAAAAATCTCCCATGATCCTTTCAATAAATGATCTAAATCAATTTCCCAGTCAAAAAGATTTATTTCACACTTCTTTTGAAGATAATTCTTCATTTTGCAAAGTTTGCATAATTAAAATTTCAAGCTTAATATGTATGAGCACAAATTTTTTCAAGTGCTTCTCATTCCACAGCTGCACACAACAACAGAATCTGCGTTGAAGATAACTGTCGCAAAAATGTACCAACAAACCTGAAGAAAGTGTTGTTGCTTTGCGCTCGGGCAGTGGCAGACGAAACGAAAATAACATTGTTGTTTGTGTTTTTCGTACTGCTTAGAGCGAAGAGCTGTGTCTGTGTGAAGAAATCGCAGGCTATACCAAAGGGCATTTACAAAAACAAATGAGCACCGAGGGTATAGGGTGTGGGCACCCCTGTTTTAAACATTATTTGCCGAAGAAAAGACTCTTTCGGGCGAGGCACTTCTAGCCGGCGTCGCCAAAATTCTCCAGCTTACCATTCACCACCCACTTCACTCACTATACTATACCGTTACTTTGTTACATTCGTTTTGATTGTAGCAAATAGAGCAAGATAACAAATGCTACTCATACTCTCTTTGAAAATAAAGGCACGTGTGAATATTTGCTTTGCTAATGAGAGGTTTTGAGAGTATTTCACCCATTTAAAAGGTTCACTCATTCACTCAAAAAAAAATTGTTGTTGTTGTTTTTTTATTTTTTTTACGAAGTTAGGAGGTCGAAAAAAGCGATTATTCAAGGATTTTTCCTGGAAAGATCTTTTGATGTATTAATGTGAAAACTTGTATGCGTATACCAGTCTTTTTAACCTTTATTCACATATTTTTTATTTGAAAAAACATGGGTTTGTATACGTGCTATAGCCGATCTCCGAGAGCACCACTAATAAGAGGCTTTAGCGGTGACCACGATATCTCTGGATTGGAAAATCCAAAAAAGAAAATTCAAGAAGATTTCGTTAGTAAAAGGTCTTCTCTGGTAACTGATCAAAGATATACCCGAAATGTTAATTTCTAACAAAATGGCAGCATTTAAAAAAAATTTATATTTTGAATGAAAATTTTTGCTTTAAATTGTTTATAAAACGGAGAATATTTATTAGCGGGATATATCCTTCTATCAGTTTTTTTTTTTTTTTTTTTTTTAAATAATATCGGAATATGAAAAACCTACCAGCACGCAGACAAGTATTTGTCCATTGTACTGGTAAGCGAATTCCTTTTACTGAAATCTTCCTGAGCTTTTAGTAAAGCGGAGGATTTTCGATGGTGGCAAGGAACTTGGTTGGTAAATTCGCACCACGCCTGACTCCAGCAGCTGCAATCGCGACCTGGAAAAGGCGGAACACTCGCATAAGAAGTGGGTAGCGGTATCCTCGTCCTCCAGACAGCTCTCACAGAGGCTGTCGTCGGCAAGACCCGTCGCACTCAGGTGTTTTGCACACGAGGTATGACCGGTCAGGACGCCCACAAGAAGTCTACAGTCCTTACGGTTTAGAGACCTAAGAAAAGAAGACTTTCTTTTGTCGACGGTTGGAAGCAGGAGCTTCGTCTGTCAGCATCCAGCTAGCCCGGCCCATCTTTGACCGTGTTGAGAACCAACCCAGTCTTTTATGGACGCTTTGACCATGGAAGAAGGCAGGCCCATAAAGTGGTCTTCAGAACCTGATCTTGCAAGTTCATCGGACACCTCATTTCCGGACACGCCGAAGTGGCCCGGTACCCAAAGGAGGGCAAGTGAGTTGTGAAAGCCTACGCTGTTAAGCTTGGCTTTACACTCTTCGACTGTCTTGGAGGTGGTGATTGGGTTGAGCAAGACCATAAGTGCAGCCTGACTGTCACTATAGACGCAAATACTCTTGCCAGACCATCCACTCTCCTTGACGAAATCCATGGCCTTTAGGATTGCAAAGACTTCCGCCTGACAGACGGATGCATACTTTCCTAATGGACAGTGAAGCCTTGTCATTTTTCTCTCCCATTTTCCCGATATTAGCCACAAGTGAGGATGAAACCACTTCGCTAAGCGTGGGTCCCCTCCTCTTTATAGCTTTCTCGGCTGCTCGGCTCGTGGAAGGACCTTCATCAAGTGGTTGCACAGCGCGATAAGTTCCGGCCTTGTCTGCCTCACCTCCCGCACTCTGGTGACCCGCTCGAGTAGGGGCTCCATTCGCCGAATTTGGCTTTGGGGATAGGACAGCGACAAGTTTCTGCCTTTTTCCCTTACTCAGCCTCGAACCTTGATTTTGTTAAGAGCCCGTCGGCTTCAGTCGGAGTGACTTCTGTCGATCTGGGTCTCTTGCCAACATCCATCGCCGTGGTAGAGGTAGCCTCAGTGGTCTTTCCCAACTCCCTTGCCCGTCTTCTTAGCTTTCTGAGCCGAGATTTGGACAGGCCTGATCGGTTGACGGCTGGTGCCGCCTTGGTCCCAAGTTTGACGTCCGGCCGCAGACCAGCTTCATCCGGGATCAGGGCCTCCGCCATCGGCTGATCAGTATGCGTAGTCTGCATTGCTGCTTTTCCGTCATCCAGTTCAGTCGATTGCGATTTGGGGGTGGGAAGGTGGCTAGATAGCGACTGGCAGATTTGTGAGGCAGCTAATTCGCTGCCATCTGAATCGCCAATCGCTACCCTGGGCTCTTTCGAAAAAGTCCGAAAGGAATTGGCTCGAGGAGCTATCCGCAGCCGTGTAAATCATGGAAGTTGGGGCCCCCAGAAGCCTTGCCTCAGCCGCGTTCAACGCGAGTGGATTGCCACATTCGTGGCTACCACCTGGGGTGGTCAAGTCCATAGGTTGACTTCCATGAAGAGGATTGCATTGTAATCCTGCTGCGAGGGGGGTTGGTTCGCGAAGAGGCTTTAACAGTTTGCTATGGCCCCTTTAACCACGGAAGAGAACCGTGGCGTACCCCTATCCACCACCTGGGGACGCGCTCGATGGGCACCCAACCAAACGAGAGTTATCAGTTACTAAAACATATATTACTGAAGCTTGTGTCAAAATTTGAGACTAATCGGTTCAGCTGTTTCCGAGAAATCTTTTTCACCGGAATTGAAAACACAGTTATCAGGAAAACGCGTTCACAGCTTCAGTTGGCTTTGCTGCTTCGACTAACTTTTCTCGAAGATTTGCCAGTTTGGGAATCAAAACCGTGTCGGATTGACATGAAATTTTCAGTGTTTATATTTAAATATATGTACAATCCAAAAATGAAATCATATTTGATGTGATTCCTACAAAAACCAAACACAAACCACATTATAACATTTTTAGCTATCAGCCGAAATCACACAATTTGGCAAGACACTGCAGCACTAAAACCTCTATATCTCAGAATTCGCACAAATTCGCACCAAAATTTTTTGCACTATAGTAGCTAAATATATATTCTTTACAAATAAATTAAAATGATTAGTACATTCGACTACAAAAGTAACTATATGTTCACCTATTTCTTTGAAATATATGCACTTTTAAGGTTTTAATAAACAAAATTATATAAAATACTAATACACATATTCTGCAAACATGAATTTGCTTAAACATAAGTCCAATACCTAAAGTCGAAGGTTCCATTATAAAAATACGGCTTTTCAAAGAATTATTTAAATTAAAATTTAAAAACACAACGAAATATGCAACTCGCGCTCGACACAGCGAAACAGTGAATTAATATGCATTTTGAAAAGAATGCTGTGACGATACTGTTAAACATAGAACAGAAATTTTTTCAGTCAGTGATGCACAATTTTATCTACTTTCCCATGATATCAAATACTATTGAGATATCTACATTTCACTTTTTGAATTATTCCACGAAATCCGAGTCAAATACCCCACTTGGCGCCGTCGCGGCGCGATCGCTGGTATGTCACGCCGTCCGCGGGCTGGAACTGCGCGACCTTGGCGTCTTGGAGGGTTCGCTCCACGGCGCACACGTCCGTTGATAAGAGTGCAACAGCGTGTGGTGTTGGCCGCGGCACTCCCTGCAGCGAATCGCACAATCGTAGTCGCGTGTGGAGTGTGACTGGGCCAAGCATTTTCTGCAATCCGGGGTCAGCGCCAAAAATCCACGGCAGAAGCAGATAGCGTGGAAGCGCTGCAGCGCTGGCACAGGCGGCAGCGGGAGAGCTCACTACGTTCAGGTGACGGCCTGGAAGAGAAAAAAAGGAGAGACCTTAGTTGTGAGCCGCTTTAAGGGATAGAGCGGTGTTCACGGGCATGATCCTTTTTGGGAAAATATGGGGAATTTTCTTCTAATTATGGGCATGAACGAGATCATGCCAACGGGAGCGGGCATAACTTTACTACTGGGCGAGTGTGAAACTTTGGGTACGGACGTCTGCGCCACGATGCAGCTTAACAACGCGTCCCAGACGCCACTCGGTTGGGGGAAGTTGCTCGTCCTTGATGACGACAAGGGCTCCATCCTCCAGTTCCCTATGAGGTTCTTTCCACTTATACCTCTTATGGAGATCCTTGAGGTATTCATCCTTCCATCGTCGGCTGAACTGATGATGTAGGGCCTTGAGTTTCTTCCCAGAGTTCACCAGGGAAATGTCTTCCGCATTTGGTTCGGGAAGAGACAGCAATGGAGCACCTCGGAGAAAGTGTCCTGCTGTTGAGGCGGGGAGCTCAGCGGGGTCCTGAGAGAGGGGTCACAGCGGTCGGGAGTTGAGCACCGCTTCTACACGCGTGAGAAGCTTGGAAAATTCCTCGAATGTGAACTTATGGGCTCCAGCGACCTTCTTCAGGTGAGTTTTGAAACTCTTTATCGCTGATTCCCACAAACCGCCCATATGAGGAGCGCCGGGAGGAATGAAGTCCCATTGGACGCCCTGGGAAGCATACTGAGCGGAAATGTCAGCTGATACTCCCTTGAGGAACTTGATCTCTTTGGAGATGGCTCGTTGAGCGCCGGCAAACGTTTTCCCGTTGTCGGTCATGATTTTGCGTGGCAGGCCACGCCGTCCCACAAATCGCGCGAAGGCTGCGCGAAATGCCTCGGTAGTGAGATCCGAGCACAGCTCTAAATGTACGGCCTTGGTGGAGAAACACACAAAGACGGCGACGTACCCTTTGAGGAAGGTAGAGCTGCGGATAGTGGAAGCCTTTATCTGGAAAGGTCCAGAAAAATCGATGCCCGTTGTGGCAAATGGAAGAGAGAGGGTGCAGCGCTCAGGTGGCAGGGCAGCCATAATGTGAGAACGAGCTCGCTGCTTGTGTATCGTGCAGACCTTGTACTGAAAAATACACTTTTTAATTGGGATTTGAGCCGTGGTACGTAATATTCCTGACGAACCATCTGAAACATCAGGCTGTGCTCTGCATGGAGAAGGAGTGTGTGCAGGAAGCTGAGATAATATAATGGGGTGCCGTTCATTATACGTCAAGGCGGCATGTGCAAGTCGGCCCACAGTGGCTCGTTTGGCCGAAAAAGGTTTCAAAAATCATAACTTTTGAACGGATAGAGATATCGGAATAATTTTTTTTGCTTTCTACAGAAAACTGTAATAGTTTTATTCGCACTAAAATGTGTGTATATACAGGGTGCGACGGAATCTGTTGTTGAAGAGCAGATAGGAAAAATCGCACATTTTATATAAAAAATTATGCGGAAATATTTGAAATTTAGAAAGATTTTGCATTTATAATGGCAAAAATATATAAAGGGTGTCATATGGCGAACATATACATAATGTGGAGAAGTGAAGTTTATAAGATCGTACAAAATTTTGATTATTTACAAGGTGTCAAAAAATTCAATAGGGATAAAATAAGTTAAAACGATTTTTTAAATATTTTAATAAAAATGTTAATAACATATTTAATAGAAACTTCCTTTTTTTCCCAATAATTACATTGTTAAAATTTTTTTAACAAAATACAAATATTCGTGACGCTCCAGCAGCAAAAAAACCGAAAAATAATCTTTTTTAAGGAAAAACAAGAAAGTGGGCGTGGTCTAAGATTAATATAAAAGCACTTTAGTTAATTGGATTACCTTCATATTTGAATAAGATCGATTATTTCCCCATTTTCATATAAAAAAAACAGAAAATGTGATTTTTTTTAAAGTGGGCATGGCAGGAGGCTGATTCAAAAATGTTTAAATTTTTAACTATAACGACATGAATGGAAGTCGTATACCAAATTTCAACTTTCTAGCTCAAAATTTATGGTTCAATATTTGTAAAATGCAGTCGGACGGACATAGGTGATCTGTAGCTCTCTCGATAAATATCGCTCTAGCTCAAAAAGTTGCAAAAAGTAGCACCCAATTTATTGGATATATTCTTAGAAATAATCAATCATTAGTCTCCTGGTAAGCAGTCTGTTCATGCCAGAACCCTCAGCCACTACCCAGCTGCATTGAGTGCAAATGCAGGTGGCAACCCGGGCCATGTTTCGGCCTTAACGCCAAGCATCGCGAACTTTGCACTGTTCTGCCGACTGGCCCGGGCCCCGTTTGAATGCACTTTGTGGTGAGTCACGGCTTTCGTACCGTGACCCCCGAAGTAGCTGCAGCACCATATTGATGTAAGTTTGAAATATCGAATAAAGAGAAATAAAACAAATAAAAATACCCCGAAACTCTTGTTTTGATTTCCCACCCCCGTATCCGTATCCCTACTAGCTTTTAACTGCTGCTCCGCCCACCACAAGAAACTTCAGGCCTCATCGGCACCCGACTCGCGGAACTGACACCCCGGTCAGTTCTCGCAAATTTACAGTCTTTATAGAAATATAAATTTTTTTTTTAAACTCAACGCAAAAAACTGTTGGGAAGGGAATTCCACAGTCTAATGGTGCTGATGAAAAAGAATCTGCAACTGTTAAGATAGTTGCACTTAGGAACAACAAAGTTAATTGACCGCTGAGACTTAAAAAACTGCAGTTTCTCATAAAGATATTCAGGGCTTTTAGTGTGCATAAGATTGTGAAGAAATATAATGTTGCGGATGTTCAAATAATCAACCAAACCACAGCCAAGAATGCCTTTGCTAGTCAGAGAGATATGGTCATAGCGACTGACTCCATATACGTACCGAGCCGCGTTATTGAATGCCACAAGAAGTTTATGCTGTGATTGTGAGTCAAGCTGACTATATACGACTTCAAAGAAAGTAATATGAGGTATAATTAATTGTAGTCTGCGACGCGTCTCTATAGGAGTGAAGTCAGAAGAAGTACGTAAGTAACGTAGAGTCCCATATATTTTACCTATAGTGCTGTTAATGTGGTCAATACAAGTCAGTTTCGAGTTAATAATAAATCCAAGGTTTTTCGCTTTACACACAAATTCAAGTTTGTCAGGTCCAATAAACAGGGGAGGGATGTCAGTAAAGCATGATTCACTCCTAGTAATGGGGAGTACTTTGGATTTCAAGGGATTAATAAGAAGTAAGTTAGTAGCAGCCCAGTTATTTAGTGAAGTCACGTCGTAGTTAAGTCTAAAGGCTAAATCTTCTAAGAGTCCAGTAGGGCGAGAGAGATAGAGTTGAATATCGTCAGCATCGGCGTGAACATATTTACATACTGAAAAACATCGTTAATAAACATAGAGAATAGGAGTGGACCCAATATGGACCCTTGCGGAACTCCAGTCGAAACTTCTCTGAGAGATGAATAAGCATTTCCTACTTTCACACGTTGCATTCTTCCTTCCAGGTAGTTAGATATTAAATTTACCGCGCTGGAACTAAACTTAAAGTAATTTCCTAAAAACGGCTTTAGAGAAGTCAACAATACAGAGTAGAGTCATCGAGAATTTTTACTGCAGCCGTCGAACAACTGTGTCCAGTCCTAAAACCAGACTGCAACGGCGATAGCAACTTATTTATATTTAGGTATTCGAAAATTTGATTTGTCATAACTCGCTCAAAAACTTTTCCCAGTGCAGGCAATATACTTATCGGTCTGTAGTCATTAGGTACAGAAGCAACTGCAGATTTAGCCACAGGCAGGACCGTGGCTACCTTCCATAAATCAGGAAACCGGGAGCAAGTTAAGCAATAGTTTGTTATATGAGTTAGTGGCGATAAAATAAAAGGTAGTATTAATTTAATAAATTTTATCGGCATTCCATCAATTCCTACTGCATTTGAACTAATTTTCATAATGCTATTAGCAATGCAGTGTTCACTAACAGAAGAAAATTCAAAGGGAGGAAACGATGAGCTTCTAGTCCATTCTGGTATCTCAGCATAGCTAACAGTGTTGGTTACGCTAGGGTTTCCACTTGCCAAGAAGAAGGTATTAAGCTCATCAGGTTCTAAATGGCATTCACTCGAACTCTTGTCAAAAACCCTGTATTTTTTAATGTTCTGCCATAACTGTTTGGAGTTCAGGCTCGGATTCAGCTTTGAATCAAAAATATTAGGCTTTGCTTGTTTTATAATATTAGTAGCAGCATTACGAGCTCTTTTGAAGTCATCCCAATTAGAAATAGAAGGATTTAATTTCCATTTAGGGTGTAGCTTATTTCTAAGCCTAATAGGAACTAATACACGATTTGTAAACCAGGGACAACAATTATTGGAAACTTCGACTGTACGTAACGGAACATGACAAGTAAAAATATCATTCAATTTATCCATGAATACCTTAAGTTTTTCGTCAACTAAGTCATAAAACCAGCAGTCATTCCAACTTACGCCAGATAAGTCTTGAAATAAAGCGGGACTCTTCCGCTTGATTTATAGTCATGATAGGAAAAAGTAACAGGTGCATTTCTACCTGGATTAATATTAAAACAACAAAAAAGTAGGTCATGATCGGACAAGAAAGTTATTTGGTCAAATTAAAGGAGAAGTGAAATATTGGAAACTAAACAGACATCAAGCAGGCTAGGCTCACAATCACGCATTAACGAGTGGGAAAGTTATTATTCGTAATTTTCAAACCACACAAGGAGGACTGGTAATGAAAGTTATCAGTAGCAGAGTAATTTTTCAACAAGTTAACGTTGAAATCGCCACAGACAAAGAAAAAATCATAGCCAATAATTTATTTAGTTAAGTCAGGAAAAAATGGTTCAAGGCTATGGCATCGATGGGGATTATACACACACGACACAAGTATTTTTGAATTTTTGTCATAGATTTCAACATTAAGGAACTCGCATACATCATTACATTTATTGACAAACTTAACATTGAGATTGGACTTGCAATAGATAGCAACTCCACCACCTCTTCTACCACACCTATCACTACGAAAAAGTTTAAACCCATTAAAGTTATAATGTGAATCAGGAATTTCACTCTTAAACCAGGTTTCCGAGACACAGATGACATCAACAGACGAATTTTCAAAAACGTATCTAGCGTAGTCAAGTTTTAACCCATTTAAGCTACTAACATTAAAATGAGTCACATTTATGGTCTAATTAGTCCAGCGGTGTCGGATTCAATCGTGCCGGATAGCAATTTGCCCAGTTACTCTAACAGCTAAACGGGTTGCAGCTGTCAGTCTATTCTTTTTGCTAGTGCTGCCGTATAGTTTTGTGCACAAAAGAAGAACGCTGTTTATTTTCTTCTGAGATGAAATTTTACATTTTTTATTAAATTTATGGCACAGAATTATCATAGTTGTTACATCTCTATATTGTGTAGTACTTTTTTTTAACTAATTTCGGCAAAAACAATCACTTCTTTTGTTGAACTAAAATCGAAGGTCACTGGCAACACTTTTCTGCAACAGAGTTCACAAACAAAATATATCGTGAAAAATGAATTCAAACGACGAAATAATTGACTCAATGTGTTGAGTGTTGTGTAAAATGTACGATGTGTACAAATTAAAAGCAAACGAAAGCGCAGGTGGACTGTATTTCCAATAAATATTGGCTTGTTTTAATCAGTGTTGCCATATTACCTCTTGCATAGGAAAAGCATTAATTCTATTTAAATTTTCAATGCATTTTTTGGGTGGCAACATTCTTTTCACAGCTGACACGACTTTTGCAGTAGTTTTCTAATTGACGCAGAAATTTCTACTACTCAATCCGGTCAGAGTAATAGCGAACATTGTGTTCGGGTAAGATAGATTGTGTCAGCTGACACGATTTCTAACCTTACTACTAGAGTAATTCTACCATTAGACCGTTGCGCTGCTTACACAAAACATTGATTAGCGCCTTATAATTATCTACAGCACCATTAGACAAAGCATCAGAATATGTCATAACGAACATACAACGAACCAACTTCAAACATTAGAGACAGAATCAAATACACAAGAAGAAGAAAAGATTTGTTTAGAGAGTAAGTGGAAGATTAGAGATTTAGCAAGGTAAGACCAGTAATGAGAGATAAAATAAATTGAAGAATAAATAGATTTAATATACATACTAAACAAATAAATATAATAGTATAATAATAAATAGTCAATTAAGATGATATCACCAATATTTTATTAAATTGAAAATGCCTAGTTTAGGGTTCCAGCGACGCAGTCAACGCTTTCATTGCTGTTTATCAACTTCGCCTCACTGTCACGATATGCTCTCACAAACACACGCCCACGCAGCGTAAAAACAGCAAACAGTATTTTGTTAAAAAAAAGTTTTAAGAATGTAATTTTTAAGAAAAAAGGAAGGTTTCTATCTAATAAATTATTAAAAGTTTTATTAAAATATTTAACAAAACGCTTTAACATATTTGATCCCTATTGAATTTTTTCACATCTTGTAAATAATAATTTTTTTTTACGATCTTAAAATCTTCACTTCTCCACATTATATGTTAGCCATATGGCACCCTGTATATATTTTTGCCATTATAAATGCAAAATCTTTTTAAATTTTAAATATTTCTACATAATATTTTATATAAAATGTGCGATTTTTTTCTACCTGCACTTCAATAGCAGATTTCGTCGCACCCTGTATATGCACACAAACAAACTTGGTGTGAATAAAGCTATGACAACTTTCTGTAGAAAGAAAACAAATTTATTCCGATATCTTTATCCGTTCAAAAGTTATGAACTGTGCACAGTGGCTCGTTTGGCAGGAAAAATTTCAAAAATACATAAAATAAAATTTTTTTGTAGAAAGATTTGGCAAAACTATTATATGTATTGGATAGGGAATTGATTGTACTTTAAGGAAGTGAAAATTTCAACTAATTCACATAAGTAGTTTGGTCTGTAGAGCTGGTCAAAGTAGACTGATTTTTCAAACACAGGAATAAACGAAATTTGGGAATAAATTTCGCTGTTTGATGTAAAAAAAACTGTGATACGGCTGCACAAAAATTAGATTTTTAGAATAGAATTTAATAAATTCATCAATTTCAACAAATGCAAATTGATTACCTAATTCTTTCTCCTCTGTTAATTCTACTTAGTTTTAATTTTTGACGTTCTAGGCTTGTCGATCAAGTGTGATCTCCGCTGGAATGACCACATTTTCGATATTGCTAAAGAAGCTGGCAAGTGCTTAGGCTTTCTAAAGCGCTGTAAAAAATACTTTACACCGGCTGATCTCTGCACTATCTACACCACCTATATTAGGCCAAAAATTGAGTACAATTCGCATTTAAGGGCTGGAGCTTCTCGAACCCAATTGGAGCTTCTAGACCGTATCCAACGTCGCGCGATAAAGCTAATAGGAAACGATAGGGTCGCCAGCTCTATCGATTCCTTGGAGCACCGTCGGAACGTGGGATGTTTAAGCCTTTTCTATCGTTATTTAACGGTAGATGCTCTGCTGAGATAAGAGATCTTATCCCAGCTGCCCGCGTGTTTTTTCGCAACACGCGTATGGCGAGCGGGGCACATCGATACC
Source organism: Neria commutata (assembly GCA_963457695.1). Lineage (NCBI taxonomy): Eukaryota > Metazoa > Arthropoda > Insecta > Diptera > Micropezidae > Neria > Neria commutata. The sequence goes on from OY735246.1 coordinate 38,724,259, forward strand.
ACGTTTCGACAAAGCTCCAACGCACCACGCATTACAGGGAGAATTCGTTCTTCGGTCGTACATCGAGGTTGTGGAATAGTCTTCCTCAGGAAGTTTTTCCACGTCATTACAATATTCGCGAATTCAAGGCAAACGTCCACCGCCACTACTCCTCTTTCCCCCCACCCACTAACCTATGATCCTTTCTAAACCAACAAGCGCTCTGCATGTATAGGGGGCATCCCCTGAGTGTCGGTTTATTTAAAAAAAAAAAAAAATACAATACATTTTAAGTCATTAATGTTATTCGTAGTACTTAAATATTATATTAATTCAATGTTCACTCTTGTCCTGTTTATTTTAATTAGTTCAAGTTAAGTGACTGTAAGCGTAAGTCATATTTATGATGATTCCTGCTTTAATACCAATGTAGTACTAAAAAAGACTAAGTCTTATTGTACACCATAATCTAAATAATAATAATAATAATAAGAATAATAAAAAAAAAATACAAATATTTGTGTCGCTCCAGCAGCAAAAATACCGAAAAATCGTCTTTTTTAAAGAAAAACAAGAATGTGGACGAGGTCAAAAAATTAATATGAAAGCATTTTAGATAATTGAATTACCTGCATATTAGAATTAGATCGTTTTTTCCCATTTTCATATAAAAAAGTAGTCAAGTGCGAGTCGGGCTCGCTCACTGAGAGTTCCGTTCCAGAAATACCTTTTTTATCGTTCGTAATTAGTTTCCCCTTGCCCGTCTGGCCATAAAATTTTTTACATTTTGACCTACATCTCCGAAACCAATTCACCTAAAATTATAAAAAAAACATTTTAGGAATCCACGGACGTAGCCCTTTCTAACGAGACCCCACAATATGTAAACAACCAAAATTTTTCGCTCAGGAAATTTTTTACTATGGGAATCTTAAATAAAATTTAAAAAAATCGAAAAACAAATAAATCGAAAAAAGCTGCAGTTTTCCAGAAATCTATGACTAAAGACCCATTAACTCTGATTTGATCAAAATTTTAGCTTAAGGAATGTAGAAAGCCAGGGGGGGGGGGGTTTGGTAATTTTTTCCCCTAAAAGGGAAAAAACGGGAACACTTATAAGGTCACTTTTGTTTTGGGAGTGTGTATATAAAACGACCTTTTTTTAATCGTAGAAACCTGAAATTTGGCACGATGTTAGGTCTTAATAACCTAAACACATTTTCACAATAAAAAGTGAAGAAATATTTTTAGAAATATTTTTTTATAATTTTTAAAAGTTTTCGGGTGGGGCAAAAAAAAAATAAAAATATTTTTATATCGTATCGTGTGGGGTATCGTTAGAAAGGGCTACATCCATAGATTATAGAATGTATTTTTTTTAATTTTTATATAAACGGGTTATGAAGATATAAGAGAAAAACCGACCTGTCCCCACATGATCCAACACGCTCAGGACATTTCTCAAACTAAAATTTTGATAAAATCGGAGTAACTAGGTATTTTATCGCGCATTACCGTAGGGGTGCAGCTTTTTTCGATTTTTTTATTTTTTTATTTTTTTTAAATTTAAGATGACCCCCTGAGAAAAATTTTTTTTTTGTTTATATCGAGTGGCATATCATTAGAAAGGGCTACGTCCATGGATTCCAAAGATATTTTTTTATAATTTTCTGTGAAGTGGTTTCGAAGATATAGCACAAAATGTCGAAAAAATGACCATACCCCCCCCGCCCCCCCCCGGCTTTCTACATTTCTTAAGCTAAAATTTTGATAAAATCAGAGTTAGTAGGTATTTAGTCATAGATTACTGGAAAACTGCAACTTTTTTCGATTTATTTGTTTTTCTATTTTTTTAAATTTTATTTAAGATTACCATAGTAAAAAATTTCCTCAGCGAAAAATTTTTGTTGTTTACAAATTGTGGGGTATCGTTAGAAAGCGCTACGTCCGTGGATTCCAAAAATGTTTTTTTTTATAATTTTAGGTGAATTTGTTTCGAAGATGTAGGACAAAATGTCAAAAATTTTATGGCCAGACGGGCAAGGGGAAACTAATTTCGAACGATAAAAAGGGTATTTCTGCTACGGAACCCTCAGTGAGCGAGCCCGACTCGCACTTGACTGCTTTTTTTTGCTGTGTTTGAAAAATCACATCAATGAATAGCTCTACAGACCAAACTGCCTACTCTAATAAGTTGAAATTTTCACTATCTTGAGCTACAATCAATTCCCTATTCAATACATATACAGAGGTGTTCATCTAAATAGCACACCCATATTCCTTTATACGATATCACCAGAACTGAAAGTACCGCGCATTCAACATGGAACATGTTTATGGTTAAAAGGAGTAGGGGAGAGGGGGGTACCTTCGTCTCCTTTTTTTTGAAGGCCTATATTTCAGAAGGTAATTAAAATATTTAAAAACCGATTAGACTGTTACAATACCTCATTATTTAACAATAAAATGTTATAGTAAAAGTTCTTTAAAAAGTTCCGTTTGTATTATTTTTTTCAAGATTAGTAAAAAAAGTCATTTCGCTGAATGTGCCCCCATGCCAGGGTAGCTTCGGCATTTGGCGGGGCACTTTCGGCATTCACACTTTAAAGTACCATAAGGTGATACAAAATCTTGTTTAGACTAAATAAGACATGTTTTTGGTTACACAACACGTATTTATTATATTTTGCATTAACAAATTTAAAAATAATTATGTTTAAGAGCTTTAAAAAAATGTACTTGTTGTCAAAATTTTTATAAATTATTTGTTATATATAATGTTTAAAGTGCTGAGATCGACCATAATATTAATTTTGTGTGGTTACGGGAGGTTTGAGCCAGGTTCGAGGGTCTTGGACGCTTCAACTCGATTTCGATTTTTAGTACCTGTGAAGTTATATTGACGAATGTGCCCCATGAAAAAAAGACGAGTCCACCCTGGTGTCACTTTTTTTCTTTTTATTTTTTTACTTCTAATTTCAGTGCTTTATTTTCACTTAATACACTTTTATTTACTAAATAATTAGTATTAAAGTAATACTAATAAAATTTTGTTCGAAATAATGGTATAAATACATCACAAACTTCTTACGTTACCGACCTGAATATTCGGGAACGAAGCGCGAAAACACAAAATCAAATGTAACTTTATCAGCTGTTCAGATAGAGATGGCAAACTTTGTGAGGGATATTTATGCTAGTTATGGGTTAGTTTTTACTAATAACCAGTTATGTCCGATGACTCCTTCATACCGAAATCGCCTTTGACGAATGTGTCCCCAGGACGAAGGTACCCCCTCTCCCCTACTTTATTCACTTTACACAAAAATATATACGACAACAATATTATAAGCCAAGAAACAAAAATAAATTAAAAACAAAACAAAAATTTCAAATTTGAGTGTTCATAGAAAAAATAGCACACCCGACGACAAATACTATTATTTAATATTTGTTTGTTAATACCTTGCCCCTAAGGTAATAAAATGTATTTATCCTATTAAGAAATTCTACATAGCGATTAATCAAATTAAATTACTTTCGTTTAGGATGGATAGAAGCAAGGATTGCTCCGAGGGAGTAGGGATGGTAGTCGAAAAGTTAAGAAGTGACGGAAACCCATATCGGAAATAGCCAGAACCCTGGCTTACAGCAAGTCAGGCGGACTCCAGTCTCTTTCCCAAATTTGGAGTCCGCCTGACTCCAGCCGCTGTCCGTTTGAAAATTTGTTTCTGTCATGAGTGGCTTTTTCCCGATGCGCCCATAAAGCTGAAATTCTATCAAGGGTCGGTGAACGGTCTCATAAGGTATTTCCACACCCTCTTTCTCGTTTAACATATTCCGTATTCCTCCGGACGTCATAAAAGGCTCCTTGCAGCTTATTTTGCATATGATTCTTTCCATTCCCTCTTTTGTTGTATTTACTTTCGTGGAATTTTATACAAGTTTTCTAGAAAGTCCCAGGGTTCTGGCTATTTCCGATATGGGCTTTCCGTCACTTCTTAACTTTTCGACTACCATCCCTACTTCCTCGGAGCAATCCTTGCTTCTATCCATCCTAAACGAAAGTAATTTAATTCGATTAATCGCTATGTAGAATTTCTTAATAGGATAAATACATTTTATTACCTTAGGGGCAAGATATTTAAAAACAAAAATTAAATAATAGAATTTGTCGGCGGGTGTGCTATTTATATGAACACTCAAATTTGAAATTTTTGTTTTGTTTTTAATTTTTTTTCGTTTCTTGGCTTATATAATGTAATGTTTCCTTGCCCTATTCAAAATCGTTTTTATACCCTTCGGCAGTGTTCCGCAACCTTTTTGTGTTCAAGGTACACCTATCAAATCAAGAAATTTTGGAGGTACACCAAAGAAAAAAGCAATGTTTATTTAATATTTATTTGTTACTAAAATCAATATACCTAATATGAAAAGATGTATAGTGAGAAATCTGAGCCTGTTTAACTGAGCACAGGCGATCAAAATTTGGAGCAATCGTTGATAAGGCTGCTCTCATCTCTTCATTGATCGTCCTCATGCGTTCTCTTTTTTTTCGATTTAATAGTGGTGAGAGTTGAAAAACCCAATTCCCATAATTAGGTGGTGGCAAATGGTAATAGAATTACAAAAGCACGCTTTGAAAACAGTGGATACTAATTTTTTATATGCAGCTAAAAATAAGTTGAGCTAACTTGAGAAAATTTTAGTTTTAATGTCCGATCAGTTTTCAACTCCATGAATTCTTCCTGCTCGTTTATCGGTAAGTGTCCAAGGGAAATGTTATCCGAGAATGGATTTCGTACCCAGTCCATAGGTTGCAGGTCACACTTAGGAAAATAGCAGTTAACTTTTTCTGCTAATAGTAGCTCCAAGTGTTTCACTATCAAAGCCTCCACTTTTTTTGTAATATGTCCGCCAGATATGCAAGTTTTACTACTCATTCCTCTTTTTTAAACACAGAAGCAAAATCTGAACCTTGGGCTTCTAAAAATGTCTGGGTCTCCTTTTTTAGCTCGTTAATCCGAGGTAGCACTTTTCCGCGATAAAGCCATCGTACTTCTATATGAAACAGAAGTGACTGATGATCTGCTCCCATTTCCTGATACACTGCATTAAACAGACGAGAGTTCAGCGGTCGCGACTTGATTTAATTGACAATTTTAACAACTTCTTGTAGGACAGACAACAATTCATCAGGCAGAGACTTCGTAATCAGTGCTTCCCTGTGTAAAAAGCAATGTACATTTTTAATATTAGGTTTTTTCAGAAGCCTTGGTTGTAAATCCTCTTATTTTTCCCGTCATAGCTGCTGCTTCGTCTCACAGTGGGGTAGAAGAGACGTAAACACGGAATAAATTCATAGCGAATAAACGGCGACAGCTTGAAATATGATTTTTAGTACACTAGTTCTGACTAATAATATGCAAATTTGGGTGCAATTTCAGAAGAATATCATTTATGGATCGAAAATTATATAGATTTTAACAAATTGCCAAAACTTTAAAATCATCTTTAAATAAAGTCAGTTGTACCCACAAGCTCATCTTGGGCACACTCATTTTACTGGAACTAGCAATAAATGTGCGAAATTTTATAACATTTTCTATTATGGATTGAAAGATGTAGCGATTTTATGAAAGTACTTTCAGTTGACATTTGCCATAAAAAAAGAAAGAAGGAGTTGTCCGATTTGGACCAAATTTGGTACAGAGTGGTACACAGTGAACCTCGGGTTAGGTAAAGTGTTAAAATCAGTAAAATCGGTGGAAGGACACGCCCATTAAGGGCCTGTAAGTCCCACTTCCTCGGGTTTTTTGCGATCAAATTGCTATAATTTGTCTAATTACTCATTGAAGAGAATAATACTTGGTATTCAAGTTAAGGGGTCGGTCATATATGTCATACGAAAAAAAGGGCGTGGTCCGCCCACTATATAGGCGACAAAATAATTCTCTAGAAATGGGCGTGGTCGGCCACCATGGGGCAGTAAAATAAATATGCCGACAACATCTGTTGTACATCTGTCAGAGCATCAATATTTGGCATATATAGTCCTATTAGGTATACCTTGTAGTCTGCCAAAAATGGGCGTGGTCCGCCCACTATGTAGGCTGTAAATCAAATTCACCCACAATTTCAGTGAATTACCACCCTACTTGGGAACATGGTGTAGGGTATTACTCTGTCGGTGAAACCCGACTGATACTTCCTTACTTGTTTTAAATTGAATTTGAAAAACTTGACACTGATTGCGAAAATGCAAGCTAAACTTTTCGCGGAAAAAATTCTTTCTTTTTGGAGAATGGGTGAGGGGAAGAGAGATGTAAATAACGTCTAAAACCTGTTTGAATCTGTGTGCACGGCTTGCGGAACACTGCCCTACGGTAATAGGGTATAATAACTTTGTGTGAAAATTGTAACGCATTAAAGGAGTCATCTTAGGTATAGACATAAGTATATTGCAATGATCAGAATCACTTTCTGTCTTGATTCCCGGTTGTCCGTCTGTCTGTCTGTCTATCCGTGACCGCAGGAGAAAAAGAAGGAGTTGTCTGATTTGAGCAAAATTTGGAACAGTGAGGATTAACTTTAACTTAGTTTTTCCCGGTAAAATGGCTATAAATTGTCTAATCACTCATTGATAAGAATAATACTTGGTATTCCAGTGAATGAGTTGGTCTTCCATATCATTCGAAAAACTGGGAGTGGTCCGCCCACTATATAGGAGTAAAAATTTCTCCGGTAAAATGGCTCTCAAATGACTGTTTAAGAGCTTAAACGAATGATATCTGGTTCCCAAGTTCATATATAGGACCTACATGCCATACAAGAAAATGGGCGTGTCCCGCCCACTATATAGGTAATAAACGGAAAGTCCTCACAACTTCCATAATATATACACCAGAGCGGTCATAATTGATAACTTCATTGCTGGTAAGTATATATTTAAATTCTCAAAAATCCGCCCACTAAGGCGGTAAATTTAATGCACCCACAAATAAATTTATTTCAGGTTTCTACTTTGGAAAAAAGGTCTGTGTATGTACATATACTCCTCCGAAAACAAAAGTGACCTTATAGAAGTTTCCGTTTATCTCTTTATGGAAACGGAACCCTAAAAACAATCCTTTTGACTGGAATATTACTTACCTACTTACTTTACTTAAGTTGGTCAGAACAATTCGTTAACAGGTAGCAACCTGACGTACGGCTTCTCTCCAGGCGCCCCTGTTACGCATGCGCCTTCCCCAGTTGGAAATTCCAATCTTGGCCTTTCCACTGTCCTTTAACTGCCGCCTCGAATACCTTCTTAGCTGGAGCTCGTTCATCCATACGCATGACATGACCCAGCCAGTGAAGCCGGCGTAGAGCTCGTAGATTCATTCGGATTTGATAGTCGTCGCAAACGCGGATCGGGCCGAAGATTTTGCGGAGCACTTTCCTCTCCAACACTCCAAGTGAAGCTGCCTCAGCCTGCAAAATCATCTTAGCCATAAAGCAATACGCGGATAATAAACATCCTCTAGACTCTAGAGTGTCAGTTTTGTCCGTCGAGAGATTCTCTGCTTTATCTCCAAGCTGATATCATTATTGGTGGTAGTGGCGGTGGCAAGATATGTTAACTCCTTGACAGCTTCGAAGGTATAGTTTCCAGTTGCCAAATGGGAGTCACGGCGTCGAATCTCCCTGCTTGTAGAATATATACACTTCGTCTTGCGCTCGTTGACCGCCAGACCCACTTTAGCTGATATATATCGCTTGCTGGTGCCGACGATATCAATATCATCAGCGTACGCCAGGAACTGGATACTTTTGTAGAAAATAGTGCCATAGCAATGAACACCGGCTTTCCGTAGTACGCTCTCCATCAGGAAGTTGAAGAGGTCGAAGGATATAGGATCGCCTTGTCTGAAACCTCTCTCGGTATCGAACCAATCGGAGGGTTCCTTTCCTATCTTGACAGATCTTTGTGCGATACTCCACGTCATTCTGCAGAGACGCACCAGCAGGGATACCGAGGTCAGACATTGTGGTGTGTAGATAATCCCGCATCGAGCTATTGAAGGCAGCCTTATAATCGACGAAGAGATGGTGGGTGTCGATTTGATATTCGTTGGCCTTCTTCAGGATTTGGCATAGTGTGTAGATCTGGTCGATGGTGGACTTTCCAAGTCTAAAGCCACAATGATAAGATACAATCAGTGCCTTGGCGAATGACTTCAAACTTTCACAAAGTACGCCCGACAGGAGCTTGTATGCGATGGCAATAAGGCTAATACCCCGGTAGTTTGATCTTAAGCACAAAACAGAGCACACCAAGATTTCAATCGCTGGGCATACTATCATCTAGCCAAATTTGCAGAGAAGCTGGTGCATGCGCCCTACCAGCTCGTCGCCGCCATTCTTGAACAACTCTAGGTCATCAGCATCCGCCGCTTTGTTATTCTTGAATCGCAGGATTGCCACCTTGACCTCGTTATAGCTAGGCGATGGTACGTCAACATCATCGTCAATTGGTGGTATCGGGAACCTGCCTCCGTTGGCGGAATTGGTGTCATCGCCTGCTAATAAGCCGGAGAAGTGTTTCCTCCGTAACCTTAGTATGCTCTACGCATTGGTTACCAGATTGCCGTTTTCATCTCGGCAGGAAGCTGCCCCGGTCTTAAATCCTTCGGTTAGACGCTTAACCTTATGGTAGAATTTTCGGGCGTCAGTCCGCAATGAGACACTTTTATCTGAGCTATTTATTTCTTTTATGAAATTTAATTAAATTACTTTTAATTATTTACTTTTAATGCATGTAAATTTCATTTCATTTTACTTGAAAGAAAGAATATTTTGTATTTAATGACAAATTAAAACACACTATTCCAAAGAAAAAGTCTTTATTTTACTTAAAAACAATTTCATCGTATGAGCCATTTCAATACTTGAAACGCTTGATACAGTGCCCGCGCCAATTATCGTATTTCCAAAAAAACGCCGATACGCTTTTTTTTTTTTTTATTGTCGGAATATGAAAAACCTACCAGCACGCAGACAAGTATTAGTCCATTGTACTGGTAAGCTGATTCCTTTTACTGAAATCTTCCTGAGCTTTTAATAAAGCGGAGGATTTTCGATGGTGGCAAGGAACTTAGTTGATCGGTTCTCACCACGTCTGACTCCAGCAGCTGCAATCGCGACCTGGAAAAGGCGGGACACTCGCATAAGAAGTGGGTAGCGGTATCCTCGTCCTCCAGACAGCTCTCACAGACACTGTCGTCGGCCAGACCCATCGCACTCAGGTGTTTTGCACAGGAGGTATGACCGGTCAAGACGCCCACAAGAAGTCTACAATCCTTACGGTTTAGAGACCTAAGAAAAGAGGACTTACCTTTGTCGACGGTTGGAAGCAGGAGCTTCGTCTGTCTGCATCCAGCTAGCCCGGCCCATCTTTGACCGTGTTGAGAAACAACCCAGTCGTTTATGGACGCTTTGACCATGGAAGAAGGCAGGCCAAGGGCAGGTTCAGGGCCCAGAAAGTGGTCTTCAGAACCTGATCTTGCAAGTTCATCGGACACTTCATTTCCGGACACGCCGAAGTGCCCCGGTACCCAAAAGAGGGCGAGTGAGTTGTGAAAGCCTACGCTGTTAAGCTTGGCCTTACACTCTTTGACTGTCTTGGAGGTGGTGATTGGGTTGAGCAAGGCCATAAGTGCAGCCTGACTGTCACTACAGACGCAAATACTCTTGCCAGACCATCCACTTTCCCTGACGAAATCCATAGCCTTTAGGATTGCAAAGACCTCCGCCTGAAAGACGGATGCATGCTTTCCCAATGGATAGTGAAGTTTTGTGTCGTTTTCCTCAAAATACACACCAGCTCCTGAACCTTCATCAGTTCTGGACCCGTCTGTAAAGACTCTACAATACCCCCTGCCTGGCTCGGCTGACGAAAGCCAGCTGTCGCGTTCAGGAAAGGAAACTTCGTATCTGCGCCGGAGTTCGAGGTGCGGAACTAATACATCAGACGGCATGCTCATTCCATCCAAGAATGGTAGAGAGGTCTGCGCAGAGTTATGCACGCCCCGATGCGATTCAAACCACATCCCTACTTGTTTCAATCTAAAGCAGGCCTTGGCGGCTTCACCTCGGATGAAAATGTCCAGGGGTGGAATGTTGAGTATTACGTCTAGAGCAGGGCCAGGGGTGGTCGGGAAAGCTCCCGTACAGCCAAGACACACTGTTCTTTGTAGACGCCCCAGCGAAGCAATGACGCATTGGCGAGAAAGCCTGCTGAACCAAACTACAGACGCATACGAGATTATTGGTCGAATCATCGACGTGTAGAGCCAAAGGACTCGTTTGGGCGAAAGACCCCACGTTTTACCAAACACACCCCTACAATGCCAGAAGGCAGAAAGAGCTTTTGAAGTTTTGGATTCAACATGACTGCTCCAGAGAAGTTTGCTATCAAGGATGACTCCGAGATATTTTATTTCCCTAGAGAGTTGGATAGTCACTCCCCCTAGAACAGGCAGGACAAGGCCATCAATCTTTCGCCGCCTGGTGAAGAGAACTACTCCAGTTTTGAGAGGATTGACAGACAAGCCATTGCTCATGCACCAAGAGTGAATTATATCCAGCGCAGCTTGTGCCTTTCGACACACGACTCTAATGGATGAACCCGTAGCAAGGACAGCTACATCATCCGCGTAGGCTTGGGCGTAGACCCCGGACTCGTTGAGTGAGCAGAGCAGGGAGTCGATCAGCAAGCACCAGAGCAGAGGGGAAAGGACACCGCCTTGCGGGCAGCCTCTCTTCACCTCCGTCATGACAAACCTGTCCTCCTCCCCGCCCACCACCGCGGTCCTGCACTTCAGCATTGACCGGAGCCAATTTACTGTCGTGGGATCCACTCCATGAGAGCTAGCTGCGCTACACATTCCTTCAAAGGACGCATTATCAAATGCACCCTCAATGTCCGCGAAAATGCCCATTGCGTAGTCTTTCCTGTCCACAGCACCCTCAATCCTACCAACCAGATTTTGTAGCGCTGTTTCACAGGATTTTCCGCGTTGATAAGCATGTTGCGCGGGCGAGAGGGGATGCTGAAGCAGCGCCCTGCGGATGTGCAGCTCAACAAGTCTCTCCAAACCCTTCAGCAAGAAGGAGGACATGCTGATAGGGCGGAAGCTTTTGGCGAGTGAGTAGTCATCCTTTCCTACTTTCGGAATGAAAGCCACTCTCGCCAACCGCCATGGGAAGGGAACATAAGCCAGAGCAATACAAGCGATGAAGAGCTTCTTCAAGGTTGGTGCTATCTGGGCTAGTCCCTCTTTTAGAAGGGCCGGGTAAATCCCATCCAGACCTGGTGACTTATAGTTTTCGAACGCAGATATAGCGTATCTAATCGCCGAGTCGTTAGCAATTCTGGATGCAATGTACCAGTCCCTCCTTGAGGGCCCAACTTCCTCCGTTGTGGACACACCAGTTATAGAAGGCAGGGGTCCCACCGAAATCTGACTGCCCGGAAAGTGGGTCTCAAAGAGAAGCTGCATGGTCTCCTCCTTGGTCTCAGTGTACGAGCCGTCAGACCTGCGAAGCGATTCCAGCTTGGCCTTTCGGTCGCTTTTCAGCATCTTAATCAGCCTGCTGGTCTCGCTAAGCGATTCAATCTGGCCACAGAAGTTCCTATAGGAGGCAGTTTTCGATTCACGAACCAGCCTCTTATACTCCCTCTGCTTAGATCGGTATTGAGCCCAGTCAGCCTCCCCACCCGTTTTTAAAGCACGGTTGAGTAGTTTCCTGGATTCCTTTCTCAGGTTCTGGAGGTCAGCGTTCCACCACGGAACCGGTGTCCTGCTCAGAGCCTTCCTAACCGGGCAAGCCTGTTCAAAGCTACTAACAAGGTCCGTACTCAGCTTGTGAGCAACGGACTCAATATTGTTCTTTGTCCTGACATCAGGATTGGCCGAAGTTTTTAATTCCAGCGTCTCCCTGAATTTTTCCCAATTGGTTTTTCTCGGATTCCTGCTCAGCAGTGGAATGTGTGTACCGCAGTCAAGCTGGAATTCGATGTATCGATGATCAGAAAGAGAATCCTCTGACAACACCCGCCAGTTAGTGATAGGTGCACTGAGCCTGTGGTTAGACAGTGTCAGGTCTATCACTTCCTGTCTTCTAGAGGTCACGAACGTGGGTTTGTTCCCTACGTTCTCGATGTTCAGACCAGAAGACAGTATGAAATCAAAAAGTTTTTGCCCTCGATAGTTGCATTTACTACTTCCCCAGATGGAGTGCTGGGAGTTGGCGTCGCAACAGATAATCAGGCCCAAACCCTTCGATTCGCAGTACTCTATGAGCTCAGATACAACCTTAGGAGGAGGAGGAAGCACTGAGTCATAGGGAAAGTAGGCTGAGGCAACGACAAATTTAAGCCATTTGCCATCACACTTCAGGCCGATGCTAGCCGCCACCAAGTCTTGACAGCAAAATTGCCCAAGCTTGGTAACGTCTAGCACATTCGACACTGCCAGACAGGTCCTCGGTCTGTCGGAGCCCTCGTCTGCCAGTATCGAGAACCCTCGAACACCCCCAAGACCGCAAATGCGTTTATTGAAAACCCAAGGTTCTTGAATAGATGCTATGTGAGGGAATGTGTGCACCACGGAAAGTCTCCTACTTAAGAGTGCAGTAGCAGACTTGGAGTGTTGCAAGTTGATCTGGGTGAATATCATGCGATATTGATCCGAAGCTGAGACTCCACTAGCGCCTGGAATTTAATCGGAACTTTATCCTTCCCAAGTGGAAGTAGGGTCTCAGGTCGTACCTTGACCTGAGAATCTCCACTGAGCTCCGATACGCTTTGCCGAAGTCGCTAAAATTACCTCTCCCAAGTGTGTTACCCTAAATAAAGTGAATATGTCGCAGGGAGATGATAATATCAGGGATTTGATCAAATCCCTAAGGGATATAAACAACTCCCGGCAGATGTTAAAATAACAACTCTGTTGGGTCATTTCCCTAAAGAAAGTCAGTCATTTGATCAAATCCCTAAACTGTTTTAGTGAAATTATGAAATTATTGGTGGTTTTTGGTATTAATTTTCGCCCACCAACTGACTGCTGTTTTGTTTTGCTCGTTGCTGGCACAATTCATTTGCTAGCGCAAATATGTACATATGAGCCGTTTATTTTGAAAGTGGGGTAACCATTTTCTGTTATTGCGAGATATTTAAAGGTTTGCGTTTCAATCAATTTAAAAATATTGGTAAGTATTAATAGATATATTTTTTATATTTTGTGGCACCAGATAATGTAAGTTTATAATCCAATAGTGTTTACAGTGCTGACAAAAAAAAGTAAGAGTTTAATTATAACTAAATGGACTTGCACCACTTTCAAAATAAACATATTTTCAATTCTGTTATGAGCTAAAACTTCCATCTCCCAAATACTAGAATCTAATTTTTTTTTTACTATAAACTGTTTACCCATAGAAAGATCATAACAAGTTTTATCTATAACTACCATTATCTCCATTTTTGTTTAAAAATGGACTTACCCCACTTTCAAAATAAACGGCTCATATATGTACATGTCTGCTTTTGTTTGTCATGCCGCTCAAATTCGTGCAACTGGCTGACAAAGATCCTAGTGTTTCAGGACATTTTTGAACAAGTGGCATGATAAAGAAAAACCTTTATGGATGCACGAAAGGATAGAAGAAGCTATCACAGTCATTGAACAATTTAAATTGGCACCACTACTCAAACTGCAACGCACTATTATGGAAGAAAATACGATGTTATGAAAGTACATTGGTACTAAAAAATCTATACTTTAAAATCTTTTGAAGAGAAAGTATGACTCCTATCCAGTTGTAAAAATGGCAGCAACGGACAATGTATACTACATATTTCAGGAAACCCATCAGTCGACTGGCCAAGGAGGAAGAGATATGTAAAATGCCGTATAGTTTTAAATCGAAATACCTATGTAATACCTATGTATTTACTTCAATTGTTCTAGAGTTTCTAAAGCTATGCGCGGTATGTTAGTCTAAAAAACAGAACCAATAGCAGGACTCCAATATAGTCATATTTCAAAACAGTTTATTGAAAAGCTTGTTACTGAAGAGGACCTGGATCTACTTCTTAATCAGCACGACTATGTCATTAATTTAACTCCAGAAAACTTACCAGTAGTTTCTTTATAGGACACCAAAGCCGCTTCAACTTCAAAATATCTACCAGCAATTGAATCAAATAACCTACTCTATATTGAATAATACATGATTTACTAAATAAAATATCAAAACAATATTATATAATCTTTTCACTTAAACACTAGGATTTTTGTCAGCCAGCTGTACGAATTTGAGCGGCATGACCAACAAAAGCAGACTTTCATATACATACATACGCGCTAGCAAATGAACTGTGCCAGCAATGAGCAAAAGAAAACAGTAGAGTTAGTTGGTGGGCGAAAATTAATACTAAAAACCACCTCGCCTCCAATAATTTCATTAGTTCACTAAGACAGTTTAGGGATTTGATCAAATCACTGACTTTCTTCAAGGAAATGACCCAGCAGAGTTTTTATTTTAACATCTGCCGGGATTTGATAAAATCCCTGATTTATAATCTCCCTGCGACATATATACCAAATTTCATGCAAATATGTATGCTACGATAAAAACGCGGGAACGGCTCGATATGTTCTTCCAACCCGAATTTGGAATAATTCAAATTTTAAACTTAATATGTATAAGCACACATTTTTTCAAGTGCTTCTCATTCCACAGCTGCACACTTTTTTGATCGAAATCATACGCAAGACAACAACATAATCTGCGTTGGCGCCAAAGTTGTACCAACAAAGCATATGAAAGAGTTGTTGCTTTGCGCTCGTGTATTGGCAGACGAAACCAAAATAACAACACTTTTTGTGTTTTTCGTACTGCTTATGCGGGCCTTACAGTCATTCGTTCTATGGCAAGCTTGTAAACGTATAGATTGATGCTTAGCCATTACACACATCAATCATTGCTATCAAATCTTCATCATTTCTGACTTTTTGTGGTGTGCAGACTAGGGATCTGCAGCGAGTCACTCAGACGCGAATTTGATTGCAGTCTGAGCAGGTTTTTGCTTCGACTGCAATCCACCCGCACCTTCCAAAGTTTGAGCAGGACTGTAACTTTTTTTCAATCTTCAATCTTCATCCGACTCTGACTCTTCTTCATATTGAACGAGACTCACACCAAACTGACGCGAGTCCCATGCTTCTGAGCCAAATCTCTTCGAAAATATTGTGTATGTATGCCGCGCAACACAAGATGGAGAAAACCCCAGAGCAGTGATGCCAATTAGTAAATATAACACCTCTGAAAGTTGAAGCTGAAAGAGGAACGCGAGGGAATTTCTGAATTGTTCAGTTAACAGCGCAATTCGGAGCAGTGATTCATTCTTGCGGTTGCAAAAACGCGCACAAAATTGGAAAGAAAATTCACTTGGTAATTACTAAATTACACAGTCTTAATTTGCACACGAAAATATACTATGCCGAAAAGTCGGGTTTGTATGCAGAATGGAAAAACCAAAAATCTTAAATTAAAATCTTGTTGTGCTAGGAAACTATATATTTATAAATAACTAGCTGATCCACCCGGCTTCACCCGAGTGCCACATCATACGGGGAATCTGTGTATGTAGATTACCTATTCACGAAAACCTATTCTTCCTGTACATAATTTTCATATTATCAAAAAAATTCCTACCATAATTCAAATACATTTAAAAACAAATCTTGGAATAAAATAATTATTTTAGGCAGAACAACGTTTGCCGGGACTGCTAGTACATATATAAAACCCAAATTATGTAAAAATGTTTACGTGAATGCATGACTAAATACTAACAGAATAAAAAATTTTAATGTTGTATGACATGTAGTTTTAAAGGTATACCAATCAAATATTTAAGTTGTATGAGGGGTGCCACGCCTCGTGTCCAATGCTCATCCCATTTTCCGAGTTGAAGGATACGGACATGTAGTAAGTTCGTAACGTGTTTCATTTATGTGTGCTGTATAGTTCTAAAGTATACCCAAATATATAGTTGATTGAAAAGTGCCACGCCCATAAAATTTTACCCGTGGGACGAAGCATCTAAGAGGGGCCTGCATACGGAATTTCAATGCTGCGCGACTTGTAGTTTTAAAGATATGCCAAATCAAATATTTAAGTTGTATAGGGAGTGCCACTCCCCCTTGTCCCACTCCCCTAAATTTTTTTAAGCAAGAGGGCACGACTAAATACTAACAGAATAAAAAATTTTTACGTTGTATGACATGTAGTTTTAAAAGTATACCAAATCAAATATTTAAGTTGTATGAGGGGTGCCACGCCCCTTGCCCAATGCCCGTCCCATTTTCCGAGTTGAAGGATACGGACATGTAGTAAGTTCGTATCGTGTTTCATTTATGTGTGCTGTATAGTTCTAAAGTTATACCCAAATGTATAGTTGATTGAAAAGTGCCACGCCCCTTCTCCTACGCCCATAAAATTTTACCCGTGGGACGAAGCATCTAAGAGGGGCCTGCATACGGAATTTCAATGCTGCGTGACTTGTAGTTTTAAAGATATGCCAAATCAAATATTTAAGTTGTATAGGGAGTGCCACTCCCCCTTGTCCCACGCCCCTAAATTTTTTTAAGCAAGAGGGCACGACTAAATACTAACAGAATACAAAATTTTAACGTTGTATGACATGTGGTTTTAAAGATATACCAAATCAAATATTTAAGTTGTATGGGAGGTGCCACGCCCTCTTGATGAATCGAAAAATTTTATATACAGTCGCCTTCCTTTGGTCTTCAACAATATTGGTATAAAGTTTGGCTGAAATCGGTCAACGCGTGTAGCTTTGTATAGCCGGACAGACAGACAGACAGACAAACAGACAAACAGACAAACAAACATTCATTTTTATATATTAGATAATAATAAATTGGAAAAAAACCTAAACAAAACCATGCGCAAGACTGCATGAACTGTTCCATTTAGTTTCGTTTCCAAATTTTAAATTGATTAAATTGGTACCAAATTTTGAATTTTCGTGCATCCCTGTATTAAAATATTATTAGTCGGCATCACTGTGAGCAACACCGAAAGCAACATTATCTGTCTTTGTCGCGCAACAAAAATTTTCCGTGCAAGGCGAGGGATTCATCGGTTTGCTTCAAGATTTACTTCATTCACTGTTCAATAATCTTCGTTATGATTGCAGTCTGTGAGCATTGGGGCGCTCATGTATTCAATATTTGTCAAACAGTTACCACAATATTTTATTTAAATAATTTCTTGCAAATAGATTCTAGTAATGAAAGATATTTTGAATATGGATATTGAGCGCACAAGCTTTTATTGATAGTAAGATACAGGTGACTTAAAAACAATTTATTTTCTACTTTTTAGTACATTAAATAAATTAAAGCTTATTTTTAAAAAGTTTTTTTTTATATAATTTTATTTTCTACTTTTTAGTCTTCCATAAATTAAATTTTAGGGCTCTGAAATTTTTCACAAAAAGAATTTAAAACTTGCAGAGCAGTACACAATATTTAGGCTATTCACAGTGTTTCCTATCGTCATATGTCATATCCTCAATTTAACAAATAATACGGCAGTGATCGACCCTAATATTCGTGGCATATTTGTGACGCGGTGAGTTGTTGCTATTTTGCCAGCAGGGCGCGGCAAGTAAGTTCCTATCGTTTTTCATTGATGTGTGGTGTACCTATAATTATAAACTGAAGCCCAAGTGTGTAGTTGCTTGAAAAGTGCCACGCCCCTTGTCCTACGCCCATTAAATTTTACCAGTGGGACGAAGCATCCAAGAGGGGCCTGTATACGGAACTTCAATGCTGCACGACCTTTAGTTCCAAAGCTATTCTTAATAAACGATTTTGTTTGTATGGGCGGTGCCACGCCCCCTTATCCAGTGCCCGCCTTATTTTCTCAGTAGAAGGATATGGATATGTAGTAAGTTCCTACCGAGTTTCATTGATGTGTGATTTGTAGTTCTAAAGTTATATACAAATCTGGAGTTGATAAAAAAGTGCCACGCCCCTTATCCTACGCCCATAAAATTTTACCAGTGGGACGACACATCCAAGAGGCGACTGCATACGAAATTTCAATGCTGCACGACCTTTAGTTCCAAAGCTAATCGAGATCAAAAAATTTTGTTTGTATGGGGGGTGCCACGCCCCCTTATCCAGTGCCCGCCTTATTTTCTCAGTTGAAGGATATGGATATGTAGTAAGTTCCTACCGAGTTTCATCGATGTGTGATGTGTAGTTCTAAAGTTATACACGAATCTGGAGTTGATAAAAAAAGTTCCACGCCCCTTATCCTACGCCCATAAAATATTAATAGTGGGACGACACATCCAAGAGGCGACTGCATACGAAATTTCAATGCTGCACGACCGTTAGTTCCAAAGCAAATCGAGATCAAAAATTTTGTTTGTATGTGGGGTGCCACGCCCCCTTATCCAGTGCCCGCCTTATTTTCTCAGTTGAAGGATATGGATATGTAGTAAGTTCCTACCGAGTTTCATTGATGTGTGATGTGTAGTTCTAAAGTTATACACGAATCTGGAGTTGATAAAAAAGTGCCACGCCCCTTATCCTACGCCAATAAAATTTTAACAGTGGGACGACACATCCAAGAGGCGACTGCATACGAAATTTCAATGCTGCACGACCTTTAATTCCAAAGCAAATCGAGATCAAAAATTTTGTTTGTATGGGGGGTGCCACACCCCCTTATCCTACGCCCATAAAATTTTACCAATGGGACGACACATCCAAGAGGCGACTGCTTACGAAATTTCAATGCTGCACGACCATTAGTTCCAAAGCAAATTGAGATCAAAAATTTTGTTTGTATGGGGGGTGCCACACCCCCTTATCCTACGCCCATAAAATTTTACCAGTGGGACGACACATCCAAGAGGCGACTGCATACGAAATTTCAATGCTGCACGGCCTTTAGTTCCAAAGCTAATCGAGATCAAAAATTTTTTTTGTATGGGGGTGCCACGTCCCCTGATCCAGTGCCCCCTTATTTTCTCAGTAGAAGGATATGGATATGTAGTAAGTTCCTACCGAGTTTCATTGATGTGTGATGTGTAGTTCTAAAGTTATACACGAATCTGGAGTTTATAAAAAAGTGCCACGCCCCTTATCCTACGCCCATAAAATTTATTGATTCATGTATTGGGCTCTAGATTAGGCATGTATGCAAAGTTTCAGATCTCTAAGTAGTCGGGAAGTGGGTGAAAAATTGATTACTAGATTTGACGACATACAAACATACATACCTGATTTGAACCTAATATAAAGCTTATAAAAATGTGTATCTTTTTGCCGTATTCGTATCCTGTATGTTTAATTTGTCTTTCGGACAATCTTATATATAAAACGCAGACAAACGATGCCAGTTCGTTGTGTTGCCTAGTGGGTAGAGGCGCGCGCTTGCATTCTGTAATTCGGTTGGTCAAGGGTTCGAATCCAAGCTCCGCAGGTTTTAAAATTTTTCTTTTTTAACTTTTTTTATAATCTTTTTTATTTCTTCCTTTGCTTTGCCTTTTATTGTTGCTAATGGTTTTATCTTATATACTAGCTTTCGTTTATACAGGCACACACGGTGGCTCCACTTGTTTATGTATAATTCAAAAAAATTTGTTGGCTTTCCATAATATCATGTGTGGAAAGAATGATTGTACAATATGAAGTTTTAGGTTATTCTATGCGCTTGCAGGTTTTCGAGGACCCGTCAAAAACTACTGAATCAATTCTTATGAGTTTAAATGACCCAACCACACTCATATATCTTTAACAGTTTATCTTTTTACTGATTTTAATGTCCTTTTTCAATCCGATCGCCCTCTGCTTTACAAACTAAAGCCTTGTGTGGAACAAATTTTACAAACTATAATGTCTAATTATGTATCATATCATACTATTAAATAAAACATTGCGTGCGCAATGTTATGGTTCAGTTACCGTTAATCTGTTTACATTGAATGTAGCATTGTTTTTGCACAGCATTGTTTTGGGAAACATTTGATGAGAGTGAGAGAGAATGTTAGCATAGACTTGAAATGTTGTCGTGCTGTTCTCTGCACAACAACAGTAATGCCTTTCATTCCACTTTCATGTAAAAGGTATTACATTTTGGTGGCTTACCGCTAAAACTTCTTGCCGAATGGCCACGTTAATTGGACTATTTAGTAAATTGTTCCAGCGAAAGAGAAGTTTGCGAAAAATATAAGATTACAGGGGTAAAAAACAAAACTAATAAAAATAGCCACATTGGTAGATCTGAATAGTAGCCGTACTCCTGAACATTAAGCAATGTAAATGGCCGGAGATTTTCAGTGTGTAACGACGTTCCCAACACGTCGGGTCTCCGGATGGCCCGGAAGACTTCATAGGCTGGGGTAAGCCTCAGCGGCTGTCCAGGGGTCGTTTACAAAAATATTTATTTGTTGTGGGACAGAAGGAAAACACACTGGCTAAGTTTATACTCTAGAAAATCTTAGTTTTATTTATATGTTCATTAAACTATAACTCATTTATTCCTAACTAGTGGACCCGGCGGACTTCGTTCCGCGCAAAATTGATATTTTTTTGGAAATAATTTAAAATATTAATTGAATGCGACATATTTCGAATGCAGTTGAATTCAATATCCTATTCTATGCAAGACGAATCGGAAATTTAATTCATTTAAACTCGAATGAAATATCTTTTGAGATCTTCGGAACTCTCGTAATGAGAACTTCACCACCTTTGAACTTTTCTTTGAGTAGCGTCATGTTAATCACATTTCCCATGAATTTTCTCAACACCAAACGCGTTCCGTAGTTCATAGTTTTGGTTGGCTCAGATTTCGAAACATGATGACTACCGAGACAACCTTCAGCTGTAAATTGTGCGGTGGCAAGCCAGGCAGATCCAATGAGTTTAAAAATTCAGTTGAATAGTTTGTTGCTTCGTCTTCATTTCTTACACAGTCTATGGATTTAAAGGGATACGGTGGACCAACGATTTGACATTGAATGGTGAAGCTTAATTGATCCACATCCTTGTCTTTGCCGCAAAAATTGCTCGTTCCCTGAACCAATTGTAATTTTTGTGGTTAGCAATGATGTTCGGGAACACTTTGTAGATGAACTCCTCCTTCGTTGAGACAAAATTGCAAAAATACAGCGGAAACAAAATCAATCTGTTCGATTCGTCGACAGGAACATGGCCATTACCGATAGTCAGCGATTGCTTAGAGAAATCTTCAGCAATGGATCGTTTAGCAGTGCAACTCGCATATTTGTCGTCAGCTGAAGTTTCTTCACATATGTAGCGCCACAGAATCGATCATTCATCGAGGCAGGCTTTTATTTCATCGGCCGCTGTCTATCTTTGAATGACTTTGATTGGAATGTCTTCCCAAATATAAGCCACCATTTCCATCATGCCTTCATTAACGTATCGTACATTCCCTTCTGTTGGGGATACATTCGTTGAAACTGAATGGTTGAATGCATCTCAATAGAATTCACGATTAAATTCTCGATTGAAACCGTCGTTCATTCCACGACATGGCGTTGGCATTCCTAACTTGATTACTGGTGCACCTGAGGTAACACGTGTCTTCGATCAAAAACAAAGCCTGATTATGTATCTCCTTATTCACCTCGAAATCGAAACCTGAACAGACCTGTATTTGATTTGTCATCCTTGTACAACAGTTCACATGGATTCGATGGGAAGAATGTCGAAATAAGGATAGCAAATTGTGTGCATATCTGATTTGGAGATGCAGAAACAATTGATTCAGCGATTGTCATATCGCAATGAGTATGAGTATGAGATGTTTGAAAAGTGCCATGCCCATTTATCTATGCCCATAAAATTTTACCAGTGGGACGACGCATCCAAGAGGCGACTGCATACGGAATTTCAATGCTGCACGACTTTTAGTTCCAAAGCTTTTCGATATAAACAATTTTGTTTGTATGGGCAGTGCCACGCCCCCTTGTCCAATGCCCGTCCCATTTTTCCAGTAGAAGGATATGGATGTGTAGTAAGTTCCTACCGAGTTTCATTGATGTGTGATGTGTAGTTCCAAAGTTATACACAAATCTGGAGTTGCTTGAAAAGTGCCACGCCCCTTATCCTATGCCCATAAAATTTTACCAGTGGGACGACGTATCCAAGAGGCGACTGCATACGGAATTTCAATGCTGCACGGCTTTTAGTTCCAATGATATTCGATGTAAACAATTTGGTTTGTATGGGCGGTGCCACGCCCCCTTGTCCAATGCCCGTCCCATTTTCCCAGTAGAAGGATATGGATGTGTAGTAAGTTCCTACCGAGTTTCATTGATGTGTGATGTGTAGTTCCAAAGTTATACACAAATCTGGAGTTGCTTGAAAAGTGCCACGCCCCTTATCCTATGCCCATAAAATTTTACCAGTGGGACGACGTATCGAAGAGGCGACTGCATACGGAATTTCAATGCTGCACGGCTTTTAGTTCCAATGATATTCGATGTAAACAATTTGGTTTGTATGGGCGGTGCCACGCCCCCTTGTCCAATGCCCGTCCCATTTTCCCAGTAGAAGGATATGGATGTGTAGTAAGTTCCTACCGAGTTTCATTGATGTCTGATGTGTAGTTGTAAAGTTATACACAAATCTATAATTGATAAAAAAAAAGTGCCACGCCCCTTATCCTACGCCCATAAAATTTTACCAGTGGGACGACTCATCTAAGAGGCGACTGCATACGGAATTTCAATGCTGCACGGCTTTTAGTTCCAATGATATTCGATGTAAACAATTTGGTTTGTATGGGCGGTGCCACGCCCCCTTGTCCAATGCCCGTCCCATTTTCCCAGTAGAAGGATATGGATGTGTAGTAAGTTCCTACCGAGTTTCATTGATGTGTGATGTGTAGTTCCAAAGTTATACACAAATCTGGAGTTGCTTGAAAAGTGCCACGCCCCTTATCCTATGCCCATAAAATTTTACCAGTGGGACGACGTATCCAAGAGGCGACTGCATACGGAATTTCAATGCTGCACGACTTTTAGTTCCAAAGCTTTTCGATATAAACAATTCTGTTTGTATGGGCAGTGCCACGCCCCCTTGTCCAATGCCCGTCCCATTTTTCCAGTAGAAGGATATGGATGTGTAGTAAGTTCCTACCGAGTTTCATTGATGTGGTAGGAAGGCATGCCTTCCATGTTTTTCAACTGGGCACTTTTGCTGACGAATTTAAAGAATTATTTGAGTTTCAATTGACTTATAATTTCAAAGCTACTTGATACTTAAACTTTGCTTTGTATGAGAAAATTGGTTTGTATGGGCGGTGTCACGCCCTCTTGTCCAATCCGATATTTTAATAGCTATTCTGCTATTCGGGGCGGAGACAAATCCAACAAATAAAATATTATAAAAATCGGTCCAGCCGTTCTTGACTTATAAGCGTTCGAACATAAACATAAACTTTCTTTTATATATATAGATAAGATATTAAATATTCAAAATTAACAAATGTCTTAAGGCTACTGTATTTTGCCAGGTGGCAACTATGAAACTTACTCTAGCAGCAGTCTGCCCCCAGCATAGGTAGCCGCCCTCCCTTAGAATACCCATCGGGAGATTGGCTCCAGCTACGGGTGGCAACTCTGTTTGCCTAGCAGACACATTCGGATTCAGTCCGGTGCTGCTAAATGAAAGCATAGCCGCACTCCCTTAGAATACCCATCGGGAGATTGGCTCAACTATGTTTCTAAAACTATAAAAACTAACTACATGTATTAGGCCCTAAGTAATTAGGGCACCAAAAATGACAGTTCTTATCCGCTATGCCAAAGAGTGCATCTCAATGGCATTGTCCAGGTCTGCGATACCGTCGACCTGACGATGCGTGCTGGTCAGAGACCCGCGAAGAACTGCCCAGAGTCAGCTCGCGGCCTTTCTTATATAGCCCGAGCCGAGCTCGCCTGGCCTGCTCTGGCGTTGTGTTGTTCTTGCTTTCCAGCGGCCTGCACTGCGTTTGTGTTGTTGTTGTTGTTCCCTTGCATGCTGTGTGGCTTGGCATCTATGCATGCTGTTGTTGTTGTTCTTTGCGCTTGTGCCCAGGTGGCGTGATTCGCGCATGCTGCTGTTGTTGTTGTTACTGTGGTGTCCAAGCTAACTTGGCGTCTGTGCATGTTGTTGTTGGTATTTCTGTCTGCTTATGCTGGTGTGGTTCTCGTATGCTGTTGTCATTGTTCTTGTTATATGCAGGGCGTTGGGCTTATGGTTAGAGGTGTAACTTTGGACCCACGAATTGTACGGGCGAAATTGGCCCTCCAATTTAGGTCGTTACACCCCCCCTATACTTCCCGGGAGAAATCGAGGCGCTTGTTTTGCCTTGGCCCCGGAAGTCCCGTCTGGACCACGCATACTCTGCATACGATTCCTCTTCCCAAAGCTTGTCCTGTGGTGTGCGAATTTGTCGCTCGTCTTAGTGTGCTCGTTGCGGTATTTCTAGTGACTAAAAAAAAGAAAACAATTTTGTATTAAACGTTTGGTTATACCTCGGCGGAGTTAGTCCGAGGGCTCGCCAACGAAGGGTTTCAGCTCCTCGAGGTGCTTCTCGTATGTCTTCTTCTCGTATGTCTTCTTCTGTGTGTCTATTGTCGCTCAATGGCTCCCCTATGATTTAGCTGAGCACTGGTACTGCGGGTTTCTGTTGGTTTGGCTATTGCTGTTGGCATGGTAGGCATCTTCCACGATGGGGTTTTTCCGGTGGGTTGCTTGTGGTTGACGCGAACGGTCACCTGCGACCACATTAAGCATACCTCTCCGGTTGTCCCTTTTGGTCGTCTAATGTTTTGGCAATGGTGGGCACTTCCACGAAGTCCTCCATTGCCTTCAACTCAGTTGCTAGGAAGGAGTTAACATCTTCCTGCTCGCTTGGCACATCCCGTGTGCGGGCCCTGGTGCAGCGGCTTCTCCCAGACGTTGGGCGGTCTGCTCCGTGATCCTGTGGCTGGATTCCCCGATCGTCAGCGTTGCGCTGACTCGGTCGGAGGAAGTCCATCCCTAGAAGGAGATCGTCCAGCATTGTCTGGAAGGATTCAGTAGTTGAAGTCGGCAGGTCTTGGTGCCTTGCCGGATTGTTCTTGCAGGCTGATCTGGGGCATTCTGTGTGTCTAGTTTAGACTTCTTGGCCCTTCAGCGTGTAAATTTCCCCTTGTCTCACTCTATTTTGCCTAAGCCTTACTTGGTTTCGTCTACGCTTGACTTGTTTCGCGTGCATTACTTTGTCTATGCTTTGTTTATCCTTTGTCTATGCTTTCTCTTTGCTTTGTTTATACTTTGTCTCTGCTTTGTCTATGCTTTGTTTATACTTTGCCTATGCTTTGTTTATACTTTGTCTCTGCTTTGTCTATGCTTTGTTTATACTTTGTCTTTGCTTTGTCTTTTCCTTGTGTACCTCCTGTGTTCTACGTCTTTAGTTATGCTGTTCTCTGAAGTTCTAGTTAACCTGTTTCCGAGTGCTCTACGTTAGTTTTCCTTCGTCTATGTATATTTTTTTCCTTAGTCCTTGCTTTGTTTATCTTTTGTCTATGCTCTGTCTTTGATTTGTTTATACTTTGTCTCTGCTTTCTTCTGTGACGTTCTAGTTAATTTTTGCTGTGGGTTCTACGTAAGGTTTTTTTTCCTTTACCTAGTCTGTGTTCCTTAGTCTTTGCTAAGTTCATTATATTTCTTCTCGCTTATATTTTCCTACGTGTGTTTTCCTTCGAGTTCCTGCTCGGGCGCCATTTGTAACGACGTTCCCAACACGTCGGGTCTCCGGATGGCCCGGAAGACTTCATAGGCTGGGGTAAGCCTCAGCGGCTGTCCAGGGGTCGTTTACAAAAATATTTATTTGTTGTGGGACGGAAGGAAAACACACTGGCTAAGTTTATACTCTAGAAAATCTTAGTTTTATTTATATGTTCATTAAACTATAACTCATTTATTCCTAATATTAAATATTCAAAATTAACAAATGTCTTAATGCTACTGTATTTTGCCAGGTGGCAACTATGAAACTTTTTTTTTTTATTATAATGTCGGAATATGAAAAACCTACCAGCACGCAGACAAGTATTTGTCCATTGTACTGGTAAGCGAATTCCTTTTACTGAAATCTTCCTGAGCTTTTAGTAAAGCGGAGGATTTTCGATGGTGGCAAGGAACTTGGTAGGTAAATTCTCACCACGTCGGACTCCAGCAGCTGCAATCGCGACCTGGAAAAGGCGGGACACTCGCATAAGAAGTGGGTAGCGGTATCCTCGTCCTCCAGACAGCTCTCACAGAGGCTGTCGTCGGCAAGACCCGTCGCACTCAGGTGTTTTGCACAGGAGGTATGACCGGTCAGGACGCCCACAGGAAGTCTACATTCCTTACGGTTTAGAGACCTAAGAAAAGAAGACTTTCTTTTGTCGACGGTTGGAAGCAAGAGCTTCGTCTGTCAGCATCCAGCTAGCCCGGCCCATCTTTGACCGTGTTGAGAACCAACCCAATCTTTCATGGACGCTTTGACCATGGAAGAAGGCAGGCCTTGGGCAGGGCCCATAAAGTGGTCTTCAGAACCTGATCTTGCAAGTTCATCGGACACCTCATTTCCGGACACGCCGAAGTGGCCCGGTACCCAAAGGAGGGCAAGTGAGTTGTGAAAGCCTACGCTGTTAAGCTTGGCTTTACACTCTTCGACTGTCTTGGAGGTGGTGATTGGGTTGAGCAAGACCATAAGTGCAGCCTGACTGTCACTATAGACGCAAATACTCTTGCCAGACCATCCACTCTCCTTGACGAAATCCATGGCCTTTAGGATTGCAAAGACTTCCGCCTGACAGACGGATGCATACTTTCCTAATGGACAGTGAAGCCTTGTCATTTTTTCTCTCTCATTTTGCCGATATTAGCCACAAGTGAGGATGAAACCACTTCGCTAAGCGTGGGTCCCCTCCTCTTTATAGCTTTCTCGGCTGCTCGGCTCGTGGAAGGACCTTCATCAAGTGGTTGCACAGAGCTGTAAGTTCCGGCCTTGTCTGCCTCACATCCCGCACTCTGGTGACCCGCTCGAGTAGGGGCTCCATTCACCGAATTTGGCTTTGGGATAGGGCAGCGACAAGTTTCTGCCTTTTCCCCTTACTCAGCCTCGAACCTTGATTTTGGGAAGAGCCCGTCGGCTTCAGTCGGAGTGACTTCTGTCGATCTGGGTCTCTTGACAACATCCATGGCCGTGGTAGAGGTAGCCTCAGTGGTCTTTCCCAACTCCCTTCCCGTCTTCTTAGCTTTCTGAGCCGAGATTTGGACAGGCCTGATCGGTTGACGGCTGGTGCCATCTTGGTCCCAAGTTGGACGTCCGGCCGCAGACCAGCTTCATCGATCACGGCCTCCGCCATCGGCTGATCAGTATGCGTAGTCTGCATTGCTGCTTTTCCGTCATCCAGTTCAGTCGATTGCGATTTGAGGGTGGGAAGGTGGCTAGATAGCGACTGGCAGATTTGTGAGGCAGCTAATTCGCTGCCATCTGAATCGCCAATCGCTACCTGGACTCTTTCGAAAAAAAAAGTCCGAAAGGAATTGGCTCGAGGAGCTATCCTCAGCCGTGTAAATCATGGAAGTTGAGGCCCCCAGAAGCCTTGCCTCAGCCGCGTTCAACGCGGGTGGATTGCCACATTCGTGGCTACCACCTGGGGTGGTCAAGTCCATAGGTTGACTTCCATGAAGAGGATTGCATTATAACCCTGCTGCGAGGGGGGTGGGTTGGTTCGCGAAGAGGCTTTTACAGTTTGCTATGGCCCCTTTAACCACGGAAGAGAACCGTGGCGTACCCCTATCCACCACCTGGGGACGCGATCGATGGGCACCCAACCACACGAGTATGAAACTTACTCTAGCAGCAGTCTGCCCCCAGCATAGGTAGCCGCCCTCCCTTAGAATACCCATCGGGAGATTGGCTCCAGCTACGGGTGGCAACTCTGAAGGTTTTCTAACAGGCACAGCCGATTCCGAACTGCGCTGCTCACGGAAAGGTAGCCGCACTCCCTTAGAATACCCATCGGGAGATTGGCTCTACTTCTACGGGTGGCAACTCTGTTTGCCTAGCAGACACATTCGGATTCAGTCCGGTGCTGCTAAATGAAAGCATAGCCGCACTCCCTTAGAATACCCATCGGGAGATTGGCTCAACTATGTTTCTAAAACTATAAAAACTAACTACATGTATTATAAGTAATTAGGGCCCCAAAAATGACAGTTCTTGTCCGCTACGCCAAAGAGTGCAACCAAAGAGTATGTTAATATAATAGAGTGCGCATCACTCAAATTTTCGGCAAATCGAAGTGAGGGCCATTTTTCATATTTCGGTCGCGGCAAAGGGGGACACAAAAACTACTCAACCGCTCAGAGAATTTCGTTGACAGTCGTTGATTTGGCATTTCGGGTATGCTCAAAGCACGTAAAAGGCATTTGGTTGTTTTTGTGTTGTTGTTGTTGTGTATTTCTTGTTCATAGCAAATGCTAATTTTGGCGATTTAAAATTTATTTCAATTTCCCTCTGCTGATCTTATTATAGGGCAATGACTATATTAAGAAGTTATTTATTTGCCAACATCACTTTTATTAAGGTGATATTGACAAAAATTTCTAATATTAATATACATATGTGCATATTTCATTCTTTATTAAAATGTATAAATATTCTATAAAAAGCCTTAAATTTTAGAATTATCTCTGTAAATGTCGAACATAACTTCGATTTGATATTTCAAAACGAGTTGGAAGCTGCAAGCAGATTTCATTCATAACACAGCATACGCAAATGCCAGGAAATTCGACATACGCTTATGTACATATGTTTGTATGTATATTGAAGTTCCTTGTGTTCGTTTATGGCAGAGCAGAGCCAAAGAATTTGTTTGTATTTCATATGAAAAACAACAACAACACAGAATCAAACAGCAGCGCTGTCGGGAATATCGTCTACGTTCTTCGTATATTTTGTTGGCTGAGCTGCCGACATGCAGAAGAAGAGCACATGCACACGACTTTCATAACACCATGCAAAATACGAAAATCAGCCGCAAAAAATGCTCGTTCGCCTCATTTGAGTACGAAAACCGAACGAACCAAGCCATTGAGTCGTGCGATCAGGGGTGCAAACACAGTCAAAGCCAATTCTCCCAAATGCTTAAAAAATTCTCCCATGGGAATTGGCACTTCAGCCACATTTTCATTCAAAATAATGGTAGTAAAAAACATAAAACAATAAATAAAATAGTATGGCTGAGTTCCTAAATGCTGTAATATAAAAGTATCAGCATTTTGTGAAGAATATGTAAAAGAAGAGTTCGAATTCCCACAAAATGGGAGAATTTTCTCACAGTAATCAGCCCTCGTTATATTTACTGTGAGTTTGGAATTTCTTGTAGCAGAGCGGTTCTCTGAGAGGACGAGTGACTGAGCGGAACTGTGGGCTTTATTAAAATGGCCCAAGTGCAAAATTTTCTCAGCCAAAATTTTGTATGAGATGCGCACTCTATTATATTAACATACTCTTTGGTGCAACTCAATGGCATCGTCCAGGTCTACGATACCGTCGACCTGACGATGCGTGCTGGTCAGAGACCCGCGAAGAACTGCCCAGAGTCAGCTCGCGGCCTTTCTTATATAGCCCGAGCCGAGCTCGCCTGGCCTGCTCTGGCGTTGTGTTGTTCTTGCTTTCCATCGGCCTGCACTGCGTTTGTGTTGTTGTTGTTGTTCCCTTGCATGCTGTGTGGCTTGGCATCTATGCATGCTGTTGTTGTTGTTCTTTGCGCTTGTGCCCAGGTGGCGTGATTCGCGCATGCTGCTGTTGTTGTTGTTACTGTGATGTCCAAGCTAGCTTGGCGTCTGTGCATGTTGTTGTTGGTATTTCTGTCTGCTTATGCTGGTGTGGTTCTCGTATGCTGTTGTCATTGTTCTTGTGATATGCAGGGCGTTGGGCTTATGGTTAGAGGTGTATCTTTGGACCCACGAATTGTACGGGCGAAATTGGCCCTCCAATTTAGGTCGTTACAAGTGTTCGGTTAGATATCGGTTGAAATTAAAATAAGTTCAATTATGTAAGCAAGTTTTTAATTGAAGTCAATATATTAGTAACTTGCATAAATATTAAATATCGAGGGGTCGTATTTTCATTTATGTATTTTTCGTTTTTACTTTGTGATAGGGATTGAGGTTGCAAAAACCAGATAGACCAAAGAGAAGACAAATTCAATTTGCCGGATAACTTAGAAGTGGACCAGAACAAAAGCTAATATTATTCGTTAAGCTAAGCTTGAACTGAAAGCCCGGCAATGAAACCTTAGTTTTAACAGTTTTTTGTAATTTTTGATGTAATATATTATTTTTTAGGTTGCTTATTTCTGTAAAGAATGCGGCTGTGTTACTACATACATCCATTTCCAATTTATTTTCTTTATTTACTCTGATCACTCGGGATAATCCGTTGAGTGTAAAACTGTCTGTGAAATTTCCACCATTTTTCTAGATATTGTAACTTAAGAGAAACGGGGCGGAAAAAGGCATGGATAAAAATATTCTTAGGAATAAAAATCGTATGCGATTTTCACTGATTCTTTCAAATTAAACATAAAATTCTGTGACAATTTTGTTTGTATTTTTGTAGGCAACATTTAGAATTCCACTTTAATTCCATTAATGTTAAATGCTAGGAGAAAACAGTGGGAGAGTCGGCGCAAAGCTGCGCGATACTGCTGGTATAGATATAAAGGATATTAAAAACTGCAATATATGGGATGTAGATTTCAAAAATCTCGAGATATTTCTTGATACTGTAGAAAATACACTTGATTTGTTTTCTATTTCGCCTTTGCTTCAAGCACACCGAATAATTAACAATGATTTTATTTAAAAATGTTCGATAATGGCGTTTAACAAGCACACCGAATAGTGGTTGTGCGTTAGCCGTCTTTTTACAATTTTCACAACTGAAGTATAAGCAACGAGCACGACTGCTCTCAATCACAACTCAATGTCAACTAACTTGTTTTAATAGTTTGCATCGCGTCAGAAGGAGTGTGAGCAAAGAAAGAAGAAAACGCCATTCGCGTTCTATAAGTTTCTACTTCTCGGCGTTTCTCAACGCATGTCTTTTACTATCTCTTTCTCTCTCTTTTTCACTCTCCCTTTGCGCTTGTCGTTCTACAGGGATGAAATACATCGAATATTTGGCAGGGATACAATACGTGAAATCTTTGAATATAAATAAAATTATATAAAAAAAAACTTTTTAAAAATAAGCTTTAATGTGCTAAAAAGTAGAAAATAAGTTGTTTCCAAGTAACCTGTATCTTACTATCCCTAAAAGCTTGGGGCGCTCATGTGTTCAATATTTGTCAAACAGTTACCACAATATTTTATTTAAATAATTTTTTGCAAATAGATTCTAGTAATGAAAGATATTTTGAATATGGATATTGAGCGCACAAGCTTTTATTAATAGTAAGATACAGGTGACTTGGAAACAACTTATTTTCTACTTTTTAGCACATTAAAGCTTATTTTTAAAAAGTTTTTTTTTATATAATTTTATTTTCTACTTTTTAGTCTTCCATAAATTCAATTTTAGAGCTCTGAAATTTTTCGCAAAAAGAATTTAAAACTTGCAGAGCAGTACACAATATTTAGGGTATTCACAGTGTTTCCTATCGTCATATGTCATATCCTCAATTTAACAAATAATACGGCTGTGATCGACCCTAATATTCGTGGCATGTTTGTGACGTGGTGAGTTGTTGCTATTTTGCCAGCAGGGCGCGGCAAGTAAGCTCCTATCGTTTTTCATTCATGTGTGGTGTACCTATAATTATAAACTGAAGCCCAAGTGTGTAGTTGCTTGAAAAGTGCCACGCCCCTTGTCCTACGCCCATAAAATTTTACCAGTGGGACGACACATCCAAGAGGCTACTGCAAACGAAATTTCAATGCTGCACGACCTTTAGTTCCAAAGCAAATCGAGATCAAAAATTTTGTTTGTATGGGGGGTGCCACGTCCCCTTATCCTACGCCCATAAAATTTTACCAGTGGGACGACACATCCAAGAGGCGACTGCATACGAAATTTCAATGTTGCTTGAAAAGTGCCACGCCCCTTGTCCTACGCCCATAAAATTTTACCAGTGGGACGACACATCCAAGAGGCTACTGCAAACGAAATTTCAATGCTGCACGACCTTTAGTTCCAAAGCTAATCGAGATCAAAAATTTTGTTTGTATGGGGGTGCCACGCCCCCTTATCCAGTGCCCCCTTATTTTCTCAGTAGAAGGATATGGATATGTAGTAAGTTCCTACCGAGTTTCATTGATGTGTGATGTGTAGTTCTAAAGTTATACACAAATCTAGAGTTGATCAAAAAGTGCCACGCCCCTTATCCTACGCCCATAAAATTTATTGATTCATGCATTGTCATGGTGGTTACGCATGTATGCAAAGTTTCAGATCTCTAAGTAGTCGGGAAGTGGGTGAAAAATTGATTACTAGATTCCACTACATACCGGATGTGAAGTTAATATAAAGCTTATAATAGAAATATTATAAATTCCATTACAATACCTTTAGTATTTATGTTGGGGTCAATTCCTATGAACTGTTGAAGGAACAAGATTTAGACAATTTACGTTTACAGCTCGACGAACAAAACGAAATGACAATTGCCTTCTCACGGGTATAGCGGCTGGTCGTGCATCGCAAAATATCAAAATCATTTTGATTTTTCGTCATGAATACATTCGTCGTGTCTGTGTTACCATAAATAACAAGTAAGGAAGTATCAGTCGGGTTTCACCGACAGAGTAATACCCTACACCATGTTCCCAAGTAGGGTGATAATTCACTGAAATTGTGGGTGCATTTGATTTACAACCTACATAGTGGGTGGACCACGCCCATTTTTGGCAGACTATAATATATAACTAATAGGACTATATATGCCAAATATTGATGCTCTGACAGGTGTACAACAGATGTTATCGGCATATTTATTTTACTGCCTCCATGGTGGGCGGACTACGCCCATTTCAGGAGAATTGAAAGATATTCCTACCAGGAACGAAGTAACCAAATCTGGACGCTCTGGTGTATATATTATGGAAGTTAAGAGGATTTTTCGTTTATCAGCTATATAGTGGGCGGACCACGCCCATTTTCTTGTATGGCATCTAAGACCTATATATCAACTTGGAAAGCGAATTTCATTCATTTACATTCGTAACTAGTCAATTGGGAGCCATTTTACCCGAAAAATTTTATAGTATCTATAGTGGGCGGACCACGCCCATTTTTTCGTATGACATAGATAACCGACCCCTTAACTTGAATACCAAGTTTTATTCTTTTCAATGAGTAATTAGACAAATTACAGCAATTTGAACGCAAAAAAACCGAGGTAGTGGGACATACAGGCCCATTGTAGGCGTTTCCTTCGACCGATTTGACAAATTTTAACACTTTACCTAACCCGAGGTTCACTGTGACTGTGTACCAATTTTGGTCCAAATCGGACAACTCCTTCTTTCTATTTTATCCGAACACGCAGACAGACAGACAGACAGACAGACAGACAGACAGACAGACAGACAGACAGACAGACAGACGGACAGACGGACAACCGGAAATCAAGACAGAAAGTGATTCTAAGCATTTCTATATACTTATGTCTATACCTAGGAAGGCTCCTTTAATGCGTTACAATTTTCGCACAAAGTTATTATACCCTATTACCATAGGTGTAGGGTATAAAAATTTTCTCTAACACATGCTCTCGTTTGACATCAAATGATTCACTGTGTAAGACCCGCATTAGTGCGAAGAGCTGTGGCTGTGCGAAGAAAGCGCAGCATATGCCTAAAGCCAGTGGCACATAGAATCCATTGCGTCCGTGAGAGCGAAGTTTTCAACTTACGGCGACGGACTGCCGGAGAGGGTCGACACAATGAATACGCTGGCAGCGCATAGAAAATAAGCTAATTCATCTTCTGTATTAAAACATTTATATTGTTGAACCAGCAGCAGAAACTCAAAGCGTTTCCTTCAGAAGCTTTTTGCGGTACACCTGAGCCGATTTGTAATACTGTTGCACCGCCTCTATTAATTGTTCTTCGAAACAGTTGCAAATACAGAAAACTTTAATGAAATATAAAAAATTACGCACAAAATCACAAGCCGGCAAAACAATAAAAGCAATCAGTTGATATCTGTCGGACGGCTAAAGTTGAAAATTGTTCAACTTTTTGCGTTGCATCGACGCATCCGGTGCTTATGTGCAATACCTCATACGATTTCATACATTGAAACTTCGCTGGATTCTATGTGCCACCGACTTAAGAGTTTTTACAAAAACAAATAAGCACTTTGTCAAGCGAGTAAAGAATACCTTATACCTCATCGTCTGTTCCTTCGCTCTTTGCGAACGATCAATTCTATACTCACTCGGATGATAAGGCTAACCTACTGGCAGCGGGCTTCGCGGAAAATTCTACACTTCCGATTACCGATCAACCACTGGCCACGATCGAGAGGGTAACTTGTGCTATGCCCGAGATACACTTTCGAACGCACGCAGTCAAAAGAGTGCATGCAATTCTCGACGTCAACAAACCCTCTGGCCCCGATAACATCTCAGCCTTCGTGCTGCGCGAGTGTGCCACATCTCTTGCGCACAACCTGTTTAACATCTCATACACCACTGGCGTTTTCCTGCTTGCTGGAAGGTTGCCAACGTTCAGCCAGTTCCCAGCCTTCGGATCCTGCCAATTACCGTCCCATAGCAATATTCCCAACTCTGTCGAAAGTTATGGAGTGTGTAGTAAACTACAATCTAATGAACTACCTTGAGAGCAATCTGTTGCTTAAAGATAGGCAATATGGTTTCCGTAGACGTCGCTCTACGGGCGACCTTATGGCCTTCCTCGTTGAGAAATGGAATCAGTCCATTCACCAACTTGGTGAAAGCAAGGTTGTTGCATTGGATATCTCCAAAGCTTTTGATAGCGTTTGGCCAGAGACAGTTTATTAGAATAATTTTGAATAATAAACTCTCTCTGGTTTGGCATGAAGCACTAGTTGGTAAACTAGTTTCTTACGGCGTCGGTGATTGCTTCGCTCAATGGATAACGAGCTTCCTCAGCGGCCGTTCTATTCGAGTTGTGATAAACGGCATCGCTTCTAACGAGTACTACGTGAACGCAAGTATACCGCAGAGTTCGGTCCTGGCACGCACGCTTTTCCTTTTCTTTATCAAAGACCTCTTGTCATTGTCTAAGAATCCTATATACATATTCGTTTTCGGATGACTTGTTAAGATAAGAGATCTTATCCCAGCTGCCCGCGTGTTTTCTCGCAACACGCGAATGCCAGCGGGGCTCATCAATACCACGTTTCGACAAAGCTCTAACGCACCACGCATTACAGGGAGAATTCGTTCTCCTATCGTTCATCGTGGTTGTGGAATAGTCCTCCTGAGGAAGTTTTCCCACGCCATTACGATATTCGCGAAGTAAGGGAAAACGTCCACCGCCACTCCTCCACTTTCCCCCCACACACTTACCTATGATCCTTTCTAAACCAACAACTGCTTTGCATGTATAAGAGGCATCCCCTGAGTGTCGGTTTATTTAAAAAAAACCTGATGGTCGTATAATATAAATATAATTCATCAACTCAATATTCTAATGATCTTAAACACCATAAATTATAAAACGTATTCATCTATATTTTGTCATTTTTGGGTTTCATTACGCTACCGTTTAAACAAGAATTTTTTTTTATTTTTGAAATACTGTACTATATAAATTAAGGCACGCTTTTAAAAAAATTATTAAAGAACTGAAACTAAAACAAGTCGACGCGCCTAAAAATATGCAATTTATTTATTACATGCATGCCTTAACGTGTAAATGTTTTGCATCATATAAAAGCAACAGCCTTTTTTTAGGGATATGGCAGCATAACTCCACCCCTGTAAATGTGTATGTTCCATATGCGACAATAATATCCCACCTTCTCCCATTTCACACCTGTGCTCTATTTGTGTCGTGTATCAAATGGTGGGGTTCACTGTTGGATCCTACGTACTAATCGTCTTCTTTTGTTACCATTTATATTAATGCTCCGTTGATTTCTTTGTTGTTGGACCGCCAACAGATACGCATCGTATTTTTGTGTTGGCTACCCTGGATACTACGCATGAGTCGTCCTGGACGGCCGCTTATCTTGGAATTTCCCACGACACCGTGCTCGGATACTTCGTCGGAACGAAAACATCAGATATTGTCGGATGTTGAGCTGAAGGAGCGGTAGGCTGAAAAATACTCATACAAATCTGCATTTTATTTAAATTTCGAAACTTTTTTACTAATCACCATAATTTTTCATGGTAACCTTTTTCGAAGATCCTCGAAATCGCTGCTCGCCAATGTGCTGGACATTGATGATGACTTCCGGCACAATTGTCGCCCCATGACGCCGGGTGGAACACTGCCGCACAACCCAGCTTTCTATCGTACTGTCTATGGGTAATGTAGCTGGACAACTTACTGCTTGATTCTTCCTGATTTTGAGTTTTAACTAATTTCCGAAAAACCCTTAAATAAATTACACACTTTATAGTCAAGGCGATGATGGCAGCATTGGACCCATTGGCAGCACACGCATGCCCGACGCTGTCGCACATCACACGTGTATAAAATCATCAACGGAATATGAATTAGGTTTAATATTAAAGGAAATTCGCTTTATAACCGATCAGGTGAGTACATTCTGTTGTTTAATTTCTCCCGCTTACAGTACCAAAAATGTAGTCTGCTTTTATTTAATTGATTTAATTCCTGGCGACACGCTTCCGACTCTCGCCGACTATCGTCGACAATGTGATAGTGCTACTGACTGCCGACAACCGACTTGATAGCATTGCCGACAAAACCCACTGTCGGCTGCCGGCACTTTGTCGTGTAGGTAGCTGTCGGCAAGTCGGAAGCTACATCCGGAAGCGTTGCTGCCGATGTTTTGTGTCGGCGATTGCCGGCAACGGTTTTTTTGCAAAAACTATGATTTTTTTAAATTACCAACGAATTTTGCAGAATTTATGGAAACTCCACCAAAAAATGTTAGTATATGTGATGCCAAGTAGTGTAAATTTTATTAGAGCAAGAATTCGCATACAAAATTGAGCATAAATAACAGGTAAAACGATGAAAAATAGCAACAACAAAAAATTATCTCGAAACAAGCTATCAAACCTCTTTGGCAATTTGTGAAACCCGCTCAAATGCTGGCAGATTATTACTTTGACCATTCCGAAACAATTCTCCAACTGAAATCGCTAGGACCCAACAGGGTCTATGCGTGGCCTTTTTCAGCAAATGGTGTGACTATTTTTCGTCAATGCAATATAGTATGTCCCGCTTAATTGCACGCCGGTTAATTGAGTTACCCACATAATTGAGCGAAAAAAATGGCAATGAAAAAGTTCCATATATTATACCCGATATACCCGTTTAATTGAGTTCGGATAATTGCGTCACCCTCTTAATTGAGTCGTTTATTCCAGGGACATAACTATTATGGAGTTTACCGATAAAAATTTTAAATAATTGTTACGATACAACTAATTTTCAATTTCGTTAAAAATAACTATTATTTATAAGAGAAATATTTTTCAATTGCTGGTAACTATTATTTTGGAAAAAAAATTTTCCCGTTGCCGCGTAACTATTATTTTGTGAGAAATATTTTTTACGTTATCGAATAACTATTATTTTGTCAGAAATATTTTTTACGTTACCGCATAACTTTTATTTTTGGAAATAAATTGTTTACGTTGTTTTTGAGTCACGCCTCAACGGCTGAACTTATTTGGTTGAAACTTGGTGGGTATATAGTGCATTCTGAGGGCTATACTGTGGTCCACTTTTCATCCCGGAAAAAAACTGAAGGGGCGTGGCACTTCCGGTTTACAAATTGAATGTTGTACACATATATTGGAAACAACAGCTTTAAAACTCGGTAGTCTGTTATAATTTTGTAATGCCTTTACACTAGTGCAGTTTTGGGGTTTTGAGTAAGGGGTCGTGGCATTTTCCATATAACCCAATTGCATGATTTGCAATAACACTAATAAACCGTTTTTCCCTATCTAGAAGCCCCAGTTTCATTTAACCTTACCAGGCGCTCATAAGCCTGTAGGCAGTGTCTCCCGCACATCTTCTCTTTCCATTCTCCTGTATGTCAAGCGGTGCTTTCTCTTTCTTTGGGTATGCAAATAAAACAACAAAAATTATCTTCGCTGGAGCTTCTTTGTCCACACGCATTTTCATTTTAATAACTGTGAACTACAAAAACAATTGTATTAGGTGGGTCTGGTCTTTGGCTCTTTTATCGGAACAAATTTTTAGTGGCTTAAAAATGCCTGCTGTCACTTCGCGATATATTTGTGATCTAGTGAATGAGCGGTATGCGAATATAAAAAATCAAATTATTCGGGCTACAAAGGGACGCATGGTATCCCTAAAAGTTGATTCTGGGACACGCCACGATCGGTCGGTTTTGGGTATAAATTTGCAAACTATCGAGAAGTATACATTAAAAATTTATACGCTTTCGATGAAAGAGCTTAGCTGCAGACAAACTGCTGAAAATTTTAAGCAGGCAATACAAAATGTACTGCAAGAATTTGAAATATACGAGAAGCAAATTTATTCTATAACAACCGAAAATGCGTGTGGACAAAGAAGCTCCAGCGAAGATAATTTTTGTTGTTTTATTTGCATACCCAAAGAAAGAGAAAGCACCGCTTGACATACAGGAGAATGGAAAGAGAAGATGTGCGGGAGACACTGCCTACAGGCTTATGAGCGCCTGGTAAGGTTAAATGAAACTGGGGCTTCTAGATAGGGAAAAACGGTTTATTAGTGTTATTGCAAATCATGCAATTGGGTTATATGGAAAGTGCCACGCCCCCTTACTCAAAACCCCAAAACTGCACTAGTGTAAAGGCATTACAAAATTATAACAGACTACCGAGTTTTAAAGCTGTTGTTTCCAATATATGTGTACAACATACAATTTGTAAACCGGAAGTGCCACGCCCCTTCAGTTTTTCCGGGATGAAAAGTGGACCACAGTATAGCCCTCAGAATGCACTATATACCCACCAAGTTTCAACCAAATAAGTTCAGCCGTTGAGGCGTGACTCAAAAACAACGTAAAAAATTTATTTCCAAAAATAAAAGTTATGCGGTAACGTAAAAATTATTTCTGACAAAATAATAGTTATTCGATAACGTAAAAAATATTTCTCACAAAATAATAGTTACGCGGCAACGGGAAAAATTTTTTTCCAAAATAATAGTTATTTTCAACAAGAATTATTAATATCAATTGATAATTATTAACAATAACATTTATTAATACTTCTTAAAAAGCGGTAATTTTTTCGGCTGTGAAAACAGGCATTATAAGTATTTTCGGTCCCTGGTTTATTCAATGCTGCCTTGTAAGTCGCATACAAAAATTCCCTTTTATTTGATTCATTGAAAAAATCCCAAGAAAACTCACTTTTTCCAATCATGCATACATATGTATGTTTCATCTTCTTGTGGATTTCACAAAAATTAGTGCTCATTTTGAAAGAAGAATGTATTGAACGAAATAAAATAAAATAAATTAAAGCATACAAGTTTAAGCGAAAAACAAAAGTTACAAGTAATTTCGGATGTAAGAACAAATAGAAAAGATGAAGCTTGTGCGAAGTATGTATAACTTCCCCAAGTCCACCATAAACTGAATTATAAAAAAAAACAAGGATTTGATTATGGACTAATCAAAATCAATCCGATTGTCATTGAGTTATTGGACCAATTAAACGAAAATCGGCTAATTAATTTTTTCAGTTAATTGCATCGAAACCTCGGATTTTTTGCCAACGCAATTAAGCGGGAAATACGTACAATCAAACACAACACAATGGCGTTTAAAAGCTAATAAAACGCTTCACGGACGACTGAAAATAAAAACAAATCGCAGAGGGAAGGAAATATCAGCGAAAAAATTAATTTAAATCGATTCGGCGGGCTTTCACCGCAGACAACTTTTCGATAATTCCGTCCATTGCCACTTTCGCTTGTAGAGAGATATTATGGCCAAGCCGCTCAGCCAATCATTCAACATTGTTGAGCGCTGTTGTGGGCACGGGTTCGAATCCTAGCTGCGGCAAAAACTTTTTGAATTTCTTATAGATTTTTGTTTGCATTTTATTTTAAATAAATTTTACAATCTTTTGTCTATTTTTACACAATTTCAATTCAATTCACACAATTTTCAATCAGTCACTGAATGTCGCGGTCGCCAATGTGATAATGTTGCCGACAAAACCCTGCCGACTGCAAAATCGGAAAAATTTAGTTCAATATGTACACTGTAAAAAAAATGAATTGCATATTCTGCTTAGCTATATGTAATGAAATTAAACAAACTTTATAACTTAAAATTCATTTAAATCTCCCATAATCCTTCTAAATAATGATCCTAATTTATGTCAACGTAAAAAAAAATCAATTTCCCACTTTTCTTCTGAAGATATGTATGTTCTTCATTTTGCGAAGTTTGCATAATTTGAATTTTAAACTTAATATGAGCAAAAAATTTTCGAGTGCTTCTCATTCCACAGCTGCACACTTTTTTGCTCGAAATCATACGCAAGACAACAACAAAGTCTACGTTGAAGATAACTGTCGCAAAAGTGTACCAACAAAGCTTAAGAAAGTGTTGTTGCTTTTCGCTCGGGCATTGGCATTGTTTGTGTTTTTCGTACTGCTTAGCGCGAAGAGCTGTGCCTATGTGAAGAAATCGCAACCTATACCCAAGCGAATTTACAAAAACAAATGAGCACTGAGGGTATAGGGCCTGCGCATCACTGAATTAGAGTATAACTAGGTGTCCCGGCAAACGTTGTTCTGCCTAAAATAATTATTTTATTCCAAGATTTGGTTTGAAATGTATCTCAATTATGGTAGAAATTTTTTAAATAATATGCCAACTTTAGTATTATATGGTTTAAATTTGAGCCAAATCGGTCCATAAATAAGAATTTTCGAAAAACCGCCACCGCAGCGCGACTTAGGAGGGTCTAACATGAAAAAAAAACATTCAGAGCACCACACGAACATCCATATGTTGTGAGTATAAAGTCGATCGCTTCTGTGGTTCAGCCGTGATGCTGCAACATACATACGCACAAACGTTTTTATATATTAAGATTTCGGCCTTGCTGAGAATTACTTACAGAGACTTAATACTCTGACATTTGGATTTGGGCTAATACTTCGATTTTCTGCAAAGTTCTCTATTATGACATTGAATTTTAAGCCTGTAACACTTTTCGTTTTTTGACATATAAAGTAAATAAATAAATAATTTGCGCAACAGACCGGGTTTTTTCATACAGCATTTCAAAAAAACTGCTGTTTCTCCCCTAGTAACAATGTTTGAGAAATAGACATTAGACAATGAAATCTCTGGAATCGAAGAAAACTCAAGTATTTAATAATATTATATAAAAAAAACTTTTAAAAATAAGCTTTAATTCATTTAATGTACTAAAAAGTAGAAAATAAATTGTTTCCAAGTCACCTGTATCTTACTATCAATAAAAATCTTGGGGCGCTAATGTGTTCAAAATTTGTCAACCAGTTAATACACTATTTTATTGAAATAACTTTTTTCAAATAAATTCTAGTAATGAATGATAAGTGTGATACAGGTTACTTGGAAACAATTTATTTTCAACTTTTTAGTACACTAAATGAATTAAAGCTTATTTTTAAAAAGTTTTTTTTTATATAATATTATTTTCTACTTTTTAGTCTCCCATATTATTAAATTTCAGAGCTCTGAAATTTTTCGCGAAAACAATTTAAAACTTGCAGAGCGGTACACAATATTTCATTGGTATTCACAAAAAGGTACTGAAATTATGTGATATGGTACTGCGGTAATTTTCAAACTAAAATAGTACTGAATTTTGCATGTTCCTATACGTTTCTATAATTCAACCCCGCAGGTACTAATGAGAGCAGGCGTCCTAACGCCATGGGAAAAAGTTGCTTATAGAAACAGGAAAATCAGTCAAATGTGATCGGGCTCGCGCCCTAAGGGTACCATACTATGCTTGTGTCGTTCGCGAACTAAAGATCTAAAAGATCTGGTTCTCATATCTGAACTAGCTCTATCGGTCGTTCAATTGGATGAACTAGATGAACTAAAGCTAAATTTACTTGAATTATAAAAGGCGCCGAGTTTTTCAAGTGACAGGTGCAAGGCACATTAACAAGGTATGCCACCAGAGAAATTGACAAGTATCTAAATGAG
Source organism: Neria commutata (assembly GCA_963457695.1). Taxonomy (NCBI): domain Eukaryota; kingdom Metazoa; phylum Arthropoda; class Insecta; order Diptera; family Micropezidae; genus Neria; species Neria commutata. The sequence continues at coordinate 38,766,778 of OY735246.1, forward strand.
GAGTACACCTAATTCTGTTTTTACACGGTCTATTTTTACACGGTTTGAAAATAAACAAATTTTAATTTTTTTTACACGATTTTATTCCATTTAGCACGATCCAAAATATTTTGGGCTTAAATTTTTTTTGGTTAAATTTAATTTTTGCGAAATATGTTGTATGGGAATTCCCTTTTAGTGCATACAATCAAATTTATTTGTGACAGCAACTAGAATGTGTTAATATTTTCTGAACTATCCATGCAATCAGACGTGTTTGCTGTCAAGAACCAGACGAGACGACGATTGATTTGCAACTGAGTTTATTGAGTAAAGTATGAAGTAGAGTACCAAGTAATAATAGGGGAGAGCATATGTGCATGTGCACATACATACATATGACATTTGCTAAAGGAATTTTGTATAGGCAAATTTGATTTTCCAACGTTACATTAAATTTAATTTTAACGCGGCTCATAACAGAGTTCACTGTTAAAAATGTAGATTCCGAACGAGCAAGAGAAAGTCCAGTTCAAAATTATTCCAGCGATGATAGTGAATTTATACCCATTCGATGCAAGCGAATGCGAGTAACTGATGATGACAGCAATTAAATTTATGTTCCTGTATTTATGATTATCATTAAAATTTTTTTTTAAATTTTTTTTACCTTAAAAATTGAATAACCTATTCTTTTTGTTAACAACATAGCTGTTATACATAATTGTCTTTAGTTCCTGAATTTGTCATAAATTTTTTTTACATTACTTTTAAGCTTTTTTTTCTTTAATAACTATGCTTGTGTAAAAACACATTATATATGTGATTTAATAAAATAAACCTGAATAGTTGATCTTAAAAAATCCTTGTTTTTCACTAATTTCAATAGGTTTTAGAGATAAGGAACCAATCACCTATTTTGCATACGACCAATGTCTTATTTTACACGGTTTTTTTTACACGGATTTTCCTGGAACCAATTTCCGTGTAAAAACAGAATTAGGTGTATCTAGATCGGAAGAAAGATCCGCTAGTGTGGTGGTGTGGTGGCATGAGAGACGTGAGGTATATCCCCGTTTGTATCAGTACATGTTAAAGAGATTTTGCGTAGTGGCTACATCAGTCCCGTAAGAGCGCATTTTTTAGGGGACAGGAAATATAAGCTGTTATTTTTGAAAGTGGAATAAGTCCACTTTTTGTTATTGCGAGATATTTCATTGTTTACATTTCACTGTCAGTGTCAACACTATTGAGAGGTAAAACTTCCATCTCCCATATAATAGAATCAAAAATTTTTTTTACTACAAATTGTTTACCCATTTAAAGATTATAAAAAGTTTTATCTAACTGCTATTATCTACATTTTTATAAAAAATGGACTTATTCCACTTTCAAAAATAACAGCTCATATAATAAATGAACGCCGAACTCTGCTGAAGCCATCTAAAGTGTCAAATTTGATATTTTTGCATAGCAATATGTAAAGAATTTGGTACTTATTAATACTAATTACTTTTTTTTTATATGTTATTGAAAGACCTCACAATTTTTACAAACGTGTTATTTTAAAGACAGCATTTAAATGTATGTTCAAAGGTTGAAGCTTTGTTTAAGTTGGTTTTTGTATTTTAGAAGATAACAAAATATGTGAATATAATTTATTTTAACAACAAAGATACAAATTAAAGTTAACTGTTCATAAATAAAATATTTCCCCTTATTTTTATTAAAATAAATGTTCTATTACTAAAAAAATTTTCGAAAATGTTTTTTTTTCGTAATTTTACTCAAACGTAGAACTTTGGCCGTTGACTTGAATACGTAAAACATATTGCAGTCCTTTCAGTCCTTTGCATATTTCACATTTTGCTAGTGCTGCCGTATAGTTTCGTGAACAAAAAGAGCACACTGATCATTTTGCTAGCATTATTATTCAGCTGTTTTTGTTGAGCTAAGGTTAAAGAGCAAGCACTTTTCTGCAACAAAGCTATAGCTGACATCTTTTTAAGCTCCGTTACGCTTACGTACTAACTCGTTTAAAGTATACGCATGTACATATAGAGCTCGGGTATAATAGGTTGTGTCAGCTGGAAACGGAAAAATATGTTACGGCTACACTAACTGAGCCTTAAATTGTGACTAGTAGACCCCGGTTAACTGACCAGACAAAATCGAACGATCTTGGTAGTGCATTTAAAATTTTTTCTAGTACAAATAGAATAATTTTAACGAACTAGTGAACTAGAAAATAACTAGTTCTAAAAGGCAACCTAATCCCAACTGAACTAATCGCTCAAGTGAACTGAAAGGCGCAACTCTATACCATACCAGAAATACACTTTTTGGGGTTAGAATTAAACCAAAAGAAACAACGAAAAGTGACCATCAGATAACCTCCTTGCTTGGCAGCTCGTACAGTTCTGACCGCTTTTGGTACAGCCGCTCCTTATATACAGCAGTGCTTCTTCTTCCCTGTTGTGCTCTGATTGGCTGTTGTCCTATTTTTTTTTCTTTTCCTTTATTTATTGCAAGCTGTACATAGTACATTCAGCAATATTTGCAAATATTTATATTGTCGTTTATGGAGTGTACCCAGTGGTGCAACCATTCCTTAGCTGTTCGTTTTCATCGGATAAGGTTTGTCGTGGACTTTCTCTTGAGTCGTGTGAAAGTTGTTGACTGGGATGCCAATTCTGATATGAGTGGGTTTGAGTGGTTTTGGAGCCTCAATGTATGACGTAGCATGTTTATTTATTCCTTGAGCGACTGTGGGAACTTTAAGATCACGATGGATTTGGTTGTTTGTGACATAATAGGGTGAGTTTGCAATCATTCTTAGAGTTTTTGATTGAAATCTTTGCAGTATGGCTGTATTCCTAAACGTACTTATGCAAAGCAGTGCAGCGCACCCAATGCTCTACTGATTTGTTTTCTGAGGCTACTGCGATGCATTGCATAAATCAGGTTGGCAACACTTTGTAATATATGCCGACTCAGCAGGATCGCCATGTAATATATGTGTACGTTTTGGTAGGCGGAAGGAGGCTATCGCTAGAGCAGCAGACCAATTCTATCTGCCTGGCCTGGGGCCTGCTGCTAACCACTTTTGGGCACAGTGGTTTATGCCGTCTAATTGTTTTGGCGCCCGGAGGTGCCTGAATCTTTTAGAGAATTAAAAGCACGTTGGTTCGTTGCTCAAAATAATCTGTATTTATTTGACAAAAATGTGCGGCTTAAATACTAGATTCACAATTTGGACTTTGTGCTCTACAAAGTCTCCAAGAGTCTACAAAGTCAAAAAGAAAGGGGAAGTAGCGCATTCGGCCAATCAGCTAATTGCTGACCGATCAAAAAAAGGAGTTGGGCGTTCTAATGCACTGCACATAGTATCGATACGCGCATGCATGTATGTATGTATGTATGTACATGCATGCCCCTACTTTTACTATGTGCGCGAGCACGCGTATTGCCGACTCAGCGAGTTCAACGTCGCTGCGTCGCATGGCGCGGTCAACGCTCGCTGCTGGCAAGCATGGAGTCAGATGTCGCATGCTAGCGTAGTGCGGGCAGTCGATACAATGTGTCACAAAGTGTGCCACTTCAAAAGGTTCAATGCTTGCTCTATATTTTGTGTTTTGTTTACATTTTGCATTTGGCATTGTCCTATTTATGTTACGTTACTTTGTTGCCTCACTTGGCCGTATGCACTACAACTTTTTAGTTTGGGAACGCACTGGATGCTCAACATTGCTTTCACAAAATGGAAATTGTAAAAAACTACATAATTACTACTTATTCAAAACATTTTTGCATTTGAGTAGCGAATAACTTCCCAGCAACTCTAAATTAATTCTAAAATTGAGAAAAAGGAGGTGAAATTTAATCGCGTCCTATAAGTTTCAGTGAAGCCGAAAAAACATAACCTAACTAATCACAAAGCATCAACAAAATTTGTGATGAGCAGTTTGCGCATTCGATGCTTATCGACAACTTGATGCCTGCGTTTAGGAACAGGGTGCACGTGCAAACTTTTTATGTTTGCGTTTAGGAACATACTGCTTTTTACTTATGCAGCGCAACTGACGTTTAGGAATACAGCCTATTTCTACATTCGAATTTGCCGCTGTGCCGCACAGCTGTATGCCGTATGTCCAAACCGGTTTTAAGACTGCTTTGTACAGGAGCAGTTTATTGTCGAGTGATACCTGGGAATATCGATTTATGAGCCAGTGTAGGTTTCTTAGTTTTATACCGAGAGCCTTGCGTTTGGTAAATATGTGTGTTTTCCATGTTAATTTTCTATCGAGATGCATATCGAGATATTTAGTCTCATTACCTTGGGTAATATTTACTTCGTTGAGTTTAACGGGTGGACAGGTATCTCTCTTAAGGGTAAAAGTAACCTGGACTGACTTTGTTTCATTAGACTTGATTCGTCATTTTTTCAGCCAGTGAGTAATTTTGTCTAGCCCTCTTTGGAGTTTAGAGGAGGCTACATGCGGGAGATGGTCCACGGCTAAAACAGCTGTGTCATCTGCAAAGGTGCCTATGATGACTCCTTCATCGGCTGGTAAATCGTACGTGTAAAGTAGGTATAGGATGGGACCCATGACGCTGCCTTGAGGTACGCCGGCAGAACTATCAAAGAGTTCAGACTGTCCTTCGCCTTGTTTGACGAAGAAATATCGGTTGCTGAGATAAGACTTGATAAGTACATAGTAATTGATTGGGAGAGTAGTTTTTATTTTGTTAAGCAACCCATCATGCCAAACACGATCGAATGCTTGTGAGATGTCCAGGAAAGCTGCTGTACAATATTTATTCTGGTCGAACGCAGAATAAATATGATTAACTAGTCTGTGGACCTGTTCAATTGTGCCGTGTTTTTTTCTAAATCCGAATTGGTGGTTGGGGACTAATTTTCGGTCTTCTATTATAGGTAGGAGTCTTGTGAGAAAAAGAGTTTCCATAATTTTTGAGGCGATCGGTAGCAAACTAATGGGGCGATATGACTCAACTTTATCAACGCTCTTCCCGGGTTTCGGAATCATTTTTACTTGTGAGACCTTCCATTGCGGGGGTACAAAGCCAGATGTCAATACTGCATTATACAGATATGTTTGGAAAGTGATTCCATCATCTGGAAGTTGTTTAAATAGTTGGCCAGTGGTCGTATCCGGGAGCTTTTTTTGAATTCAATTTCTCAACAACTGCTCTGACTTCTGCTTTTGAGAATTTGCGTATGGGCGGGTCCATTGGATGGGTATGGCTCAAGGTTGCTTGCACATCTTCTGTTATGCCAGGTGGAGGTTCAATTTCATGTGGGGTAAATACTCTTTTAAGATGTCGGGCAAATGTGTTAGCATTTTCGTGATCACTTCTAGCCCATTTATTGTTTTCCATTCGTATTGCAGAATGGGACAGAATCGGTCTCTTTAGCTTGCTTGTAGCTTTCCAGAGAGAGTAGTCTGTAGCAGGTGTCGCATCAAGGTTACTGAGGTAACGATATCTAGTTTGTTGCCACTTTTTCCTTACATGCCGTTTTTCCCTCAGCTTCGCTTTCACGGGGTTTGAAGTTTTAGTGCATTTTCGTTCGCTCAGGATGGGAGTTGAATTCCAGGCAGCTTGCTGCAGGCAGGTGCTCAACAGCTGCAGTGATATCTTCGTCAGACTTTAGAGAGAGCTTCAAATCAATTGTTGAGGAAACAGTGTATCGGAAGCAGTTCCAATCTGTTTTGCGATTATAAAGGCAATATTTGGTAGGTGAGTTGGTGAGATTGTCATTAAGCACGACCAGCACAGGGGAGTGGTCAGAAGAGAGTACAAAGCATGAGCTGCATTTCACTTCATTCAGAGAGATGTTGTTTACCACACAGAAGTCAATCAAATCGGGAGTTTTTTTAAGATCTGTTGGCCAGTATGTTGGTGTGCCAGTTGAGACGGGATCTAGGCTGAATTTACCAATAGCCGCATAGAGCTGTCGGCCTTTAGGAGTAATGAGACGGGAGGCCCAGTAAGTATGTTTTGCATTGTAGTCTCCTCCAGCTAAAAATCTGTTTCCGAGGGTTTTAAAGAACTTTTCGTACTCTTCTGCCTTGATAGCGTGTTTGGGTGGGCTGTATACTGCAGATATAGTTATTGGCCCTTTTGAATCTTCTACAACAATGTTTGTAGCTTGAATAGCTTCTGTGCGATAAGAGTTTCTATCAAAGTGCTTGATTTTGTTTCGAATCAAAATAGCTGAACCAGCATGAGCTTTATTGTCAGGGTGCAATATATGGTAGAGCTTATAGTTCGGGATTTCAAAATAGCTTCTGCTGGTGAAATGCGTTTCAGATATTAAGAGTATATCAATTTCGTGAGCCTTGAGGAAGGTTTTTATTTCGAGAATATGTTTTGATAGTCAATTCGCATTCTACAGAATGATTTTTATGGGATCGAAGAGTTGCAGTTCTTAGTCGTGAGAGTGACGAGTAGATTTATGCCTGAAACACAACACCGACCACGTTCGCAGAACTATGCGCTTTTTGGCCTGCCGCAGTAAACAAACTGCAATCAACGGTCGTCGGCAGTTCAATTTCTATACAATTGAACGCCACTGTAAACAAAATTCGGCAAACGGCCTGTTGAGCCTAAATGATAGCAATATGCATATCTGACATCACTACTGATGTGAGAAATTACTTTGAGAAATGTCTGTTCACTTGCTCTTTGAATTTCCTTTTGTACTGCGTCAAATCTTTTCATTAATAAAAACTAAAACTTTTTCATTCCTTGATATTAAATCGGCGTATAGTTATCAAATCATAGCCCGCTCACACGGCCGTTGACTTATTTGTATCTTTTATCTGTAGGCATGTCCTAGGACGGCATGTCGGCCAAATGACGGCCGTAGCAGCAATGCTGATTCGGCAGGTCTGTTATGCAAAAAATAATAATAAAAAAAAATAATTGTACTCTATTCTATTAGATGTTATGTGCCTCGCCTGAGATTTGAACTCGAGTCTTCCGTTTCAACAGCCAAGCGTTTGCCCACTTGACCAACATGTCGCATTTCCTTTGGTCGCTTAAAATTAACCAGAACGAGGAAGTCTCTCAAATTTCTAAAAATAGAAAACCTATAAGCAGCTGTTAAGAAATATAATAAAATCATTACTGCGGCTGTTGGGAAAATGCAACCCTAAATTGGACGCAGCGTGAAATTAGAACCAGTTCTATCGTCGGTCGTTGCGTTTTGCGATGGTCGTCGGCCGTTCTGTTCCATTCCTGACGTTCTCATAAGCCTACTCGTTTCAAAATGCGGAATATCGCAGCGGTCTGCGTTGTGGTCGCAATTGTGTTTCAGGCATATCATTGTTGTGATTTGTTGCATGATGCCTGAAACAGAATACCGACCACAACGCAGACCGCTGCGATAGTCCGCATTTTGAAACGAGTAGGCTTATGAGAACGTCAGGAATGGAACAGAACGGCCGACGACCATCGCAAAACGCAACGGCCGACGATAGAACTGGTTCTAATTTCACGCTGCGTCCAATTTAGGGTTGCATTTTCCCAACAGCCGCAGTAATGATTTTATTATATTTCTTAACAGCTGCTTATAGGTTTTCTATTTTTAGAAATTTGAGAGACTTCTTCGTTCTGGTTAATTTTAAGCGACCAAAGGAAATGCGACATGTTGGTCAAATGGGCAAACACTTGGCTGTTGAAACGGAAGACTCGAGTTCAAATCTCAGGCGAGGCACATAACATCTAATAGAATAGAGTACAATTATTTTTTTTTATTATTATTTTTTACATAACAGACCTGCCGAATCAGCATTGCTGCTACGGCCGTCATTTGGCCGACATGCCGTCCTAGGACATGCCTACAGATAAAAGATACAAATAAGTCAACGGCCGTGTGAGCGGGCTATGATTTGATAACTATACGCCGATTTAATATCAAGGAATGAAAAAGTTTTAGTTTTTATTAATGAAAAGATTTGACGCAGTACAAAAGGAAATTCAAGAGCAAGTGAACAGACATTTCTTTATAATTTGCTGGGTGATTGCCTTCACATAGAGCATATTTGACATCATCTGATCTGGCTTTTCGCACACAATCTGCTGACATGTGTCTTCCGGAGCATTTAATGCATGTGGGTTTTCTGCGGCAATAGGCTTTTGTATGCCCATACTGTTGGCAGTTAGCTCATTTTTTGTTTTGTTTTTCCGCTTAAACCAACACCCCCTATACATGCAAAGCACTTGTTGGTTTAGAAAGGATCATAGGTTAGTGTGTGGGGGGAAAGTGGAGTAGTAGCGGTGGACGTTTGCCTTGAATTCGCGAAAGTTGCAGTGACGTGGGAAAACTTCCGCAGGAAGACTATTCCACAACCTCGATATGCGACCGAAGAACGAATTCTCCCTGTAATGCGTTGTGCGTTGGAGTTTTGTCGAAACGTGGTATCGATGTGCCCCGCTCGCCATACGCGTGTTGCGAGAAAACACGCGGGCAGCTGGGATAAGATCTCTTATCTCAGCAGAGCATCTACCGTTAAAATAACGATAGAAAAGGCTTAACCATCCCACGTTCCGACGGTGCTCCAAGGAATCAATAGAGCTGGCGACGCTATCGTTTCCTATTAGCTTTATCGCGCGACGTTGGATACGGTCTAGGAGCTCCAGTTGGGTTCGTGAGGCTCCTGCCCATAAATGCGAATTATACTCCATTTTGGGCCTAATATAGGTGGTGTAGAGAGTGCAGAGATCAGCCGGTGTAAAGTATTTTTTACAGCGCTTTAGGAAGCCTAAGCACTTGCCAGCTTCTTTAGCAATATCGAAAATGTGGTCATTCCAGCGGAGATCACACTTGATCGACAAGCCTAGAACGTCAAGAGCTGCCGACTCTACAATACCCACACCTTCAAAGGATAGAGGAGTTTGGGAGGGGGAGGAAGTTTGCTTGTGTGAGAGACAACAGCATTGGGTCTTTCGAGCATTAAAACTGACCCTATTCGCTCGACCCCACTCGTAGGGACACGAAAATAGTGTCGATATTACTCAGTATCGATATTATTGGTTTCGATATGAGTATTTTTTCAAGTACTTTTGAAGTACTCGATATTTGAAGGTATCGATCCCTCTCACCCAATATCGAAACCAAGTTTTTATCTCTAAATTACGCAAAATGGCGCAGAAGAACGCGCGAAATTTATTAAAGCAATATTTGCTAGAAGGTGAGTTTTAAATGTTTTAAAACAATTTTTATTTGAAAATCAATAAATTGGGGAAAAGTTGAAAAACATGTATCCATTTTTAGGGTTCCGTTCCCCTAAAAGGGAAAAAACGGGAACACTTATAAGGTCACTTTTGTTTTGGGAGTGTGTATATAAAACGACCATATTTTCATCGTAGAAACCTGAAATTTGGCACGATGTTAGGTCTTGATAACCTAAACACATTTTCACTATAAAAAGTTAAGAAATATTTTTAGAAATATTTTTTTATAATTTTTAAAGGTTTTCGGGTCGGACAAAAAAAAAATAAAAATATTTTTAAATCGTATCGTGTGGGGTATCGTTAGAAAGGGCTATGTCCATAGATTATAAAATGTATTTTTTTTAAATTTTATGTAAACGGGTTAGAAAGATATAGTTAAAAATGTGAGAAAAACTGACCTGTCCCCACATGATCCCATTTTCCCATCCCATTTCTCAACCGAAAATTTTGATAAAATCGGGCTAACTAGGTATTTGATCACGCATGACTGAATGGCTGCCCCTTTTTTCGAATTTTAAATTTTTAAATTTAAGATGACCCCCTCAGAAAAAAATTTTTTTTGTTTATATCGAGTGGGGTATCATTAGAAAGGGCTACATTCATGGATTCCAAACGTATTTTTTATTTTATATTATCTAAACGGGTTAGAAGGATATAGTTAAAAAAACAGACCTGTCACCACATGATCCCATTTTCCAATTTTTGTTGTTTATACCGAGTGGGATATCATTAGAAAGGGCTACGTCCATGGATTCCAAAGATATTTTTTTTATAATTTTCTGTGAAGTGGTTTCGAAGATATAGCACAAAGTGTCGAAAAAATGACCATACCCCCCCTGGCTTTCTACATTTCTTAAGCTAAAATTTTGATAAAATCAGAGTTAGTAGGTCTTTAGTCATAGATTACTGGAAAACTGCAGCTTTTTTCGATTTATTTGTTTTTCTATTTTTTTAATTTTATTTAAGATTACCATAGTAAAAAATTTCCTTAGCGAAAAATTTTTGTTGTTTATATCGAGTGGGGTGTCGTTAGAAAGCGCTACGTCCGTGGATTCCTAAAATGTTTTTTTCATATTTTTAGGTGAATTGGTTTCGAAGATGTAGGCCAAAATGTCAAAAATAGTGTGGCCAGACGGGCAAAGAGAAACTAAATTCGAACGCTAAAAAGGGTATTTCTGGTACGGAACCCTCAGTGAGCGAGCCCGACTCGCACTTGACTGCTTTTTGTATAAAGTATCGCGGGAATACTTACACATACCCTCAACCTCGGTTACATCCGAAAATCTTTTTCCAAAGCCGGAGCTAATATAAGTAATACATATGCGTAATCGACTCGCCGACAAAAAATTAAATAAAATTATATTCTTAAGCGGTTTAGAGGATGCAGCATGGTATACTTAAAAGTTGCCTTTGCTTTAAATTGATTGATCTCAATAAGTAGATATTTTATTAAAATAGTTTTTTTCTTTAAAGGCTGATTGAAATAATATAAAGGACCAATATGTTGGTGTGCAACATTTCTTTTTTGTTTGTTATTGTTTTTTGACAAAATTCTGAAATAACTAATTTTATTTACTATGGGTAGTAAATTTCGATATTTTGAATATCGATACTTTTCCCACGATATTTTGAGTACATCGATACTTTTCAGTCGATGCCGAAATGAGTAGGAATCGATACTTTATTTTTCGATATTCGTGTCCCTACCCACTCGTAGATTGATTGAAGGTCTTTGTTGAGTGTGTCATTCATACGACGTCGCTTGCTCTCAATCTCCGCAGAGCTTGGGCGACCTGTAAATGAATATGAATGACAAAGGCTGCTGTCATCCACAAACGAATATATAGGATTCTTAGTCAATGACAAGAAGTCATTGATAAAGACAAGGAAAAGAGTGGGTGCCAGGACCGAACCCTGCGGTACACCTGCGTTTAAGGAGTACTCATTAGAAGCGACACCGTCTATGACAACTCGAATAAAACGGCCGCTGAGGAAGCTCGTTATCCAGCGAGCGAAGCAATCATCGACGCCATAAGCAACTAGTTTGCCAACTAGTGCTTCATGCCAAACTCTATCAAAAGCTTTGGAGATATCCAATGCAACTACCTTGCTTTCCCCAAGTTGGTGAATGGCCTGATTCCATTTCTCAACGAGGAAGGCCATAAGGTCGCCCGTAGAGCGACCTCTACGGAAACCATATTGCCTATCGTTAAGCAATAGATTGTCCTCAAGATAGTTCATTAAATTGTAGTTTACTACAGACTCCATGACCTTTGACAGAGTAGAGGATATTGCTATGGGGCGGTAATTGGCAGATTTCGAAGTCTCGCCTTTTTTGGGTACTGGCTGGACGTTGACAACCTTCCAACAGGCAGGGAAAACGCCAGTGGTATACGAGATGTTAAAGAGGTTGCGCAACGGTCTCGCCAGAGATGTAGCACACTTACGCAGCACGTAGGCTGGGATGCCATCGGGGCCAGAGGTTTTGTTAACGTCAAGATTCGCAAGCACTCTTTTGACTGCACGCGTTCGAAAGTGTATCTCGGTCATAGCACAAGTTACCCTCTCGATCGCGGGCAGTGGTTGATCGGTAACCGGAAGTGTAGAATTTTCAGCGAAAGCCGCTGCCAGTAGATTAACCTTATCAACCGAGTGAGTGAAGATCTGATCGTTCGCAAAGAGCGAAGGAACAGACGATGAGGTCTTGTTCTTTACTCGCTTGACAAACGACCAAAAGCTTTTACTGCCCTTTTGGAGCAGTAAGACATTTTTCCGTTGGCGCTGTTCGTGCAGAAACATTTTGCGCCTCAATGTCGCATTGCAGCTGTTTCTAGCCTGTTTGCGTAAGAGTTCAGAGGTGGCGTTCTGATAAGATTTTTGAACGCTTCCTCTTTGGACCTGACGGCTTCTTTGCACGCCGCATTAAACCAGGAGCGGTCTTTAGGTTTAATGGAGATTAGTTTACTGGGGATTGGGGAATTTCACGTTTTGGGCTCAAATACAATACTGGTGTGAAACAGATATTTGATTTGATATATGTCTTTATTGTTTGGACTGGCTTTAAGCTCCACAATAAATATCGGCAGAGACTTCTTCGTGCTTCTATGCTTCATGTTCCAAATATTGGTAACAGAATTGCCGAGGTTAAGCAAGGCGTCAGAAATTTCTTCTGTACTTACAGACGGGTGCATGTTTTTGAGTATCACCTTGAAGGTCCTTTCTTGTTTCGGCTTTTAGGTGAAAAATTCAGCATTTTTGAGCTCGAGTTGGCTCACTATTGTTTTATAGGCTTCTGGGGAAGATGCCTGAATTTTAACTTGCTCATTGTTGACGAGCTTTAAATTGAAGGAACCTGGAGCAGTTTCCGATAGTAGGCACATTAGGGGCGAGATATTGCTGACTTTGTCAACGAATATTGGTGGAGGCTTAAGCCTTTGAGTCGCATACACCGTTTTCGTCGACGAAAACGGAATCCCATACATTAGCTACGAAAAATTTTTCGTCGACGAAAACGGTGTATGCGACTCAAAGGCTTTAGAGGTCTTTTCTTGGGGTTCGCTTTCAGATTCTTCGATTTCTAGGGAATAAAATCGATTTGCTGTTGGCTGCGAGCTACCAAGCCAATATTGGACAAGCTTTGCCTGTTTTAAGGTAGGCTTACACTTACCTGGGCTTTCTCGCTGTCTTTTTTTGGGTTCTACAGTTTTCCACTCCTTACCTGGTGTTGGTACAGTTAAAGGGGCTTGGGTAGAAGAGACTTCCCGCTTTTGTTGTAGCAGTAGTAGTTGTTGGTGGAGTAGCTGGATTTGCTGCTGTATGGCTAACTCTTCCGAGCTTTGCTGCTCATGACCCTGGTTTGTGTTAGGGCCTGGTAGTCTCGCGGTGGGCGAGGGGCATTGTGTGCTCCAAGAGTTTGAAGGCACCTGTAGGGTAGGTTGCTGTGGCAGCTGTTGTTTTTGGGGAGTTTGCTGGGATTGCTGCTGCTGTTGCTGCGTCTGTTTTTGCTGTTGCTGCTGCTGTTGTTGTTGCTGCTGTTGCTGCGGCTGTTTTTGCTGTTGTTGTTGTTGCTGATGCTGTTGTTGTACCTGCTGTTGTTGCTGCTGTTTTTGTTGCTGCTGTTTTTGTTGCTGCTGTTTCTGTGGCTGCTTTTGCTGTTGTTGTTGCTACTGTTGTTGCTTTTGTTGCTGCTGCTGTGGCTGCTGTTGTTGCTGCTGTAATTGCTGCTGTTGTTGCTGTAGTTGTTGGGTTTGTTGTTGCTGTTGTTGACCTCCCTCCTTTGGGGGTATGACCTAAACCCATTCTACAAATTTTTGTTTTTTCTTTTATATGATTTTTTTTTTTGTGTTTAGAAAGTTATACTATGGCAACTCTTAAAGATTAGCTTTTTTCAATAGATCAGAATCTATTGCATACTTTTAGGGTCACCGTGATAATTTGTGTCACCTTATCTTGCTGTGACACAAACCAATTACTTTTGTGACGAAGCTTTTTACACTTTTGTTGGTGGTTATCTGTCACTGACACTGTTTGTTTGTTTCTTTTGTGTTGATAGGCGCAAGAGCCCCACATTTGTTTTTGTTTTTTGTAGTTTTTATTTTATTTTGATTATTTTCCACTGTTTTTGCCGCACTCCGCGACGAATCGACGCGAAAAACTTTTCTTTATAATATGCTTATAAAACTTTTCGGCTTCCGCACTGGGTTATAATTACATATTTTGAATAATACTGAGGAGCACTGATTTAGTTTAGACTTAACTTCACAAGGGTTGCCAAAGGTTTGCCCTATTAAATTTTATTTAATAGGAGTACTTTTCCTTGCCCGTCTGCCGTTTTCTTGGTTTTTGTTGTTTTCCGTTGAATAGCAGCGCTTATCCTCGCCCGTCTGTCTCAAGAATATTTGTTGATGTATTTCATGTGTTTTAATGATATATCTATATAATATTATTTTTACGGACCTAAATCAGGCATAAATCTAGGTCATTACACATTTCGTATTCCATAAATACGGCAAAATTATATATAATGCCATTAAACAGCTCCTTGCCCGTCTGTCCCTATGTGCTTCTTCTTCCGTCTGTGCTTTGATTGGCAATTGCATATTCGCTAATAACTTTGTTTAAAGTAAAGATTTTAATATCTTTATGATGATTCATATATTGTCTTGGTGTTTACGCATGTATGAAAAGTTTCAGATCTCTAAGTAGTCGGGAAGTGGGTGAAAAATTGATTAGTAGATTTGACTACAAATAAACTAATTAACAAACCTGAAGTGAAGTTAATAAAAAGCTTATAAAAATCGACTTTACCGTAGTCTAATTATATAATCAGATTGCAGATTGTGGGTGCGTTAAAGTAAAGATCGATAGTTTTGTCTGCTGATTTATATTTTGTAACTACCTGATATTTTTGCTTTCATTTATTAAATCCACTTGTTGAGTTACTGTATATAAATTTCGTCTCAAACAGCATGTTAACCAATTTTTCATCTTGTAAGGCTTAATGCGACATATTATAGCGTATATTTAGCAGCAGAAATTTTGCGTTTTATGATACATATTATATACAATACATAATTTAAATATCAAAGAACAATTTATATCTTTAAGCAAATAGTGTCCTAAAATTGTAACAACCAAATATATCCACTTTACCATTTTCTCCTCTTTTTTCTACATTTATTTCGAACACGATTTCCGTATAAAAATACTATATAAAATATCTGAAACTATTTTAAACAAAATACTTTTAATTGAAATTGATTTGTAATAAAATTATAAAACCGCAGCTACGAAAAGAAGACGACAACAATGACATTGCCAATGATTGGAAATTTGCAGCTATGGTCGTTGACAGACTGTGCCTTATCATATTCACAATGTTCACAATATTAGCCACAATAGCTGTACTACTATCAGCACCACATATTATTGTCTCGTAGCCATATGAGCGAGGTTATTGTTATTGGTTTTATTATAAAATCAATTTGTTAATTATTAAATTAATAACGAAAATTTTTAAGTAAGAACTCACATAAGAAACTTTAAACCTTAAAATCCAACATAAAAGTTAAAAAACTACAAAAAAATAGAACACTAATAAAATTCGTCAGAAAACAATAATTTATAAATTTGGCAATTTAGCGGATTTAAATTAACTTGTAATTTGCATAGAAAATGAAAACAAAAAAAGGAGAACACAAATAAATCTGTTTATTAAAAAGCTTCAATTAGAGGATGAAAGGTAAAAACTAAAAAGCTAAAAAATTAACGTAGCAAATAGCAAATATTTCAGCAGAAATCCTAAACTTCCTTATACCTTACCTAATCCAATCAAATGCTTTTTATTTAAAATCAAGTTCGAAAAACCAACGCCTTAAGTAATTGCAGCACACAAGAATGTCGCGAACCTGAAAATCAGTTTCCTCCGTTTATTTTGACATATAATGCCAATTCAAAAGAGAATTTCTATTTAAGCACAACCCTAACACACAAAAAGTTTGAATTGTCACCATTCTTTTTCTAGCGAGTTGGAGGAGCGAAACACAGCCCTAAAAGTAGATAAGCTTAAGCGGAGGGAACAGGGATGAATTCGACTACAGAAATTGTTTTTATTGCCATTTGAAAAATGTATATGTATCAATGAACGCACTGACGGCACTTTTTATCAAGCCACGACGACCGGGCGTCTCGTGACGAAACTTTTAACGCATTTTTCTTGTAACTATGTTTTCGGTCTCGGTACCCAATCTCAATAATTAATCGACCTATCCTCCTGAAATTGTTAAGTGAAAAATGTCACCTTATCTTTAAATGTCAGTTAGTTGATTTTGAATTCAAATCGAGTCAATTTCACATAATTCTAGTAGTCGTATCAATTTTTAATTTCAGAGGAATGTACGAGAAAAAATCGTGTGTACCGTAATTTGTAATTTCAGTCCCACCTGGCACTCTCAACTTCAAGGAACTGATGTCTTATGAGGTGGGGTTTTATCAGTACAAATAGATTGTAAAGATTAATGAATGCTCTCTATTGAACAGCATTTTCTTCTGTTGAAAGAAAAACTTTTGAAAATGAGTTACAAAAGGTGCCGAAACGCTTCTATTCAAAGTTTCAAAGAAGCGAAATGATCGTCCACAAATTATAGTATCTTAAGCAGACGATGCAAACATATACAATATTTTGACGGCTTAAAATCATGTTCGGAAAATCTGGAATGACGAAAGAAATGGTTATCAAAAAGTAAAAGTTACTTAAACGGGGCATATATGTAATATATATGCTTATTTCATACAGCTGAAAGTTAAGCTATCAAAATAGTTCTTGATCATCGTTTGAATTCAATTGCATTCAAAGTCTGAGTTTTCTTGATTAAATTTAGAACTTTAGACCCTCCATTTAAACCATTCATCTTCCAGAAACATTAAATAGAAATTTTCAACGGCTTTCTTAATCATTTTACTATGTACATACCAATTTATAAGTACATTTACAAGCATCTCAAATGTAGCTTCGAACCAGTGCGGGCAGTTGCTTTTCCAATCTCTTCCCAACTCAAGAAACCGTTAAGCCCCGTTCACATTCGACTTTTCTCGCTTTGCTTGACAGTTCGCGCTTCGACAACAAAGCGTGAAACGTAGAAGGTTTGCTACAATGAGCGCTTTGACAGCTGCTGCCTTATAGTTTGTTTTGATTTAACATTTCTTTGGTTTTTGCATTTTGCCAAAAAATAGTAAAAAAATGGATTTTACTGATGTAATTGAAGTAGAAGTAGTTATGCTATTAATGCTTGAAATTCGCGAGTGTCTAAATTCTATGAAGTTTTGTCCACATTTTCCCATGCCCTCGCCTTCGCAATCTTGTTGCGGAACAAATGGTTGCTCTTATTAAAGAGGCAGCTGTGGTCCTTTATAGCTTCAATTAATTGTTCCTCCATATTTGTATCTGTGTAAAAAAGTTAACAATATAATATTTATTATTATTAAAGCAATAATAACTCATATTTACCTTGTTTTTCGTTATTAAAGACAAACACACGAGAAAATAAAACCAACTGCAAGCGCGCGAGAAAATGAAAAATATCACACAAAATCGCAAAAAAGTTGAGTTGCCCATTATTTTCCTTCGCTTCGCTTTCCTCGCGTTCTATTTAGCAAGCCTCATATAAAAGAATGTATTGAACTTATCTGTCAAAGCGAAATTCTGAAGCAAAACGAAGCAAAACTCGAATGTGAACGGGGCTTTAGCTTCTATATATAATTTGCGTCCAGTAAATGTTTCTGCCAATTCTCGAGACGCGTAGAAATTCGTTACTCTTCTAAACAGATGTCGAAAAGCATTTCCAAATTAGCCTCTCAAACATATCCAATTTAAGTAGTCCTGAGTAACCTTCGTGCTTAGCTTATCTAATCTCCCAAACTATATAATACTTTAACTCAACTACATACATAAAATGACTACCATATATGTATGAGCCGAATACTCGTATTTACGAAGCCCCAAAAGAAACTCCATGTACTTTACCGATAAACACTGAGAAATGTTTCCGTGCGGATTACACTTAACTGCATATGACGCGCCCAGAGCAAAAACGACTTATAAAATTTCACAGAGCAAAAACGCTTAAAAAAATTGCACAGCGTACATGTGACACTAACACATGTTTGCATGCATGCTCGGTTGCACCGGAGCTCGGAGCAACCATCGGATTCGTTAGTATCGCCATAGAGTACTGCATGCAAACATGTGTTAGTGTCACATGTACGCTGTGTAATTTTTTGAAGCGTTTTTGCTCTGTGAAATTTTATAAGTCGTTTTTGCTCTGGGCGCGTCATATGTTGTATAAAGCGGAATATTAATTTGTTAGGATATACAAACGATACATAGAATTCAGATCATTTATAGAAAATTCATATACCCACACAGATGAGAAGATATTTTTCGAAATATAGTATTTTTCTCTCTCTTTGAATTTAAGTTCATGTTTGCTTAATTCATACGAAATTTAATAGAAAAGGTTTCTAAAGCGAATAAAAATTGCATGTTTAAACAGAAATAAATACCACATGATATTAAAAAAAATTAAAATCACACAAACCAACCCAGGAATCTTGTATGGCATTTGCAGCTCAAAAGCCCTAAGAAGCGGAAAATATGAAAATAGCTATGCAATGTATGCGAAATAACGAAAGAGAAAGTTAAAAATAGTTAGAACCTCCTCAGGCTCATAAATATAGTGCTGCCACTTACGAAATGTTGTCGGAGGGTCGCATTTTGTACTGTGGTCGGTTACAAAGTGGAATTTTGTATAGTTTAAAAAACAAGAAACAAAATGAAATTTTAAGTGGTTGCGAGCAATAATATCTGCGTGTTGATTTTTGCATAATTTTGGTGATATGCGCAGTGATCGATCGATTTATTGTTTGGTGCCAGTAGGTAGGGTTGTTGCGCTCGAGCATGCGTGTAGGGCGCAGCTGCACTGTTTGGTAGGCGAAATGGGCTTAAGAGCTACCAGGACCCGAAAGTGGTGAACATATTGCATGCTTTCTATTTGCGATTAAATATGAAAAACTGCACAGTTTTTTAACGTTGTTGAATTATTATTTAAAATCCTTTTGGAATTAAATTTTGCGATCACTGAAATCCGAAATACGGAGCTGGCAATCTATTGCACTAAAAACAAGCTTTTGGGAAAAGCAGGGAATTGCTAAAGAAATACAGATTTATTTTGCTATACCAATTTCAACTACGATAACCATCCGTTCCGTGTAATACAGAACGATACTTACTTTGCGAACCTTGTTCTGTATGAATTATTTTTTAATAATAAACGTACAAATATTATATATTTAGCTAGTGTTCTGTGTTTCAACTGTATTCCGTATAAGTTCTATGCGTAAAACTGCGCGAAGTCAGTTGAAGGGAACGCCCACAATCCGTCCATAAGCATACATACCGTGAAATTTGATGGCCCCCATTTGTCATTTGAAATTTTATATTTAAGATAAGGTGATTATTAAGATTATTCCATATTATGTGGACAAATTAGCGCGTTCCACCCTCTAGGCAGTACATTTTTTGGTCAAATGGCTCTCGATTAACTAATTATGTATCTGAACGAATACAATTTGGTATTAAGTACTAGCCTTACATGTACATATAGTCCGACTGAACCCGAACCGGCCGATACCGAACTTCGGTTTTTTTTTAATGTCTGGTCAAGACCGAAGTCGAACCTTTAGAATATATAAACAAAAAAAGAGCCATTTTAATTAAAAAAATTGATAAATTAAAAAAAATACATTATATTATAAAAAACAACTCATTTCAGGTATTTATATTGTAGGTAAATTAAACATGTGATTGATGAAAAATCAATAAAAAGTATTTTTTTAAATAACCATAGTCTTAAAGTACATATCCTTTTTCAAAAAGGTTTTCTGCGCTGTAAGCCAGTTATGCAAGATATTTAACTGTTTATATTTTGTAATATTTAAAATCCTACAATTTTATATTATAATGTGAAATTAAAAGTTTATTGGCATTTTCGCCCTGAAGGTTACAATTTTATCACGATATAATTGAGCTGCATCATTGAAAAGATGCTCTCTAGCAACACAGAACGTAGGAGCAGAAAGATATTTATTTGCCATTTTTTTAAAATATATAAGTTGGAAGAAGTTCGTCTTCATAGAAAATGAGAAAGATCAAACAAAAAACAATTTTTCCATTCAATTATTCAATTCTTCTCAACTGTTCGGCTAAATTCTCGACTTTTAGGAGCCGAGACCGAACCCGAACCTTTTGGCCGAACTGTTCGGTAACAGAGACCGAGCTTTCGGTCGGACTCTACTTACATGTCATACGAGAATATATGGGCGGTGGTCCCACTATGTAGGTGGTAAATTTAGTACACACACAATCGGGGAAACCTAACTGATGCAAGGCACTAGTCGGACGGTGTTCCCGCAAAAGCATGATTTTTTACGAACAACACTAAAACCTGATTTGTAATGGAACTGCCACGCCCTCTTGTGCAGAACCCTATCCGATGGAGAGATAGGATTAAATAGTGACTTCATGCTTAGTTTCAATGCTGTGCCATAAGCTGGTACAAAGCTATACCACACAGAATAGCTTCCTCATGTATATGAGAGGTGGCACGCCCATTTCCCAGAGCCATAAATTTTCTTCCGTTAAAAAATTTTAATTTCTTACGAAAAAAGTTCAGATACAACATTTGAATATTTGAGATATGTGAGAGGAGCCACGCTCGTTGCCCATGTCACTTACGTTTCTGTGACAGAATGGCAAGACTATGTATTGACAGAAAACCGGGTTCTAATGTTGTATAAAGTATGGGGCGGTCTACGCCTATTGCATCGAGCCCAAAAGCCCTTTAAAATCAACCTTTTTGTTTTTCGCTCCGTTAAAGACCGAAATCAGCACAGCCAACGTAATCAACCAACTATAGAAATCTTCACAAATTAATAATATCTCTCAACCCTAAACCAGAAGCTTTCAAACCTATAGTCTTTGTTCAGGGAGAGAGAGAAACGAAATATGAGAAACCGAGTGAAAATAAATGTTTAACAATTATTAACGGTCTCTAGTTCTTTCGGTGGGAGTTGATTGCTTCTAACTATATAGAAAATGTGGAGGGAATATTAAATCAGCAAGGAGCACATTTAGTTGTTTGGAAAAATAGTAGAAATACAGAAATCTTTCGTGAATAAATTTAAAAGCAATATGATTTAGCAAAGACTATATATGCAGGAATTAATGTACTAAATTTTCAAAAATGTATAAGTCCTTTAAAAGGAGCTTAAATGTTCGCAAGCCCCCAAAATCCTATCAAACTGCAGCTGGCCACTACCTCTTCGCGGACTTTGCAGATTCTTTTAAAGCCGAACAAGAGATCGCTCGTTCATTTTAAATGCAGCGAGCCGTTTTGGTATTTTTATGATTTCGTTGAAAACAAAAAAATTCAAAGCAACATTTTTCAAGAATACGAAACACTTAAAATACACAGAAACAGGAGCAACAAAAAACAAACATAAAGCCGTGAACGTACACCAACACGAATCCTAGGAAACAATTCATAAATTATGTGCTCTGTTTAACGAATTCGAAAAAAAAACACTTTAAGATGGCAATGCCACAAATATGAAACCATGACAAACCCACCATCTCTCACCCCAATGCCACTACAGAACCTAATTACCAAAGCACACAATTAATGAAGTAATAATACATACTTATGAAGAAAGCTTAAAAATTTAATTTGAAAATTGGGATTATTTTCTAAATATGTGAATTTCATTACTCATAATGATATTCATAAAATTCAATTTTTAAGTTACAGCTATTCTGCTTTTAATTGTAAATCTTGTGCAATAGATAAAATCAGAATTTGTTTTGAATATAAACAGTAAATAGGAATTAAACCGAACAAAATAAAAATACTCGTATATTAAAAATAGTAAAGCGTCAGCAACAATATAAAGTATGTACGTATGCAATGAAATGCATTTAAAGGTAAGCTCTAAGACGTACTTGACATTAACTAATCAACTAAAAATTAGCATATTAACAGCAAAAATAGTAATAAGCGTAACTTAACAGAAAAAATTGTGAAACAGTGTAAAACTAGCAAAAAATCACACACACATGCACATAGCAAAACAAAGGATGACTCATACACACGAAGCCGATGTTTTAGATACACTGCAATACATATATCTGTGCAATATAAGATTATTTTATATTATATTGCCTGCCTGATAATTGTCTGCGTGCCATTCGTATATGGCACCTCTTAACTTCTAAGTTATTGTGCCGTTTATAAGAAATTTATTTGATACAATTTTTAATGCATTTGATATTGTAACTATTTTCATAGGTAAATTTTATAAGAACAAACAAATATATTTCTTTGTAAGCACTCAAACTGGTTTGCCAACCGAAAGCTGAAAAGAGAGTAGAGATACTACTAAAACTAAAACTACTTTAAAGATCGTAGCTAAAAAGTGGAAAATAATTCTTTTCATGAATTTCCTAATTCTTTAAGAGTAAATCGACCGTGAAAAACGAAATTTTTAACACTCGAATCTTTTATAACTATGAACCATAATGAGTAGCAACTATGAGTAGAAAATTTGAAAAAATATTGCTAATGCAGAGAGAATGCAAATTAGTCAGGGTCTCTTAATATGTCTGGTTCTATAGTAAAATTGTTCATTGAGCAAAAATTTCGAATTTTATATATAACATAACTTTATTATTACTTCTTCTACGAACTTTCAAGCCTTCTCCAAACATCCAAATGATTGTGTGTATATTTTATATAATGAAGAGCCCGAATCAGAACTAGGTTCTGCGGACGGTCGCGGCTCTGTTGACCGTGGTGGAGCCTAATTAGCAATCTTCATGTTGACTGGATATAGAGCCTACATTTGACTGACTCAATCGTCTCATTCAAAATATAGAACAACCTTTCTCTCATATCAAACTCCATGTAGTTAGAAGAGTTCAAAAATTTTCAGGCATACAGCAAAAAAATCATTTCTGTCCCAACAAACAATATGTTTTGCGCGATTTCGACTTTTTGCAAAGATGCATATTACTATACTATGGAACTTTGACTATGCATATATGTATGTATGTTCTACATAATGATCCTTTGAGAACTGTCTTACGCGAATATGTAATTCTTCTTCGAGAAGAAAATATTTGCGAAATTCCAACGACATAACATTATACTAAACAAATAATAATAATAATTGTTATTATAAATAAACCATAAAAAATTTCTTTACAAAAAACGTTAGATAGAAACATCAAATCATCTGTAGTTTATGCATTATTGAACTAAATTTCCTTCATTTAATACAGAAAAAAAGTGACAAAGCAAAAAAAATTATATGTGAAATAAGAATTTACTTAAAAAAGGATATAAAGCCAGTATTCTAAATTTGTATTAATTACCAATTTGCAAGCAAATGCTTAGCACCGCAGTTATTCCCAAACATACTAACACTCGCACATATACATATATACACACATACATATATATATACGGCGACTTTAACGTACAACAATACAAAAAGGGAGCAAAATTTCAAGAAAAGTGGAAAGGTACATATATCACACCACTACGTTACAAAATAAAACAGAACACACCTGCAAAATCTGACTACAACTTCAATAGCGTGTCCTCGGTTTTAAATATTTATCTGTCATCGAGTATATGTATGTGTTGCAGGGATATGCTAAAATCAGGGAATTGATCATATCCCTTAAGGCAGATGTTAAAAAAACAACTCTGGTTGGTCGGTCATTTCCCTAAAGAAAGTAAGTGATTTTATCAAATCCCTTAACTGTTTTAGTGAAATGATGAAATTATAGGTGGCGAGGTTATTTTTGCTATTAATCTTCGCCCATCAACTGAATCTGCTGTTTTGTTTGCTTGCTTGCTGGCACAGTTCATTTACTAGCTCGTATATGCATGCCTGCTTTTGTTTGGTTGACAAAGATTCTAGTGTTTCAGGACATTTTTGATAAGCGGCATGATAAAGAAAAACCTTTATGGACGACGCGAAAGGATAGAGCTATCACAGACGTTGAACAATTTAAATTGACATCACTACCTAAATCGCAACGTACACATAAACAGTACCATTATGGAAGAAAATACGATGTTAAGTAATAAAAAATCTGGGATTTTGAAGAGAAAGTCTGACTCCTATCCAGTTGTGAAAATCGTCGCAGCGGACAATTCATACTACATACATACTTCAGGAAACCCATCAGTCCACTGGTCATGGAGGAAGAGATAAAATGCTGTATAGCTTGAAATCGAAATACCTAATACCTACTTCTAGTTGTAACATTAGCAGGACCACGCGATGAAATTCAGCTTTGTTCAGCCGTTGACTTCAAAAAGAGCTGCTGAAGAAGCAATGGAGCTATTCAAAATATTTTTTGAAGTAGGTTGTCCTCCTTGTACTACAAAGCGACAATGTCCGTGAGTTTACTGCTGTCATATAAGAACAGGCCAACGTGCAAAATTGTAAATGGTAGGCCTAACCACCCAGCTAGTCAAGGATCTGTTGAGCGATCAAATGAAAGGAATGTTGAAGCTATGTTACGTGCTTTTTGACAATAACACAAACAATTGGGCTATATGTTGTTACTTTGTTCAATTCCAAAAGAATTCCTCTTTTCATCGAACCATTCAACGATCAACTTACAATGCTTTATCTGGAATAGAACGAAAAACAGGACTCCAATCTAGTCATATTTCAAAAGAGTAGCTTAGAAAGCTTGGTACTGAAGAGGACATGGATCTGCTTCTTAATCAGCACGACTATGACATTAATTTAACTCCGGAAGACTTACCAGTAGTTTCTTTAGAGGACAATATTATTTCACTAAAACACTAGGATCTATGTCAGTTAAACAAAAGCAGACAAGCGTATACGCGCTAGCAAATAAACTGTGCCAGTAAGGAGCAAAACAGCAGAGTCAGTTGGTGGGCGAAGATTAATACCAAAAACCTCCTCGCCACCTATAATTTCATCATTTCACTAAAACAGTTAAGGGATCAAATCACTTACTTTCTTTAGGAAAATTACCAAACAGAGTTGTTATTTTAACATCTGCCGGGATTTGATCAAATCACTGAGGGATATGATCAATTCCCTGATTCTATCATCGCCCTGCGACAATGAATAAAACTGCGAGTACGCGGAGTACTTACGCTTAATATTTGAGAATTTCTCTTCCAATTTGAAAAAAGGTTTTGAAGCCATTGGAAAAAGTAGGGCAAACCCCTTGAAAATCGGATTTTTGGCTCAATTCCAGATTTTGCGGGTGTATTGAAAATTTCTGGAATTAATTTGACCGGACCAACATCATGCACTATATGTCGTGCCAAAAAAATGTCCACTATAATGTAGTGTTATGAAAAATACGCATACAAGCTGCCAGTGAAAATTAAAAAGAAATAAAAACAATAACTAGTTTTAATTTTCTATAAATAGAGTAGGAGAGAAACTAGTAGAGATCAGAGAGCTTTTCTACGAAGCCAAGAACAGGAAACACGTTTAGAAAGACAGTGGAAATATATGTTAGAAAATTTTACAATTTTTGTAAAAAGTACCGACACGAAAATATTTAAATTACATACATTATTAAGAAGCAATACTGACCAGAAAGAAGGCAGCGAATGGAAGCGAGAGAGGTTTACTCTTCACAGCGCAGTTTTGACAGCTGTGAAATGCTGAGATTGAGGGGCACTGCGACCAGAAGCACTCGAAGTCAATGCTTGGGAAAATGTATACATCTCATTACATTTCCGTTCGAATTCATCACTAAAATCGTTGAATTTGAAAGTGATGATATATGTATGTACATAAATTATATAGATATATATGTACATGTACATTCTATAGATATTTATAATAATATGCTCAACAGTCGGTAAGACAAGTCTTAGGCTTCTCGCATTATCTTGCATGCGCACTTTCTTGTATTTTGAGCTCAAGTTAACGCGACTTCGACCTTCGATAGCCTTCTCCAATAGTTTCATTGAGCTTCTTTCTGAGAAAAATTTTATCATGACAAATTATACTTTTAGAGAGTTGCTAACTTCGTTGCAGGAAATGGCGCCACGTGCAAAGAAATTATTATTTTTTAGATGTATAAGTCGGCAAGGATTCGATCCAGCAACTCTAAGCTAATCAAATCGGCTCCGCCTTTTCTTGCTTTCAAATACTTGTTGTATAAACTATATTATTTTATAGAGTGGCTTGGAGCCAAATCTCATTCAATTCAGTACTTCTATATTTTCACTTTAAAAATGTTTTTGAAAATCTACATTTATTGGCATTTATACTAAGGATTCACATTTTTAAGTTAAGTTTCTGCTTCTTTGAATCGCTGCTTTAGGAGCTTTTTGGAATGCGCTGCAACTTTTTTTCAAAATACATATGAAAGCGTAATAAATTCTTAACAGTCACTAAATACCCACGACTGCATTTAACATATATGTATGTATGTATGTAAATGATATACTCATAGACATAAAATACTACAGTATTATCATTAAAGTTCCCTCAAAGCCACCGTTCTTCCAAGCGGTTATTCGTGGTTTAAATATCATGTGGGCCACACCATAGATAAGAATGCCTCTCTCACGAAGTATTAAAAAACAGTATCCGCGTTCGCGTATTCGACACTGGAGAAATATTGATTAGACTATCAGACCAGGCAATGACAGGAAGAGACAAAGAAGAAACAGTCGCTCTCTATAATACTAAGCAGATTTAAATGTAAACTTGTATAAAAAAACGACGACGGCAAGTTAAATAACAATTGAACTATCAACAAAAAACCTTAGAATTATTAGCAAATAAATATTGAATTTTAATTACTAAGGATTTCGAAATAGTAAGCCCCGTTAAAAACGTTTTAACCACAAATATCGGAGAATGTAACGTAAAGAGTATATTTGAGACATGTAGGAATTTAATATATTAAAAAATAGGCAATATTACTTAAAAATTTGAAATTACTTTTTTAAATACAAAACACGAAAACTTTTTCTTCTGAATATATAAAAAACAAATGGAATAACTTTGCATTTAATGGATTTTAAATAAATTCCAACCAACTTTTTGATAAATATCCTAACAAAGGAATAAAACCCAAGTTTACTAAGCCCCTACCTCTCTACACTCCTAAAACAAAAATTCTCTTCTACTTTTAAAATAAAAAAAACTTTATTAATAACTTTAAAGCTAGTTATTGAATTGAAAAAATTTAATGAATAGAAAATCGTAATTTATAAACAATATAATGAAATGGAAAAAAGTAATAAAAACACAAAGAAGCGCTGATTTTTTATGTCGTTATAGTATTTAAATTGAAATTAAAAATAGTAAAAACTGAGAGAAAAGAGAAGTGAAAAAGGAAATTTGTCATTTTGGCTTGCACATCGTAAAATGTAAATTTTTATTAAAAAGCAACAAACCTAAATGAAATTAAAAATAGGTTGATAATACAGAAAAGCCGGGAAATGCAAAAAATTGCCTTTTTGAAATGCAAAACAAGTAACGTTCTCGGAATTAATCTTGAAAATAATTTAAGAAACGAAGCTAGAATTTATTTAAATCACATGCTAATCCGAAAAAAGATGATCAAAATCGAAAGAATTTGCAATAAAGCAAATATGTATGTATGTATGTATGGAAATTCGAACTGAAAACAAACAGCAAAGCAACAACCACATCAGTAAGAGTAAAACGCATATTCACCATATTCAGACCTACACACACTAAATATAATAAAGTTTTCGAAATATTTTTAAAAATTATTTATGCGAATTTGTTTTATTAAAAATATTCCGTTTCTTTGTGAAGCTTTTTACACAAAACAAACTTTTTAAACAAATTGTAAAAACTCCTTAATTTTCGAAACCACCTAATTAATTCTTTTCTATCATAAAACTCTTTATAAACAATCGAATTATAAAATATCAAATTCTAATTTAGAAAATTTTGGGAAAGAAATGAATGCAGAATTATAATATGGCATTCTTTTCTCTCAAAGGCATTCAGCCATGCCTAACAAGATATTCACTGCGGGAGCAACAAACTATACCAATACGTCGTTTCACATTGGGTCGAAAAAAATTGGCGAATAAATTTGCGTCATTTCATATTGCATCGTAAAATTCTTACGTTTAATTTTCTGTATAAATAAATAAATTTTTTAGAAACTGGAAATTGCTTTGTTTTGGATCAAATAACCGTTTGGATATAGCATTGGAACGTATGCATCTTTAATATTATAGCAAATTTCCATAAAATATAAAAATAGAATTGCGACGTTTTGCCTGCGACGAATTTTTTGGGAACCAATTATCGTCGCAAAGCGAGGTATTGGTATGAGTATCTTATATATAAAACGCAGACTGACTAAAAAGCGTTTGCCTGCTGTCCGCTTTCTTTCTTTTAAGACTTTAGACGAACGAAATTAGTTCGCTGTGTAGCCCAGTGGGTAGAGGCGCGCGCTTGCATTCGGTAACTCGACAGATCATGGGTTCGAATCCCATCTCCGCAAGTTTTAAAATTTTTCTTTTTTATCTTTTTTTAGAAGCTTTTTTATTTTTTACTTGGTTTTGCCTTTTATTGTTGCTAATTGTTTTACTAGCTGTCGTGTATACAGGCACACACGACAGGTGGCCCCACTTGTGTTAATATAATAGAGTGCGCATCACTCAAACTTTCGGCAAATCGAA
Organism: Neria commutata; assembly: GCA_963457695.1. Taxonomy (NCBI): domain Eukaryota; kingdom Metazoa; phylum Arthropoda; class Insecta; order Diptera; family Micropezidae; genus Neria; species Neria commutata. The sequence goes on from OY735246.1 coordinate 38,795,322, forward strand.
GTGAGGGCCACTTTTCAAAAATCGGTCGCGGCAAAGGGGGAAACAAGAACCACTCAACCGCTCACAGCATTTCGTTGACCGTCGTTTTTTTGAAAAATTTTTCAATTGCGCGAAATTTCCATAGATAAAACTAAACTCAAAACAAGCTTTTATGAAACATTTATAAATATTTTGACAAAGCATGAAAAATGTATATTAATATTAGATATTTTTGCCAATATCACTTTAATGAAAGTGAAGCAAATAGGAAATAAATAACCTTTTATTATAGTCATAAGTTCAAATCGACAAAATCAGAATTTGCCATGAACGACAAGCACACAAAATTAAGCATTTTTTTTCTTCAAGGAATTGCAACACCAACAGAGAAACAAGCAAAATCGTCTAGGCGAGCTCGACTCTGCTTCCTTGTATTTGTCGTTGGCTGAACTCCCGCTATGCAAGCAAAATACGAAAATCAACCGTAAATAAAATTATATAAAAAAAACTTTTTAAAAATAAGCTTTAATGTACTAAAAAGTAGAAAATATATTGTTTCCAAGTCACCTGTATCTTACTATTCATAAAAGCTTGGGGCGCTCATGTGTTCAATATTTGTCAACCAGTTACCACAATATTTTATTTAAATCATTTTTTGCAAATAGATTCTAGTAATGAAAGATATTTTGAATATGGATATTGAGCGCACAAGCTTTTATTAATAGTAAGATACAGGTGACTTGGAAACATTTTATTTTCTACTTTTTAGTACATTAAATAAATTAAAGCTTATTTTTAGAAAGTTTTTTTTATATAATTTTATTTTCTACTTTTTAGTCTTCCATAAATTCAATTTTAGAGCTCTGAAATTTTTCGCAAAAAGAATTTAAAACTTGCAGAGCAGTACACAATATTTAGGGTATACACAGTGTTTCCTATCGTCATATGTCATATCCTCAATTTAACAAATAATACGGCTGTGATCGACCCTAATATTCGTGGCATATTTGTGGCGCGATGAGTTGTTTTGCTTGCTAGGCGCGGCGAGTAAGTTCCTATCGTTTTTCATTGATGTGTGGTGTACCTATAATTATAAACTGAAGCCCAAGTGTGTAGTTGCTTGAAAAGTGCCACGCCCCCTGTCATATGCCCATAAAATTTATTGATTCATGTATTGTCAGCGTGTTTACGCATGTATGCAAAGTTTCAGACCTCTAAGTAGTCGGGAAGTGGGTGAAAAATTGATTACTAGATTTGACGACCCGCATACCGGATGTGAATCTAATATAAAGCTTATAAAAATGCTCGTTCGCCTCATTTGAGTACGAAAAACGAACGAAGGAAGCCATTGAGTCGTGCGATCAGGGGTGCAAACTCAGTCAAAGCCAATTCTCTCAAATGCTTAAAAAATGCCCCCATGGGAATTGGCACTTCAGTCACATTTTCATTCAAAATATAAGTAATAAAAACATGAAACAATAAATAAATCAGTATGGCTGAGTTCCTAAATGATGTAATACAAAACATCAGCATTTTGTGTATAATATGTAGAAGAAGAATTCAAATTCCCATGAAATCGGAGAATTTTCCCTCAGAAGGCTGCCCTCGTTGTAGTTTCTTTGATTTTGGAAATTCTTGAAGTAGAGCGATTCTCTGAGACGATGAGTAACCGAGAGTAAAAAGCTCAAAACTTGAGTGAGCGGCGTGTCAGGATCTAGACCCGCGGTCTAAAATTTTGTCAGCCAAAATTTTGTATGAGATGCGCACTCTATTATATGTATTAACATACTCTTTGGTTTCACTTTACTGATAAAAAGCACTCAAATACATAAGTATCAATTCAGTTGAAAAAATTTTACTTCACTGCAGTTTTTCGAGAAAACATCATAAACTTTCTTTAATAATAATCAATTGAGAATTTTCAAACGTCAACCGAGCGTCAATATAATTTTACTGAAACTAAAATATACACTTATGTATGTAGTCTATAAAGCTACATTGTATACTCTTTGGAGAATACCATAACTTCATTTCAGTCAAAGCTCGATTGCCTTTGAAAAATAGGCAAAATATCCCTCAAATGAAAATTAAGAAACTTTTACTTTCTCCATTTTGAATAATTTCAATAAATTTTAGTACAATTTTGATTTGGTCTGCACAACAACTGAATTCTGGAAAGCGGACGGATACACAAGGTACTAACGTAACTTTAAATATAAAGGGGAGAGTAAGGGCGGGTTTCACAGTGGCTATTTAAATCTAATTTGCAAATTGAGTTTAAATCTAGTTTAACTTTTCTTGAGTTTCACAGTGCATGTATTTAAATACGGAATATTTGACATTTGAACGTTGGCACAACTTGCCAAAAACATATGTTCAATTGTTCAATTATGGAGGCAGCGCGAACTCAAAATTTTTCGTCGGCCGAAAGAAGTGAATTATTGGATATTGTGCAAAGAATCCACAGTTTATATTATTTATGATACTACGGGATCATTTATATGTGCTATACCATGCAGTTGTATGTTTAATTTGATCGCTTACAAATTGCAATATTGTCCACGCAGCTTGCTTGCACATCCGAAATCAGCTGTTTATTTGTTTTCGATTGCAACTCTGTCCCGTACTTAAATATCCACAATCGGCTATTTAAATCGTATTTAACTTCCAACTGTGAAACTGAAATTCCCTATTTAAACTGCAATCAGAGTTTAAATATCCACTGTGAAACTGGCCCTAAGAGTCGTCTAATTTAATCGAAATTTGATTAAGAATTGTGAAATACATTACTAGTATTATAGTCACAGTCAAAAAATGCATATGCTACAGGGAGATCTGCACACTTCTGCAGCTTCGCCATACTTTGTATCAAAAGCGCACCTTTTCTCAGAAAAGGAACTATGGCTACATCAAGCAAAAGCTTGTGCTTCTCTCTCTCTCTCTCTCTCTAGTGCATGCGCTCTTTGACTTGCAGTAATTTCGGCTAGTTCAATCCTTATTTTGAGCATAATTTTTTAACGTTATTTGCATTGAATCATCGGCTTTAACAAAAATTATTTAAATTAATCTACAAATTATTTATTAACAAATTTTGAAATCTGTTTACAATATTGTTTAAAACATTTTAAATTGCAATCACTTTATGTCGATTAAAGGAATCTTAAATAAGCTAAACTATGAAACGGTTGTATTGTATAAGAAATAAAAATTAGAACAATTTGACAAAACAGCAACGAGCCAAGCAATTTATATTCAAAGTAGTAAAATTTAAATTTATTGAGAGACTTCTCAGCTCACAATTTGCAATGGACCTATTCAGGAATTCTCTTGCAAAAAATTCAACGCAAAATTCTGATGCCTGCGCAGTTTGTCAACTTCCCCTGCAAATATTTTTGTTTTAATTTTTGTAGCAAATTTCAATTTCGGCGGTTTTCGAATTAAACAAATTACAATAGATATTTCGCAGATAAAACAGGTTAGCCAGAGATCATCATTTTCGAGGACATTCATGTATGTAGAGACAACCTAAATAGCGAAAATATAAATAAAATGTATGTATGTAGAATGAAGAGTTACTTGTTGCTTCTTTAACATGTATTCTACACTTTCGCACTGTTTCTCTAGTTTACCCAAGGACTGCAAGTGATATTAAACTTTTTTTCCACCCACTTTACTGTTCTACTACATTATTAACTGATATTATTATTTAGTAGTGAATTTTTGAAAAGTTAATAGCATTTTCACTTAAAACAGAATAGCTGTTCAAGCCAAACGTCATTTATATATGCCCGTTCGGTTGCAGCGAGGTGGCAAGTTGATGCCAAGTGTCGCCTGCGCTCGATTGCTGTAAGCCGGTGGCGGCAAATTGCGCTCAGGCACTTGCAATCAAACCTCCACACCGAAAGGGTAAGCTAGCTCTCCTCTCATACAATACAGTCCACTCTATCTAACACACATTTCATTATATTATAATAAACATATTTTATTTTACGTTTTATAACGATTTAAATTGCCCGTTTCCTTTGTTTGATATTCCTGTGCACGACCAAACCGCTGCTGCGACGCCGGGCCTCGCCTCTTTTATATTGCGTTTGCGGCCAATTACCACAAACCCCGACGTTTCGCGCATATAATAACTATAATAGCAAATTTGTACTATTTTGCTCCTTTGGTTTAAGTTCTATTTTGTTAAATATTCAACGATTTCCTTCATTTTGGCATGTTTATCAATATACAATACTATATAATTAATGCAAAACTCATTTGAGGCAACCCACTCAAAGCTCACTTTATTACCCTTAGCTCACATCAGCTTTTTGATTCTATCTTTCTAAATTTAGTTTCGGAAATTGAATATTATCGAAGTTCGTAGTTTTTTAAAATTTCCAAGCGCAAGCATTTAAATTGTCCGAACCGCACACTCACCTCATTCCATGTTAGTTTCAAGCACCTGCTATTAAATGCATACATACATTTCTTATTCACATTTATTTAAATTTTACAAAATTATAAATATTTACCTTGTAAGGCTGTTTAACAAGATTTCTCATAAACGCCAATTTTACAAATGCTTTTTTTCTCTTCCTAAAAAAAACGTACGCAACAATGAAAATCTACAAATGAGTGCGAAACGTGGTAAGTCAAAGAATCATGTGAACAAGATTTTCAAAAAAAAATCAAAATTAAGCCGACTTTTTATCAAAAACCGTTCCTTCATTTATATTTTCTTAAACTTAAATATGGCTACTCTCTTTACATGCAACATTAGCTCGGCAGGACCAAGGATTGGAATTATATATGAGAGAGCAGATCTTCAGTAATTACTACAGATATTGCAACTAAAATTCAGCCTGAGTTTACTCCCTATAAGTAAATTTATCGAACTAACTTTAAATATTATTATTAAATTCAATGTTTATTCACAACCAAAAAGCCTTGAACATTTTTAATAGTTTTTAGGGATTGAGAACACCGTTATAAGGAATTTGGGTAATTTGGCAGCTATAGATATCTCTTATAATATATCGATCATTTGGGAGAACTCGATGAACTACATACGGGCCACGATTTTTTGGGATTAATTTGTTATTTTGATCGACGGTAGTGTCAATGTCACGGATGACAGTAGTATGAATATGAGAGTCCTAGTCCCAGGGGTGGAGCGTGGAGCAGTGTGGAGCAGTGCTCCACCATATGTGTGGAGCAGAAAATTTGCTCCACCGTATGTGAGGAGAACGATGACGTTATCAGTGAAAATGACGTCATCAGTGAAAATTACGTCATCAGTGAAAATGCAACCCTGTGATAAAATTAGAATTTCGCAATTAGAATTTCACAATTAGATGTAATTTGATATGTGTGGAGTAAAATGTGACGTAACCAGTGAAAATTTGTATGTGTGGAGCAAAAAATACTAGAACAATTCCTCCACCGTATGTGAGGAGGAGAAAGTTTACTAAAATCATGTGTGAAAATGCAACCCTGCTCTACAATTAGAATTTCGCAATTAGAATTTCACAATTAGAATTTCACAATTAGATGTAATTTGAAGCCGTTGTGTTGAAAAATAATCAAATAAATAAATATGATGCATATATAAAATTTAATATTTATTTATATATACATATGTATGTAATATAACAAATTATTAGTTTTTATTTTTCTTTGTCTCTTTCTGAAGGTCATAATATTTCTTTTTCCTACAGGAGTCTACTTTATGATCATTACTGCCACAATAATTACAATATAAGAGTTTTTCGTATCCTTTTTTACGATTGAAATAATCCATTTTGATCCTCCTTAGGCTAAAGCTGATACTATAGTGGTAATTGTTTAAATGCGATTCTCTATATAATACCCAAATAATGGATTATTTTATTTAACTCTCTAATACTCCACTCCTCCATCATATGTAAGGAGGACAAATTTTAGTACAGTTTATTTGTATTTATGTTATAAAGAAATTTTAGGCAAAGGTGACCACAATTAAATGAATTGTACTGCTGTTGTTGTTCATAGTTGTACTGAATGTTATTTCCCAAGTACTTGATTATTTCTTGTGGCGGTTGTAAATTTCCAAAGCTATCGAAATATTCCTTACAATTTCCACTTTTATTGTATGCTACCCAAAGTGTTCCAGAACCCTTAGAAATATCCAGATTGACTATGCCACATTCGCGATGAAATGGTCGTTTCGGTAGAGTATCTCGCATAAAAATTCCTCTGAAATGGGGTATATTTTTGGCATACTTCAACAAATCGACATCAGTAAGAGCTCTTTTGGGTAGCCTCTTTAATGGTTTTTTGATTCTGGTGTATAATATAAACCAAAACCATTCTTATAGGGCTTAAGATGTAAACCCTTTCCCAGAGCAATTGATTCCATAGTTTTATTATGTCGATTTGCTTCTGCTAATTGTTCCCTGGCATGTTTAGTCTCATTCAAAACTCTTGCCACAGCAGCTCCGCCAGTTGTCAAACCTCCAATTGCTCCGAGAGCAGTTAAAATGGGTATTAATGATAGAAAACCGCCAATTTTAGGTATGGGTATAATACGAGGAACGTCAATTGAATCCTTTTTACTCCTGAAAGTATTTTGAACTACTTTTCGAGCAATAGAAATTGCTTGTTCAATATTTTCAGGTTTCTCTTGATTCAAGATTCTTTTAGCATTCATTACCGCTTTTGAGAAAAGTTTTCTTCCGTTTAAACATTTCTTTCTATTATTTCCTCTTTTCTTTTGAGGCTTATTAACAGCCTTGCTCTTACTCATAACATTCCCCATACCGAATTCCACTTTAGTTTTCAAAGCGTTGGCAACTATCCATGCGTTTGCACGCTCAGCGATTTTGCTCCCTTTGTTTACAACTCTTTCCCACGCTTTATCAACTAAAATTTTATCGGCTATGTGTCGCTTGTTTATATCTTTTGTTTCTGTGTAAGCAATATCGTGTTCTCTACAAGCTGAATCCAATGGATTAATTCCTCTATCGCCTCTTGCTAAACGTTTTTTCAATTTCGTCCCCGGCCCACAAAACTGATAGCCTGGTAAATGAAGTTCCACTGGCAACGAATTTATTATACTATTAAGTAAACTTCCTCCGACAACAAATCGATTAGGACTGATTTGATTTCTATATATTCCTACCATATTATAGCGAATAATGTTTTAACCTTTCACACAGTCCATTAAAGACTAATGTAAAACAACAAATGTATATGTTTCATATAGATTGACATCAGTTGCTAAGATGCGTCTAATAAAACAACACCAAAACACTTATTCTTGGACCATCAAATTGTGGAAAGACCAATGTTATGATAGGTCTAATAGAAAGTCCTAATGGTCTAAAATTTGAAAATATATATTTATATTCAAAATCTTTACATCAGCCTAAATATAAATATTTAAGGCAATTGATAACACCAATTAAAGGTATGGGGTTCTATACATTTTCTGAAAATGAACACGTTATACCGCCGGACAAGGCCAAAAGAAATTCCATCATGATTTTTTATGATGTTGCCTGCGAGAAACAAAATAATATTCGTACATATTTTTGCATGGGTCGGCATAAAAATGTTGATAGCTTCTATCTGTGTCAAACATATACACGTATACCAAAGCATTTAATACGCGAAAATGCTAACATGATAATTATGTTTAAGCAAGATGAACTGAATATGAAGCATATATGACGCGCCCAGAGCAAAAACGACTTATAAAATTTCACAGAGCAAAAACGACATATAAAATTTCACAGAGCAAAAACGCTTCAAACACAGCGTACATGTGACACTACCACATGTTTACATGCATGCTCGGTTGTACCGGAGCTCGGAGCAAGCGTCGGTTTTGTCAGTATCGCTGCTGATGCAACTTTTGAATGATATTATTAAGACCAGAAGTGTATTGAAGAAGAAAATCAGGAGCTTAAAGTTGGGTGAAGCGAATACAAACAATATTTTAGAAGATACTTTTAAACCCATAACAAAACCTCTAAAAGAATTTATTGAAAAGTCGCAATCACAACGAAGATCTATCGAAAGAGAAAACCCTAATGATTACGAATTCAATGAAATACCAAAGAAAACAAGTACTCCGTTCAAGTTAAAAAACGATGATGAGCTTATGAACAACAGCAATGAGGGTGATGAGGATGTTGATATATTTTACTCACAAGAAAATGAATTGCCAAACGACAGTAGTCTTATTACAAACTTATCGCAGTTGGCACAAAAAAATCAATTAGACACTTTATATGGACCACATAAAGATGAACATGGTAACTGCCTGTTTGGTAATACACCAATTAAATTACAGAATGATAAAATTTCAATTGGCGTACAAAATTGGTCCTTAACACGCGGACTATTTGAACTATTATTTTACAAAAAACCCGTAAACTATGATGCTACTGAATTATCGATTTACAAAAAAATTTTACAACAAACGAATGCTCATAAACGTAACTATAGCGCTGAAACTCAAACGAAAGGAACTAGAGCATTCAAATATAAGAAAATAATTAAAAATTTGTTTAAAGATAAAAGTACATTATCAACTTCTGCACGCAAGGGATCTGGTTTGATGAGAGTAAATAAAAATGTTCCCAATTATATTTATTGGGATGATCCAAACGAAATTGTGAATAGATTGCGACTCTTAATATCATCGCAATAAGCTGGTCATACTAGTCATAATAATGAAATAGTGTCAATTATTGAAGAACTCAGAGAAGCCAATATAATTATATAAACACATACAACCAAATAGGATCGCATATTCGCAATATGAGTGTTAATAAGTTTGGTCACTACTCCGTTACAATGCGAAACGATGAATTCAATCTCAGAAAAAAAATTCCCAAATTGATGGGGCTTAGTTTGGATAAGGATAAAAATATGAACGTACATGGAAGACGTATAAAAAACTTAGGAAATCCATTATATGAGAATGACGCTGCAACACAAGGATACGTCACAAATAGCTTAAATGATATAAATGTGGAGATGAAGGACTTAATAAACGACAGTGTAGGTGCATTAATAAAATATGTAGATGACGGCATTAAGGAAGCTGAAAAATCATTGAATGAGAACATTGCGAAGGAGAAGAAAAGTTTCGATTCAGATATTGAGGGGATAATTTTATCTATTAAAGAATTAAAGTTAACTGTTGATGAAAATCTTAGTACATACTCAAAATATATCGACACAAAGTTTGAAAATATCGAATCATTCTTATTTAATCATGTATCTGGAATAAAACCTACTCAATAAATAGAGATACGAACAGTAGCAAAGGTGCTCCCGAAGCCACCAACAATAAAGTGTCAATATGAATAAAAGATTTTTGGTAGAGGAACTGCATAAGCAAGCGCGTAAAACTTTTAAGCGGCGCTCTGTAATCACAAAAGGAATAGATGATCTCTGGCAGGCTGATTTGGTTGAAATGGGAACTTATTCCAAGTATAACAGAGGATACCGTTATCTTTTAACAATTATCGATACATTTTCGAAATTCGCTTGGGCTGAAGCACTTAAAATTAAAAGTGCCGTTGATGTTGCTAGATCGATGAAAGGTGTTTTCGCTCTAGGACGAATACCAAAAAATCTTCAAACTGATGACGGCAAAGAATTTTTCAATAAGGAATTTAAAACTTTGATGAATAAATATTATGTTAATCACTATTCTTCATATAGCGTTTTAAAAGCGTCAATTGTAGAACGTTTCAATAGAACACTAAAGGGGATGATGTGGAAAGAATTTAGTTTTAATGGCTCATATAGATGGATTGATAACTATAAAGATTTAGTTGAAAAATATAATAACAAAAAACATAGAACTATAAAAATGACACCTAATAATGTAACGTCCTCCAATGAAAAAATTTTGTTGAAAATTGCATATAATAAGATAAAAATGTTCGCTAAACCCAAGTTTCATGTGGGTGATAATGTACGAATTAGCAAGTATAAACATATCTTTGAAAAAGGTTAGACACCAAATTGGACAACAGAAATTTTCGAAATTCATCACATCCAAAATACTAATCCAACTACATATATGTATATTGAAGGACTATCAAGGAAATGTAATCAAGGGAGGATTTTATGAATATGAGGTGATGGAGACACGATATCCCAACATATATCTCGTTGAAAAAGCCCTAAAAACGAGAGGAAGTGAAGCTTTTGTTAAATGGCTCGGATTCTCCAATGAACACAATTCATGGATTCATAAAAGTGAAATTTTTTAATATTGTTAAATCTAAATAGCATCATAGTAAATAAAAGAGATTTTTTTAAATTTAATCAAAAAATAATGGCTTTTATTGTTTACTATATATATAATTCCTAGTTGGTTACATGATTTGACATGACATATTTTTAAAAGAACATTTTGTTTAAACTCTATCAAAAATATTCCCACACAAGACGAAGTCCGTATCCAATATTGTATTAGAAATTTGTTATAGCGTTGAACGCCTGTGTTTAAAATTTGCTAAGGTTTGCAAAATTTGTGTCCCCCTTTTTTCTAATATCATCTCAAAATCTTAACATGTGTCACCCTGTGTTATTTTATTTGAATTTTTGTGGCATGTCATTTATCTTTATTCTGGCAATGCCACTCCGTTTTTACTTTTGTTCTGTAAAAAACTCGATGTATTCAGTTTGAATCGAACCGATGAATAAAGCGCCGGTCATCGTGACAAATATCAGTAAGTGGAATTAACCCTAAAATAGTGGTGCGATTCATAGAATGAACGCGTCGGAATTAGCTAAGTGCAAGGTTCCAGAATTAAAAGCTAAATTAGAAGAGTTAGGCGCTAAAACTACGGGGAATAAAACTCAACTCGTTTCGCGATTGCAGCAAGAAATGGCTAAAGCGACAGGTGGACCAGTCCATGTGTTGGACGAGAGTGCGCAAGAGGATCTGGAGGAAGGTGGTAATATGCTAGTGGCGAATAGTAATCAAGAGGTGCAAAAGTTGAAGGAGGACGTTGGTAGTCTTCAAAGGACCATGGAGGTGCTGACCCAACAACTTGCCGAGATAATCAGTTCGTCAAAGAAAGCAGAGACTGTACCACTTTCAATGAATCCAGAATGTTCGTTTGTCGGACAAGAAGTTTCGTGCACAAGTATGTCGACGAGAGCCGTTGAGAGTGCAGCGCAACGAGTAGTTGTTTTAAGGAATCCAGAATGTTCGTTAGTCGGACAAGAAGTTTCACGCACAAGTTTGTCGACGGGAGCCGTTGGGAGTGCAACGCAGCGAGTGGCTGTTCGTGTGGCAGAGATGACAACGCCGCAAACTAATGCGCCGCAGTCGCATGATTTGCTTATGTTGTCGCCAAGGGCTGTTTCACATAGCGACATACACGCGCAAGTGCAGGCAAATAGTTTCAGCGGCGAAACAGCTATATACCCATCCTATGTGACGACAAGTGTCATACCGCTCACAACGTTTACCACTGCGCTGTATGTACAGTCGAACGGATTGAGTCGTGCAGCAACGCTCAATCCCTCTCTTATGGCAGTGAGCAGGGCGCCGTATGCTACGACAACCCCTGCGCAATACGCTTTGCAGAGCGTGCAGCCCAATGTGCAGACAATAATTTCTCCTTCGGGTGTCGCGCAGAATGTAGCACAATCGCCATCGGTTGGCGTGCAGAATCTGCGACCATGTGTGTTGGACGAGCAGGTTACCCCTTTCCTGTGTGGAAATGGTGCTATGCAAAACATAGCGCAGCCGCAGCTGTGTGCGCGGCAGAATTTTGAACAACGCAGTATTGGTGAAATTAATGACAACATTATTAATGCGCAAAATAATGTCAGCAACATAATTGCTATGATGCCGCAGTTCGATCCGTGTAGTGGTGAGAGCAGCTCTATTCAGTTTATAGAGCGAATTGAGCAACTTAAGAGCGCGTACAGCTGGAATGACAGATTGGTGATTTTCGCTGTTCAAAGCAAAATGAAGGGAGTTGCGAAAATGTGGATAGACTCTCAGCCGGTGTTTCGTGAGTGGCGGGAATTCGTTTCTTCGTTTTTGACAGATTTTCCTTGCATCGTAAACACTGCAGATATTCATATGCAGATGATGCAGGCGCGAATTGAAAGAAATGAAACATTAATTGAATATTATTACAAAATGCCAGCGCTTGGAAGGCGAGGTCGTATCGAAGAAAGTGCTATAATTCGGTATATTATAAACGGGTTAACCGACGAAGATTTGCGCAAAACTCTTTCAGCGATAAGCTTTGTGAAGTGCGCGGATTGGTTAAAAACATTGATGAGTGTGGTGGCAAGTTATAAGAAACCGAATTGCAGTGGGGCGATGCCACAAGATTATGTGCAGAAATTCATTGCAAATGAGTGCAAAGAAGAAAGTGTTAAAGTAGAGAAAGTAGAGAACGATAATAGAATGAGGTCGGGGCCTATGTGTTACAACTGCCGGGAATATGGACATTTGGCAAAGAATTGTACGCACCCGCAAAGAAAATTGCGCCCACCAGAAAATAATTTACAAGAAAGGACAAATATAAACGTAATAGAAAGTAAAGACAATGCGCGAGTGAACCGTAAAATAATGAAAGACGTTTTGCTTAACAATTTAAAGTGTAGTGCTCTAATTGACTCGGGAAGCACTAGATCGATTATCAAAAGAGATGTGGCAGATAGATGTGAAGGCAAAATTGTGTTGCGCAGCGAGACATTGCAAGGCTTCGCTGGTGGACAGTTCAAGTGCCGCGAATTGTTTATTGAGAGTGAGTTTTTGGTCGTCGATAATGAACAAATGGCGTATGACGTAATAGTGGGCATGGACATTTTGAATAATATGCGCGTTATTTTAGAAAATGGAAAATGTCATGCTATAGCACTCACTGGTGACAAAATTGACTACGGAAAACAACCTGAAGAAAGTGAAAAAAATGAATTAAATGCTTCGCCTAATGAATACGCTGGTTGTGTCGCTGATCAACTTAAAGATTTAGGTAAAAGCAAGCGTTTAAAAATGAACATTATGGTAACACATCGAGCAGGCACTGATATGGCGTATGCAGACGTGTTGAGCGGTGCACCTGTTGAAGCTGGAGCTGACGAAAAGAGCAGCTGGGATGCAGATGTACGCCGATTGCAGTGGAAAATTAATACGACGCAAAACTCTACTACAAAGTTTTCTTCAAGGGAGCTGGTATATGATTTTCCTGTTTGCGACATCAGCGGCAAGTAAAATAATAGCTGCTTTACAAGACGACAGCCGCCATGTTGATAAACTCACAATGAATGAAAGGCGCGAAGGAGCTGATAATAAAATCGAGAACGAGAGAGTTTGGACAGCCAGGTTTAACGCCAAACATAAGATACAACATCGTTACAGTGAAGGTGAACTTGTACTTCTTGAATGCCCTATACCAAGTACAGGTGAGTCACGTAAGCTGGAGTTGAAGTTTCGAGGACCCTACGTAATTGCAACGGTCATGAGCTTCGATCGGTATGTTGTCAACATACAACTTAAGCAGCATAAATTCCGCACTATCGCAAGCAGCGATAAGCCATGGTCCGCAATTTGCCCAGACATTGACGCTGAATATGATCCTGGCGGAGATGACTACGAAGCAGCTGAAGTCCTATAGCTCGAGGACGAGCTTATAGAAGGAAGGGCCGAGCTGTCACCCTGTGTTATTTTATTTGAATTTTTGTGACATGTCATTTATCTTTATTCTGGCAATGCCACTCCGTTTTTACTTTTGTTCTGTAAAAAACTCGATGTATTCAGTTTGAATCGAACCGATGAATAAAGCGCCGGTCATCGTGACACATCTATGAGCATGTACACTCTACTTGGAATTAGAAATTTGATATAGCGTTGAGCGCTTGTGAGTTGATAATGTAAACAAACGCTTTGCTCCACTTTATTCTAGTAGCATCTCAAAATATTCACATGTATGAACATGTTCACTCTACCAGGAATTAGAAATTTGATATATCGTAGGGGAGCATGTTTTTTACGATTTGCTATGGGTTCCAAATTATTGGTCTGCTTTATTTTTGGTTCGTTTTATTTTTGAGAGCTTTACCAAAATAATTATACGCAAGGCAAAGTCCTTATGCAATATTGTAGTATATTGTTTTATAGTCCGCTTTATTTTTCTGAGCTTTATGAAGATATTCGTATGTATACACTACAGCTACTGGTGCGTGCTGTGATAATGTAAACAAACGCTTTACTCCGCTTTATTTTTGGTTCGCATGCTTTGGTTTTACTGAGCTTTTGCTTCTTTTGTCATCGGTTGGTTATCTAATTAATTAATCTTCTTTGGTGCTGCTGCTATCTTTTTCCTTGTCTTATTATACACTGGAAATTGGGTTGGTTTTGATTAAATATCATTGAAACGTATCCATATAATTCGAATTAAAAACGATTTTTCAATTAATATTTAATATTTGATATTTGTTTTTATTAATACTTGATAATAAGATCTGATGATAAAGGATCAAAATTTATTGCATCAAATGCACCATCATTTATTTCAATAGTGGTGGCGCCGACGGCTTTTCCAATCTCTATTTTATAACTTCCATCAGGGGAATACATTTTCAGGATTTCAAAACCTCCTTCGCTTAAAGTTTTCAACGCCATCTGGCTGGCTGTGTTGAATTTTGGAGGTAAAAACAGTACATGTTCTGATGTTTCAACCAATATACGTTCTCCAAATTTAGTTGTTATCCTCTTCATGTTGAGGACGGGGTATGGACTCCTATGTAACATGCTAGAAATCGGTAGAATCGACTTTATTCCTTTAGAATTTTTATTGTTAAATTCCTTGACTTCATCCATTATGTTGAATTATTGATTTGACTCTGTAAATAAAAGAAATATGAAAAATAATAAAAATATATACATTCAAATATAAAAATATTTAATTAAAGGATACTCACTTTAAATTTTTAACAAGTAGGTTTTGCTAATGTTGTCTGCTCACTATTCTGTGTTGAATGGAATTTGCTACTCGTTATTCGGCTTTTTATATGAACTCGTGATCACAAACTTTCAAGCAAAAAGAATGTTAATATAATATAGTGCACATCATTCAAATTTTCGACAAATCGAAGTGAGCCGTTTTTTTAAAAATAGGGAGAAAAAATGCTCAGGCAGCACATATGAACCACAAGCATACAAGCCAAAGCATTTCATATTAAAAACAACAACAACACAGAAACAAACAACAGCGCTGTCGGGAATATCAGCTAAACGAGTGCCGCTCTGATTCTTTGTATATTTTGTTGCCCGAGCTGCCGACATGTTGAAGAGCACATGCATAAAAACAACAACAACACAGAAACCGAGCGCAAAAATGATCGTTCGGCTCATTTGAGTACCAGGAGTGCAAACTCAATCAAAGTCAATTCCCTCAAATGCTGTGAAAATTTTATCATGGGAATTATCACTTCAGCCACATTTTCATTAAAAATGATGGTAATAAAAAAAATCACAAAACAATAAATAATACAGTATGGATGCGTTCCTATATATTGTAACACAAGGCATCAGCATTTTAATAAGAATATACTGAAGAAGATTTCAAATTCCCTTGAAATCGGTGAAGTTTCCCACAGTTGACAGCCCTGATTGTAGTTAATTTGAGTTCGGAAATTTGGAGACCATAGAAGGCTAAAATATATGCCGCTTCTTATATAAAGGGCGAATGAACGTGAAGCTTTTAATAGTACTGTTTCAACTTTTTTCGAGGAACAAAGTGAAGTCTAGAAGCTCAAAACTATTACAATTTAAAAAACAAAAAAAAACAACAAATCAAAATGAAAGGATTTATATGTGAAGTGTGTGGATGCGGATTTACTTCCAAATATAATCTAAATCGACATATTATAAATTAGCACAATAAAGTCGATATTGCATGTAAAGTATGCAAGCAAACATTTTCGAGAGCTGACGCGTTAACACGACATACGAAAGTCTATCATCAGCCACAAGATTGTCTGCCATCGTGCAGCAATAATAATAATAATAATAATTATGTAAATCAGTTGATTGATGTCAACAGAGAAGTGCTTTGTGACAGTTGTGGTGAAAATGTTACATTCAAATCCTGGAACTATCACGTACGCACAAACAAACATAAGAGAAATTGTGCGATTACAACCGACGAAAACTTTAAAAGTGTTAAATCGATGTTTAATGATCGCATTGAAACAGTTATATTTGAAAATAAAGATGAAGGTTTATTAATACCTGAACAATTTTTGAAAAATGTTCAATCAATTATATTAAAAATGTTAAACGACATGCTTGAAAAACATTCAGCATTTAAATATAATATGGAACTGTTTGCTCAATTCATAAAAATGTCTAGTGATGATGAAATAGCCATTGACTTGAAATCATTTCAAACTAAAATGAGTGTAGCTCAAATTGAATCACAAGTGATTTCTAGCTATGAGGACATGTGTACGCAACTCTGTACAAAACTATCTGAATTTCAAGAAAGAGATAGCGGCTGGACATTAGTAAGACTCCCTCACCTGGAAATAAACATCAATCAATATAGACCAATAAATGGATCGCGGTATCTACCACTACCATATGAATTGTACAAGAAGAAAGCCTGTATAAATATTCTAAACAATGATGAATTCTGTTTCAAGTGGGCGATAATATCAGCATTGTACCCAGTTGAAAAACATCCTCAGAGATGTTCGAACTATCAAATAGCAGACATTAAGGCCGATTTAATAACCTTGCGCAACAATATAGAGCTAAATTTCAAGGATCTGGCATTCCCTCTACTAATTAAAGACGCAAAAAAGTTTGAGGATCAAAACAGCAGCATTAGCATTAATATATTCGGCTTCGATGAAGAGCTCCACAAAGTGGTTGGTCTCTTCTATATCACTTCTGCCGAAAAGGAACATCACATCAACCTGATGCTAATTCAGAAAGAACAGCAGTTCCACTACGTGTGGATAAAATATATTTCGAAGTATGTTCAATAATAAGAATAACAACAATTTATATACAATATTTATATTATACGATTTATATATTTGAAATTTTGATATATTTTGGTTTTCATAATTTGTTCAATAGATTTTTGGGAAGCCAAGTTACAAAACATAATGGACAACTATTTATGTGCAACGAATGCCTGCAGTATACTCACGATGCAGAAGCGTTGGAGAAGCATAAACTTCGCTGTAAAAAAATTGTTGCTGAAATGCCAAGGGGTAAGAATGCAGTTTTAGGTTATAAAAATTATGAACGTATATATGAAAGTATATGCTGATTTTGAATGTATTTTACAAAGTGCAAATTTTCAAAATTCAACACAAGTAAAAAGCATTCAGAAGCATATTCCTTTTGCATTTAGTTATTATATAAAATGCTCTAATAGTTCTTTAAGTAAATTTGTTCAATATTCAGGTGTAGATTCATCAAAAAAATTTATAGAGTATTTAGTTAGAGATTTAAAAGACATTTATTATAATTATTTATCTATAGTAAAGCCAATGAATTTCCTCACATCAGAACAAATTCGAAATCAACACGAAAGCACATTATGTCATATCTGTAGGAAAGAGCTGGGCAATGATGGAGTGGCTGATCATTGCCATTTAACTGGAAATTATAGGGGTCCAGCCCATAATGAATGCAATTTGCGATATCAGATTGCAAAATTTATTCCTATATTTTTCCATAACTTTTCCGGTTATGATTGTCATCTTTTTATTAAAGAACTCACATTATTTCCAGGAGATATACATGTAATCCCTTTAAATAAGGAATTGTATGTATCTCTTTCAAAACGCATATTTGTCGATGAGAAAAATACAATTGAATTGCGATTTTTAGATTCATTTCGGTTTATGGCATCAAGCTTAGATAGTTTAGCTAAAAATTTATCAGTAAATGATTTACTTATTACTAGAGATATGTATCCAAATGAAGATGAGTTTAATTTAGTCAGAAGAAAGGGTGTCTTTCCCTATGATTATATAAATTGTGCAGATCGCCTTAATGAGAAAAAACTTCCAACTCGAAATGAATTTTTTAACAAATTGTCTAACATAGAATGTTCTATTGAGGATTATGAGCATGCTGAAAAAGTTTGGAATGTTTTCAATTGTTCGACATTGCTTGATTATATGATGCTTTATTTGAAGACAGATGTTTTACTATTGACAGATATATTTGAAAATTTTAGAAAGGTTTGTAAAAATATTTATGGGCTAGATCCCTGTCAATATTATACTGCTCCCGGTTTATCTTGGGATGCAATGCTTAAGACAACCAATATTGAACTTGAGCTCTTTACCGATATAGATATGTACAATTTTGTACAAAAAGGAATACGAGGTGGACTTGTTCAATGCTGCAAAAGACACTCTAAGGCAAACAATAAATATATGAGTGATTACGACAGCACTAAACCATCAGAATATTTAATGTATTTAGATGCAAATAATCTATATGGTTGGGCAATGTCTGAAAAGCTTCCATATGGTGCATTTGAATGGATTGAAAATATTGATGACTTTGACATAGATTCAATTGAAGAAAATTCTTCTTTTTATACGAGTTTATGTTTATTCGGCAGCTTGAATGTTAGAAAGAATAGTTTTTTTTTATTCGGACTGACTTGCCAAAGAGAAATGACAATACTTAGTTGTCTATTTCTGTTCTGAAACAAAGCAATTTTAAGTGTACAACAACAAAGAATTAGAATTATTGCTCACATGGGCAGGTCATATAGCTATTTCGGTTTTTGCCAGAAAACCTCATCAGTGACTTTTAATGTGAATTCTAATAATTTCTAAACGACTAATTACTCGAAATAGAAGCATTAATGGTAAAGTCTGTGAAACGTAGGAGTTGAACCATGAACCTATTGTAATGTAAGTGTACGTCTTGGTAGGCGCTATCGCTAGAGCAGCAGACCAATTCTATCTGCCTGGCCTGGGGCCTGCTGCTAACCACTTTTAGGCACAGTGGTTTATGCCGTCTAATTGTTTTGGCGCCCGGAGGTGCCTGAATCTTTTAGAGAATTAAAAGCACGTTGGTTCGTTGCTCAAAATAATCTGTATTTATTTGACAAAAATGTGCGGCTTAAATACTAGATTCACAATTTGGACTTTGTGCTCTACAAAGTCTCCAAAAGTCTACAAAGTCAAAAAGAAAGGGGAAGTAGCGCATTCGGCCAATCAGCTAATTGCTGACCGATCAAGAAAAGGAGTTGGGCGTTCTAATGCACTGCACATAGTATCGATACGCGCATGCATGTATGTATGTATGTATGTACATGCATGCCCCTACTTTTACTATGTGCGCGAGCACGCGCATTGCCGACTCAGCGAGTTCAACGTCGCTGTGTCGCATGGCGCGGTCAACGCTCGCTGCTGGCAAGCATGGAGTCAGATGTCGCATGCTAGCGTAGTGCGGGCAGTCGATACAATGTGTCACAAAGTGTGCCACTTCAAAAGGTTCAATGCTTGCTCTATATTTTGTATTTTGTTTACTTTTTGCATTTGGCATTGTCCTATTTAGATTACGTTACTTTGTTGCCTCACTTGGCCGTATGCACTACACCCTTACCCTTTAGAGAAAATTTTTGTTACATAGGGAATAAAAATTTTGAATGAACTGAAATTGTGAGTATGTCATTGTTTACAATTTTTGTGGTGTAATAAAATTTGGGTTTTGCTTTAAGTGCGTTTGAATGTTGTTACATTGTTTCTGAATTTTACTTTAGCAGCTGCATGCCTCTTTTTATTTCTTTTTGCCTGTACTTCATTTTTGCATGTATTTTAATTTATTCCTGTACTTCATTCCAATAGCTATCCTAGTCAACAATTTTTCGAGTTCAGTGACTTTATTCTAATCTGCCATTAATTTATTCAAAGGGAGTCTTACTATAGCAATTGATCTTCTTCACTACGGTGTGATCTCCGTGTGATGCTTCATTTTTATTATTCTTCTTCTTCTACTGTGGATCACATGGAAACAGGTGTTTGCCGACCTTTCAGTTTCCTAATTCATTAATAACTTCATGGAAAGAGCGACTTTCCTCGCATGCATAACATTTCTTCAATTCAATATTCATCAGGATAGATAGCTTCTCCGACCTGACCTTAGTCCGAGGTTGGATTATCGCTACTACCGATCCACTTTAATTCAATTTAATATACTTGGCAAACTTCTAAGCGCGACTTTTAAATTCTTTTATTTGACGTCAATTTTATCTTCTTTTCTTTATATCTTCTTTTCATCTAAATCCTTTAAACGTCAGAAATTGAGTACAGTTTTGCACACAAAGCTGATCAGGCTCATTGGCAGCACTTGTTCTTAATTTCTGCGTGATCACATTCTCTACTTTTCCTGCTCTGCTCCTTGTTTTTGCTGTTTGATGTTTTGGCTTTAATTTTGAATATCTTGCTCTGCCTACACTATCTAATACGTTATCTAGACGGGTGAGCTTTAAATTTGGAACTACATATTTCTTTCTGTCATTTTAAGGAATTTCTAGCTATATCTTATTCTTTTGTATAAGCTGCATGCTTTTTTTTTTGCCTTGCTTGACTGAAGTACTAGGAGGCGAAATTGGAAAATATACATTTTTGTTTTGCTAAAATGCTGCTGTATGTTCATCAATTAGAAATTTTTTTCATTTTAAAAATTTTTGGTTTTACTTTCAGTGTTGCACAGAAAATTTTTCTGACTTTCATATTCAAAATGTGTGCAATGTTCTTTAGTTGTAATATTAATTAGAATATTTTTGCAAAAGTAAATTCAATTCTAATATTTAATGTGTGTATTAAAAGTAATTGTCAACTTGAAAATTATTTTTTTTTAAATCAAGAAAGAAAATTATTTTAATGTATAAAAGTATTTCCATGTTAGAAACGAAATCTTATTTGTATTGAATTGTAATATTAAATTTAATGAATTACTATATAATTGATCACATTTTCAAGTTTTAGTTGTAATTAATTGATTTAATTAAATTATTATTTTAAATGTTGATAGTGAAATTATATTTTAATAGTAAGAAAATGTTGGCTAATTTCTATTGTCATGCCTTTACGGCTTTTTTTTTTTGAAAAGTGGTCCAACTTTCTGACCATTTCAAGACTTTGCGTCTAACATGTATGTATATTATAAAGAAATTATTTTGAAAATTATTATAGTCAAATTGAAAGAAAATTATTTTAAATATCTCATTATAGTAAAAAATTTTGGCGGAGTTCTGTCGCCTGACATCTCGCTGGCATCGTGCGCGAGCTTCTTCTTTGGCTTCAATTGCTGCTGGTTGGGAAAGCTTCTTGAGCTTCTTCTTCAATTGTTTCAAGCGAAAAATGTAATTGTCGCATCTTGTAAATTTTTGATTTCGTCTGGTGGCGACGAATTTCCTGAAGAGTCATTATATCAGGACGGTGGGGTTGGTGAATTTTGAATAGTCATCTCGTAGAATTTACGTCATATCGCAAGGAACGCCAGTAACTTGGCTATTCCTCTGTGAAAAATGTCTTTAATCTAACATTTTGGCTTGTTGAGAAAGTGAATTAATTAGATATTAAGAAAATTCCCGGTCCGGTTGGGCAGGATCGCCATGTAATGTAAGTGTAGGTCTTGGTAGGCGCTATCGCTAGAGCAGCAGACCAATTCTATCTGCCTGGCCTGGGGCCTGCTGCTAACCACTTTTAGGCACAGTGGTTTATGCCGTCTAATTGTTTTGGCGCCCGGAGGTGCCTGAATCTTTTAGAGAATTAAAAGCACGTTGGTTCGTTGCTCAAAATAATCTGTATTTATTTGACAAAATGTGCGGCTTAAATACTAGATTCACAATTTGGACTTTGTGCTCTACAAAGTCTCCAAAAGTCTACAAAGTCAAAAAGAAAGGGGAAGTAGCGCATTCGGCCAATCAGCTAATTGCTGACCGATCAAGAAAAGGAGTTGGGCGTTCTAATGCACTGCACATAGTATCGATACGCGCATGCATGTATGTATGTATGTATGTACATGCATGCCCCTACTTTTACTATGTGCGCGAGCACGCGCATTGCCGACTCAGCGAGTTCAACGTCGCTGTGTCGCATGGCGCGGTCAACGCTCGCTGCTGGCAAGCATGGAGTCAGATGTCGCATGCTAGCGTAGTGCGGGCAGTCGATACAATGTGTCACAAAGTGTGCCACTTCAAAAGGTTCAATGCTTGCTCTATATTTTGTATTTTGTTTACTTTTTGCATTTGGCATTGTCCTATTTAGATTACGTTACTTTGTTGCCTCACTTGGCCGTATGCACTACACTATGACGTAGTAAGCGAATGCGCTAACCATCACACCATCGGACTGGACGACTCTGCGCTGGCAAACATCCCAGTTACCTGCTGTCTATATCAAACGCATAGTGTTTGTTGCTATTGTACACTGTCTAATGCAATTGTTTTTGCCTTACTTGAGAGCTCCATCGGAGCACATACTTGAGGCAAATGAATGTATCAGTTTTTGTTTCTGTAAGAACATTTCTTCGTTTTTACATTATGTTTACTTTCTGATTTGGGTGTGTCCTCCCTATCATATTATATTATTCTTTTTGTTATATACTTGAAGTAGATTTAGAATACCCACAAAATTGCCATATTCTGCATAACGACTTACCATTTTGTGTAGAAAATAAAAAAAGTCCTATATCCAAATGCAACAAATTAATAGCAGATTTGACTAATAAGAAAAATTATATTATTCACTATAGAATTCTTAAACAATGTCTAGCGAATGGTTTAAAGTTGAAAAAAATACATCCAATTTTTAAATTTAAACAGTCGAGTTGGTTGAAGCAATATATAGATTTGAATACTCATCACAGAACATTTGCTAAAAACGAGTTTGAAAAAAATTTCTTTAAACTCTTAAATAATGCCGTATACGGCAAAACAATGGAAAATGTTGACAAGAGAAAAGATGTTAAAATTGTAACTGAATGGGAAAGTTATAGAAAACATTTAGGTGCTCGCGCTCTAATAGCAAAACCCAATTATCATAGCTCTACATTGTTTACAGATGATATGGTTGCAATCCAATTGAATAGGGTTCATTCGTCAGATAATAAACCTATATATTTAAGTTTTACGGTACTTGAACTATCCAAATTAAAAATGTATGATTTTCACTATAATTATATGAAACCGAAATTTGGTGAAAATTTATCTTTAAATTATATGGATACAGATTCATTTATTTACAATATTCAGACTGAAGATTTTTATAAAGATATTATAGATGATATCGACTTATATTTTGACACTTCAGCTTATTCAAGTGATAATGTCTTTAATATACCATTAAAAAATAAAAAAGTTCTCGGAATGATGAAGGACGAGAACAATGGTAATATAATGAGGGAATTCATTGGTCTTCGCTTAAAGATGTATTCAATTGATACGATTAATTGTAATCAAGTAAAGAAAGCAAAAGGCGTTAAAAAAGCTTTATTAAATAACCTTAGTATAGAAGATTATAAAGATTGTTTGTTGAGGAAGAAACAATTCTACGGTAATATGTATATATTTAGATCAAAAGCTCATCAATTGTACACACAAGAGCTCAAAAAATTAATTTTAAGTTGTTCAGATGATAAGAGATGTATTCAGGAAGATGGTGTTAACACATTAGCGTGGGGACATCATCAAATTAATTGAAAAATAATTAACATGTGCAATTTTATATTCCTTACTAGCTGTTACCCGCGGGTTTCACCCCGCGCTCTTATAAAAGTACGTAATGTGAAGAGGTGCTTGCATACGGAACTTCAATACTGCGCGACTTTTAGTTCCAAAGCTATTCGATATCAATGATTTGGTTTGTACGGGTGGTTCCACGCCTCTTATCCAATGCCCGTCCCATTTTCCCAGTTCAAGGATACGGATATGGTGTCAGTTCTTGCCGAGTTTCGTTTATGTATGATGTATAGTTCTAAAGTAATACCCAAATGTGAAGTTGATTGAAAAGTGCCACGCCCCTGTCCTACGCCCATAAAATTTTACCAGTGGGACGACACATCCAAGAGGCGACTGCATACGAAATTTCAATGCTGCACGACCTTTAGTTCCAAGGCTAATCGAGATCAAAAATTTTGTTTGTATGGGGGGTGCCACGCCCCCTTATTCAGTGCCCCCTTATTTTCTCAGTAGAAGGATATGGATATGTAGTAAGTTCCTACCGAGTTTCATTGATGTGTGATGTGTAGTTCTAAAGTTATACACGAATCTGTAGTTGATAAAATAGTGCCACGCCCCTTATCCTACGCCCATAAAATTTTACCAGTGGGACGACACATCCAAGAGGCGACTGCATACGAAATTTCAATGCTGCACGACCTTTAGTTCCAAGGCTAATCGAGATCAAAAATTTTGTTTGTATGGGGGTGCCACGCCCCCTTATTCAGTTCCCCCTTATTTTCTCAGTAGAAGGATATGGATATGTAGTAAGTTCCTACCGAGTTTCATTGATGTGTGATGTGTAGTTCTAAAGTTATACACAAATCTGGAGTTGATAAAAAAGTGCCACGCCCCTTATCCTACGCCCATACAATTTTACCAGTGGGACGACACATCCAAGAGGCGACTGCATACGAAATTTCAATGCTGCACGACCTTTAGTTCCAAGGCTAATCGAGATCAAAAATTTTGTTTGTATGGGGGGTGCCACGCCCCCTTATCCAGTGCCCCCTTATTTTTTCATTAGAAGGATATGGATATGTAGTAAGTTCCTACCGAGTTTCGTTTATGTAAGTTAACAAAACTAATAATTTACTCCTTTGGGTTTTGTATTATTTTTATTTCAGCAAGTCTCCGACTGTGCCGTTTGATTTCCAACTTAGATCTAAAGACAATAATTTTGCATTTACTTAAGCTACCCTGCTATGGCGTACGTGACCGACTTAGACTTCGCTGCACCCGTTGTTGTTGGCGGAAGAAAACCAGACGCTACCTCAGCAGTTTGTCGGTGCCAAGTTTCTGGCCAGCGTGAGAATTCGCTGACTCAGGCCATTCATGTTAAATTTGTTTACGATAACTCCTCCCCTTCTAAGTTAGGAACGTCCCCGGTCCTCTTCGCTGTCGCCCTTAAAATGGCTTCTACCGCCTTGGCCGTTGCAGCTTCCTGTTTTCGTTTTACAAAGGAAACGATAAGGAGCAGCAAAAACCCGATGATTGCTATCGTTGCCAGGATCGATGATGTTGCAGTCAATCCGGTTTTAAAACCGGTGTTAAGGTCGTTCATGAGCCGAAGATTTTTTAGCGTATGATGGCGCAGATATGGTAAGCTTAAAGCCTCATCATAACCCGTTATATTTATCCGGGTGGTCCAAGGGACCTCCGCAGCTCTTATGCGAAGTGCGTTTCTATTAGTGAATACTGTTTCATTTACACTAGCCTCGCCCGAAAAGGTAACCAGATAAGTACCCCTTTCAAGTGAAGTTGTTTCGTTAGCTAATGTAACCGTTGCAGTGTGGTCATTAATAACGACTAAACCGTCATCTAGCTCTTGCATCGGATCTAGTTGGCCAAATGTTGTTTTGCAATGCGCTAGCACACGGGATATCAACTGTTGCGCACAAGTTGTGGTTTGTAATTTTTCGCAAAATTGCATAGTTGTCCCCATACAATTGCCAACCGGGAAGGCGTCCTTTCCGCAGAGTGCAACGGCGTTGTCTCCGAGAGATAGCATCTGGTTGTCATGTGCCACAGGAAGGATGGTCATCTTTCTACAAGTAATCTTAGGTCTAGGATACTTAACTAAAAAGTGAATAAGATTATTACTGTGATAAACTTTAAACTTAGAAACTAGTAACAAGTCAGGAACAGTTAGATTGTTGAGCGACTCGCTTTTCAATAATAAATCTATTTCAACATTATCTAAAATGATTGGGTTTAGCAATCCCAACTGTGATAGAGCAACCGATAGTAATATGTTATCTAAATCAGTGATAATGGCCCTATTTCTGGCCAAAAGAATTTCGTAGAGGTGTCCGGTATCGATCTGTTCCTTTTTTTCTGCCTTGAGAATTCTGTTTACCACATCGGTGAGTTCGTTTACTTGATCCTGAAGCTGGGAGTTTATTTTTGCCTGTTGATTATTGTGCGAGATGGTATTGGTTGTACCACAGCAAATTTTGACAGCTTGTCAATGCAAGTCAGAAAGTATGTTGCATTGGTTGAAAAGATATCAATATGGAGGATTTCACCTGGATATGTTGGCAAGGGTGTTCCTCCGATAGGGTGCTTTACTGGGTGCCTTACATATTTGGCCCTTGCGCAAACTCGGCAATTCAGTGCAACCTCTTTAGCCTTTTTCTCCATTCTTGGGAAGAAATAATCATTGAGTATTTGCTTAACATTCTCTTGAGCCGCGCGGTGAGCCCTATTATGTTCTTGATTTATGATCTCTAATTGTTCATTTGGATTTACTATATCCGTCACAAATTTTGTTGTGTGACGAAAAGTGGTGTTGGGGAACATATTCAATAGCTGGTGCTGGATCTGAGCCAGCAAAGGCAGTTCACAGTGAATGCAGTTAACCACATCAGTTTTGACTACCTCTCCCAACAATTTAAACAAGGTATCATTATTGGGGAAAATAATGACATGACGAAGCTTATTTCCGAAAATTATGAACGTTCTTTTTGATGGGTGCTGACCCGATTCCAAAATTAGTTGGTTTCTATAGACGTTTAGAGGTTTTGAAACTGTCTCTATTGCGTATGTTTGTGATTCCTCACTATGAATGGTAGCGGCATCTGAATCGTTTACGGGATCTAAAGCATTTATAAATTGACGTGATAAGGCATCTGCTACCAGATTGTCCTTACCTGGTTTATAGTGAAGCTTAGCATTGTATCCTTCAATAAAGGCCTTCCACCTTTTTATTTTTGGGTTTGGGTTGCGGTCTGACACCGCAAAGGTTAGGGGCTGGTGATCGGTGTAAATATGTAGATCTTTCACACCGTACAAATAATGGGTTAGACTCTTTAGAGCCCAAACAATAGCCAGAAGCTCTCGTTCGTTTGTGGCTAAATGTTCTTCCTTTCGGTCCAATGTTCTCGAAATCATTGTTATTGGTCTACCTTCTTGTGAAAGAACCGCACCTAACGCACGAGAAGAGGCATCTGTGGTGAGATCGAAAGTTTTCTTGAAATCAGGGTATGCCAACATAACGTCCTCTGAGATAAGTATCTGTTTTAGTTTGGTAAATGCTTCCACCTGACTTTGATCAAGTGAGATTTTAATCTTTTTTGATTGCGAGGCTGATACTTTGCCAAATTCACCCCTGAGAATGTTAGTTATTGGCTTGGCAATGTTAGCGTAGTCACGGATAAAGCATCTATAGTAGCCAGCCATTCCTAAAAATGACCGAATACCCCTTAGTGTTGTGGGTTGAGGAAAGTTTTGTATAGCCTCGACCCTTTGCGGACTAGTTTTTATACCATTACCAGATACTACAAAGCCTAAATACTCAAGTTCTGTTTTAAAGAATTTTGATTTCTCTACAGAAACTCTCATGTTTGCTTCCCATAAACTTTTTAATATAGCCTCAATGTGCTTTAGATGTTCATCTGGGTCCTTTGAAAATATTATTATATCGTCGATATAAACAAAACAGTAATCTCCTATGTGTTTGGTGGAAACCAGACTTCAGGTCTAAAGTTGTAAAGAGCTGGGATTTACCTAAGTTTGATAGGATAATTCCTACGTTTGGGATGGGATACGAATCATCGATAGTTTTCTCGTTTAACTTCCGAAAATCCATTACGAGCCTTTTATTTTTAACCCCATTTTCATCAAATCCCTTTTTGTCAACTACCCATATGGGGTTGTTGTATGGCGACCTCGAAGGTCGTATGATATCGTTTTCGAGAAGAGTTTTTATTTCCGATTTCACAAAATCGGCAACACCCAATGGATATGGGTAAAATTTCGCATAAGTTGGTTCATTGTTCTTAGTGCGAATTGTAGCTATAACATTTGTGTTGTAACTTAGTTTTTCATTCGGGTCTGCAAAGACTCCAGAGACGCGCTTTATCATGCTTGAAAAGCTTTCTTTTACGCTCGCCGGGACTGACTCGGTTTGGAGCTGAAGATGACTGACATCTTGGCCTTTAAGGAAATAAATAACTTCTTTCCCAGAATCGTATTCTATCATGTTTTTTTTAAGTTAATGTTTGCATGAACTCTATTTAGAATGTCCAGTCCCACAATACCATCAAACATTGCAAGATTCGGTAAAATGAAAAACTCTGCGACTACACCCAATAAATGCACTTTGCATTTTTTTGTAATAGTGGTGACTCTGGGTTGTGACGCAAAAAGTATGTCACATAGAGGCTTCTTTAGCCCAGATATAAAAACTCTAAGGGCATCGGCCCTGTACTTTTCATTGATTGCATCAGCAATGCTACCCTCATAGGACATTTTTGTCTTATTCGCAAGCGAGGATAATTTTTTTTCTACCTCATCGTAGAACTCAAGCACGCTGGAGGAACCCTGTCTTAGAGTTGAAAGTTCCTGTTCTACTAAATAAATAGGCCGTTTATCCGAAAACGTAAAATCAAGCCGGGCAATAATTGCCTCGAAATTTAGTGTGGTGCTAAAAGAGGAGAGAAGGGCATCAGCGGCTCCTCGAACCTTGTTCCTTATAATCGTAACTGCCTGGTAGTGCCTCGAGCTACCGTCATAACTTTTGAAAAGCTCATAAGCGTTGTGTGCGGCTTCGCGCCATGACACGTAAGCCTCGAGTTGACCCGAAAATTCAGGCAAGGATTTCACAACGTCTAAGGATTCCTCACAAGTTATGCCTGGGACAATTTTTACCCTCTCAAATTTAGCTATTACCGGCCTTTCTGAAGCACTAATAATTTGTTCTTGCAACCCCTTTAATTTTTTTTCAAATTCTTGTCTCTGCGCCGAAAGTGCAGCAGTCACCGACGCATTTATTACCTGCGTTAACTGTGCTTCGTTCATTTTTTCGGTTTGCCGATCTGATAAACTAAAACTCTCAAGACTATCAATCAAGTCTGATACTGTCGATAAAGTGTTGTTTATGTCACTCATAAACCGTTCGGTAAATATTTCGATTCATTGAAGTTACCTCGTTTTATTTAATTTGGCACAATTTGTTTTGATTTAATATTCGATTAATTAAGGTTGCTTTATTTAAGTCAACTGAGCACAGTTTGTTTTGATTTATTTGCACTGAAAAACGAGTCAAACAACTTACACAGATTTCATAACTAATAGATGAGCTGCTGTTATTTTATTAAAATTTTCTCCGCTGCCGTTGAATCTCCTGATTTTAATATGCGAATTTTCCCTGCTGCCTTGTTTTTGTTACTTTTTCCGCTGCCGTCGAATCTTCTTCTTTTAATATGAGAATTTCCTCTACTGCCGTAGTTTTAATTAAATTTAATATTCGCTTGCCCCACGTTGGGCGCCAGTTAACAAAACTAATAATTTACTCCTTTGGGTTTTGTATTATTTTTATTTCAGCAAGTCTCCGACTGTGCCGTTTGATTTCCAACTTAGATCTAAAGACAATAATTTTGCATTTACTTAAGCTACCCTGCTATGGCGTACGTGACCGACTTAGACTTCGCTGCACCCGTTGTTGTTGGCGGAAGAAAACCAGACGCTACCTCAGCAGTTTGTCGGTGCCAAGTTTCTGGCCAGCGTGAGAATTCGCTGACTCAGGCCATTCATGTTAAATTTGTTTACGATAACTTGTATGATGTATAGTTCTAAAGTAATACCCAAATGTGAAGTTGATTGAAAAGTGCCACGCCCCTGTCCTACGCCCATAAAATTTTACCAGTGGGACGACACATCCAAGAGGCGACTGCACACGAAATTTCAATGCTGCACGACCTTTAGTTCCAAAGCTAATCGAGATCAAAAATTTTCTTTGTATGGGGGGTGCCACGCCCGCTTATCCAGTGCCCGTCTTATTTTCTCAGTAGAAGGATATGGATATGTAGTAAGTTCTTACCGAGTTTCATTGATGTGTGATGTGTAGTTCTAAAGTAATACCCAAATGTGAAGTTGATTGAAAAGTGCCACGCTCCTGTCCTACGCCCATAAAATTTTACCAGTGGGACGACACATCCAAGAGGCGACTGCATACGAAATTTCAATGCTGCACGTCCTTTAGTTCCAAGGCTAATCGAGATCAAAAATTTTGTTTGTATGGGGGGTGCCACGCCCCCTTATTCAGTGCCCCCCTTATTTTCTCAGTAGAAGGATATGGATATGTAGTAAGTTCCTACCGAGTTTCATTGATGTGTGATGTGTAGTTCTAAAGTTATACACAAATCTGGAGTTGATAAAAAAGTTCCACGCCCCTTATCCTACGCCCATAAAATTTTACCAGTGGGACGACACATCCAAGAGGCGACTGCATACGAAATTTCAATGCTGCACGACCTTTAGTTCCAAGGCTAATCGAGATCAAAAATTTTGTTTGTATGGGGGGTGCCACGCCCCCTTATCCAGTGCCCCCTTATTTTTTCATTAGAAGGATATGGATATGTAGTAAGTTCCTACCGAGTTTCGTTTATGTATGATGTATAGTTCTAAAGTAATACCCAAATGTGAAGTTGATTGAAAAGTGCCACGCCCCTGTCCTACGCCCATAAAATTTTACCAGTTGGACGACACATCCAAGAGGCGACTGCATACGAAATTTCAATGCTGCACGACCTTTAGTTCCAAAGCTAATCGAGATCAAAAATTTTCTTTGTATGGGGGGTGCCACGCCCCCTTATCCAGTGCCCGTATTATTTTCTCAGTAGAAGGATATGGATATGTAGTAAGTTCTTACCGAGTTTCATTGATGTGTGATGTGTAGTTCTAAAGTTATACACAAATCTGGAGTTGATAAAATAGTGCCACGCCCCTTATCCTACGCCCATAAAATTTTACCAGTGGGACGACACATCCAAGAGGCGACTGCATACGAAATTTCAATGCTGCACGACCTTTAGTTCCAAGGCTAATCGAGATCAAAAATTTTCTTTGTATGGGGGGTGCCACGCCCCCTTATCCAGTGCCCGTCTTATTTTCTCAGTAGAAGGATATGGATATGTAGTAAGTTCTTACCGAGTTTCATTGATGTGTGATGTGTAGTTCTAAAGTTATACACAAATCTGGAGTTGATAAAGAAAGGGCCACGCCCCTTATCCTACGCCCATAAAATTTTACCAGTGGGACGACACATCCAAGAGGCGACTGCATACGAAATTTCAATGCTGCACGACCTTTAGTTCCAAGGCTAATCGAGATCAAAAATATTGTTTGTATGGGGGTGCCACGCCCCCTTATCCAGTGCCCCCTTATTTTTTCATTAGAAGGATATGGATATGTAGTAAGTTCCTACCGAGTTTCACTGATGTGTGATGTGTAGTTCTAAAGTTATACACAAATCTGGAGTTGATAAAAAAGTGCCACGCTCCTTATCCTACGCCCATAAAATTTTACCAGTGGGACGACACATCCAAGAGGCGACTGCATACGAAATTTCAATGCTGCACGACCTTTAGTTCCAAGGCTAATCGAGATCAAAAATTTTCTTTGTATGGGGGGTGCCACGCCCCCTTATCCAGTGCCCGTCTTATTTTCTCAGTAGAAGGATATGGATATGTAGTAAGTTCTTACCGAGTTTCATTGATGTGTGATATATAGTTCTAAAGTTATACACAAATCTGGAGTTGATAAAAAAGTGCCACGCCCCTTATCCTACGCCCATAAAATTTTACCAGTGGGACGACACATCCAAGAGGCGACTGCATACGGAATTTCAATGCTACACGACTTTTAGTTCCAAAGCTATTCGATGTAAACAATTTGGTTTGTATGGGCGGTGCCACGCCCTCTTGATGTATCAAAATTTTTTATAGCCTATAACCATCCTTGGAACATCTATAGTCTATGTGCCAAATTTGGTTATGATCGATCAAGCGGTTTGGAACGCAACTCCGAACATACATATATACATACATACATACATACATACTTACATACATACATACATACATACATACATTTTTTGATTTTTATATATATAGATTTAATAAAAAACAAATAAAATACTTGAAAATTATATTGTTTTATTTTTTACTTTCTAAATAAATAACTTTTCTTAGAATAATAGCATTTTTCAGAGCACAAACTCCGCTATGAGCATAAGAACATTGTGGAATAGTAGAATATGTTTTTTGCAATGTTTTAAAATTTTCAAAACAGAATTCGTCTTCAACATTATAAACTTGAATCTGCATATTCAGTAATTTTTCGATCCAACGTTTTTTCTCGCATCCTTTTACATGCACTATAGCATCCTGAAGGTTTTCCTTTAAAAAGTTTTTGACGCTGTTGAAGGAAACCGATCCGTCGTTCCATTCGAAACCATGATGTTTCGCAGTTAGCCAATTTGCTTGTTTCTGATATTTTACTGCTAACCTATTGAACTCAAATGGCGGCTTGATGATGAAATTTTGAACTTCGAAAGAATTAAAAGAAATTGCCAGCTCTTTAGCTATAAATTTGTTGAAGTTTCCAGTAAAACCTTGCACATCTATTGTTATAAAATGTTTGATTTCCATCGTTGATGCACGTGTACACTCATAGAAAATTAACAGATGAGTGTAAATGTAGCTTAAATTGTTTTCCTTATTTCACCAGTTGGTGGGGTGTATTCGATAAGCTTATCATGTATGAGTATACAGTATGCTGAGGTATTTATAGGAACATTTGTTAATGTTTTAAATTCAATCCTGATATCTATTGGTCCTGTTTTGATTGTTTCATTCTGATGTGTGACATCTACTACAATGATTGGAGCTTTTGTTTTAAATTCTTCGCATATGAGCAACGGTTGAGGGTCACGAATGTAGTAGTTTTGTTGAAATTTTGAATACATTTCATATAGAATAGCATAACGCTCTCGTTCAAATTTAAGATTGAGGTCATCATAAGGGTAAGTATCAGAATTTAAATGTACTTTGACATCGGTGAGGTCACAGTGTTGAAACTTGTTTTCATTTAGAAATGCTATTAGAATAAAGCGTGGTCTCTCGTTCTGCTGCGATAACTTTACATTCCATAAGTGATTTGTTCCTTGAATGAGCATCGGATTGAAGTGACAGTCCCAACTGCGAAATGCCATACTTAGAGGATGACCGCTTTTAATGGTTTTAAACATTTCTAATTTTGAAGAATCGGCTAGTTAAACATGAGGAATTTTCCATGTTATATTCATTAATTTCAACTCGACTTTTTCGTTTCCTTCAGAGGAGTAAACTACATTCTCGTCTGATTTTGAACGTAATAATATCAATTCATGTTTAGAATTTAATATCACTTTACTGTAGTCTTCAGCAAAACCCAACAACATTTTTAAGGGTACGCAATAATTAAAATATCCGTTCTTTAAAACCGTTTCACCACCATTTGTCCATCCAGCATTTTTTAACATATTACTTTCGTTAATGTTTAGAGAGACATAATTTTTGATTGTCGTTGTTACACCCAAGTGGCGTGTGCTATCAATTTCAAGTCAATTTAACTCATAGCGAATTTCATCGAACATAAATGCTAAAGAGTTGTTTTTCAAAATAATATTAGATGAAATTGTGCCATTCTCTAGGGTTGCAAATCCTTCAATATAAATAAAACTTTCGCTGGGTAGAACTTGTAGATCTTGATTTTGAATTGCAATCCTAACTTCATCATTATTGTTATACGATTGAAGATATGGAGAATAACTATGGTATTCTTTTTTTATAATCCTCTCATCATGTAAAGGTTTTTGCAGAACATTATGGATTTCGCTCATGATTAAATTATGTATGATGTTGTTCTTGTTGTTGTTGTTTTTACTTTTTCAATTGAAATCCTAGAGATTTCAAGAAGTCCTTGTTAAGCTTTGTTAATTGTTTGTGCTTAGGTGATTGTCGTCTCCGTTGATGTAACCTTCTTTGTTCAACAGACGAAGAAGAAGTGAGGTGTACTTCACTCTTCATTAAAAATTTATTGTAAATAATCATTACTCTTGCGGCTTAAAATGCAGTCTTAAAGTAATTGTTTCTCCACGAAAATTAACTAAATTGTCGTTCTGATCTAGGATTTTCACTGTTATAGAACTTATTTCTTTAACGTTGATTGGTAGATAGATAACATTTTGAGGACGTTCATTTATTTTATAGCCGGAGCTTACATTAATCGAGAATTCGTGAACTGTATGAGCTGACGAGCTATTAATATATGCACCGACTACTATATTACAATGTATTCTTATTATATTAATGTTGGTGATATTCACTGGTAAATCAGATGAGTGAAAATCGCCCGCTTCTAGTTCCCTGCTTTTAAAGCCCAATAGTTTACAAATAGTTCGTTTCCTATTAAAGTAAATCTTTTCAGTGGAATATATCTCTGTTTGCATCGTGTTGTTATTTGCTTCAATTGAAAGTGCACCATCTTCTTTGATTTCATTATATTTTTCATGCAAGTCTTCTGCAATATCTTGAAGTTCATATAAGCCGACCGGTATTTCAATAATTACATCATCGATATGAAATAAATTGTTCCCAACATCAACATTCGGTATAGAATTATAGGTATAAAAATCAATTAGACCACACACATAATTTTCCGATAAATCTATTGGTGGAAAGTAGTTTGCCGTCAGAATAGAGGTATTTCCACTTAAAGTAAGCGTTTTCGATGTCATGATGATGTGATCTAAGCCAATATCGCAATGAATAAAAGACAAATGTGACGTGCCATTTATATGAATTTATTCTCGTATTAAACAAATATTTTACAACACAGAATATTTGAAATCACGAATAACTTCCTCTCAAACGGCGATAGTGACTCATCAGTATCTTTGCATTTTTACAAGCTCTCTCATAATAAAAGCAGGTACAAGTATCCGGTCCGGATGTACATTTTTCATTGCTCCATGCACATTCTCTATAGTGGCTTCCAAAATGGTTTTCAACTAGTCCATTTGGATCCACCCTTTTTATTTGATCAAGCCATAGAAAAAAGGATGCTAGATGCTCTGGTAGAACAAATGAGCAATAATCTACTAAAAACTTTTCAATTTCAGACGCTAGCGACATGATTACTTCAACGCTTTAACTAAAACTAACAAAATATTCAATATGTAAGTAATATACCTTCTTCTCGATTCCCTATAACACATACACACACACACACACACACACACACACACACACACACACACACATATATATATATACTTTAACGGCTTCACTGGTTACGTCACATTTTGCTCCACACATATCAAATTACATCTAATTGTGAAATTCTAATTGCGAAATTCTAATTTTATCACAGGGTTGCATTTTCACTGATGACGTCATTTTCACTGATGACGTCATCGTTCTCCTCACATACGGTGGAGCAAATTTTCTGCTCCACACATACGGTGGAGCACTGCTCCACACTGCTCCACGCTCCACCCCTGGGACTAGGACTCTCATATTTATACTACTGATGACCACATAATCACCCTCAGCATATATTCGGGGCGGGACGCTGCGTTTGGCGAATTGAATCTGATTTTGCTGCTGAGATTTCTGAATTGCGGCATCGGCCTTATCACGGATGGTGGGTAACGAGATATTCAGTGAGCTCATCTACCAAGACGCTGCGTTGAGGGGTCCCAAACAATAATACATTAGGTGAAGACTTGGCAGAACTGTGTACGGAGTTGTTAAGAGCGAATTCAACTCGGGTTAGTAGACGGGACCAATAGGCCTGCCTTACCGGCAGAACTAGCTTGTTCAGCATTGACGCGTTCCACTTGACCATTAGCTTGTGGGGCGGCTACAGCAGTTTTTATATGCTGGACATTATGGGCTGCTAGATAGTCGATGAATTCGCGGGATTTCAAGGCGGTCAATATGATCAATATGGAAAGTGTCGAATGGGACGGGAGATTTTGGTATGCTATGAAGTGATCGTTCATTTGTACTGCTAGGTTATGAATTATGCATTGGAGACAATTTTGAATATAAGTACGATATTCTTATACAGAGATGGGAAAGTGTTGGAGGCGGACTTGGTCGTAGCTTTTGTCCACGCTTTAACCCTTAAATGCATGGGGTCAGCACCTAGCATGGAGACCAAGCCCCCCCTATGTGAAATCACCCACTGATCACGAAATGGACGCTCATTTTTTATATAAATGCATAGTTTTTAAGAAAAAGTAAAAAATGTGAGTTTTTTTATTTGTACCATATATGGTACACTATGCATTGGAGTCAAATAAGACTAATAATGTTGTTTATGGAAAAATTTGATTTAGTTCATTAGACATAAAGGAATATAGACATAAGTATATAGAAATGCTTAGAATCACTTTCTGTGTTGATTTCCGGTTGTCCGTCTCTCCGTCTGTCCGTCTGTCCGTCCGTCTGTCTGTCCGTCTTGCTGTCCGTGCCACAGGAGAGAAAGAAGCAGTTGTCCCATTTGGACCAAATTTGGCACACAGTCGCAGTGAACCTTTCACTACTTCAAGTTCCAAGATTAGCCTAATCAGTTGAAGAACACGCCCACTATAGGCCTGTAAGTCCCAATACCCCGGATTTTTTTCGGTAAAATAGCTATATTTTGTCTAATTACTCATTAAAAGGAATGATATTTGGTATTTAAGGTAAGGTGTGGGCCCTCTACGTCATACAAGAAAATGGGCGTGGTCCGCCCACTATATAGGCGGCAAAATTTTTCGGGTCAGATGGTTTGGGTGCATGAAGTACCATATATGGTACATGTGAAAAAAATCAAAAGAAGTACCTACATATTTAAAATAATCGTATTTCATAAAATTCGATTTTATTTAGCTAAAACAAACATAAATGTACTTGCTTGTAACATTTATTAGACAAACAATAAAATTATGTATATTTTATTAACGAATAAAAATCACTCTTACAATTTTTCGGAAAATTTACGACCGCCCACTTTGGCAACTAACTGTCAACTGAATATAAACTTTAGCACGCTGTTGCGATATTTAAATAAACGGCAGTTGTTTTTAGAACAATCTAGAGCAATAACAAAAACGATCCAAGTTGATTTGATGGAGTTACAACCGATTTAGGGAGTGTACCATATATGGTACGCCATGCATTTAAGGGTTAATAACCGATATTTTCGTGTATCAAACGGATCACATTTGTTTCCATTTCGGACGGGACATATAAGGCAAGGTGATCGTTCTTCAGTCCATGCTAAATCAGTCCATTATGCATTTCGAACGGGGTAAGGTCTTTGGACTCTAATTGGGTCCGTAGGTCTAATATAACGGGGTCACGGGACTGGGTAGCATGTAATTGCAGTTCGATGTCGTAATTTTGAACGAACAGGGCGGACTCTTCGGTAGGGCCTTCGGATGGGGCGGAAATAGGCGGAATGCGACTAAGAGCGTCCACATGACCCATACCCGTGCCAGGTCGATGGCTTATTACGAAGGTAAAATTTTCCAATTCGAGAGCCCATCTTTCGATACGGGGGTTAAGGCTTTTTAAGGCCAGTGTCTGAACAAGGGAGCTACAATCGGTGATTATACGGGATACACTCTAAATAAATTCGGAAGCGACGAACTGCGTAAATAATGACCAGGGCTTTGGTAACGAGATTCGGCAGGAGTTGTACGACGCTAGTAGTAATAAATGCCATTTTCCATTATCTTGTTTTTGCAGAACCACAGCACCAAAGCCGCTGGAACTGGCGTCGGTATCTAATTCGGTTTCTCGATGCGGGTTATATATTTCCAACACCGGAGCGGATATCAGCTTGCCACGCAGTGCGAAGAAGACGAGTTGACATGCAGGGTCAAACGGGACATTGTTTTTGAGGAGGTCCAGTATTGGGCCGGCGATTCTGGAGAAAGGCTGAACAAATCGACGGAAATAGGAAAATAAGCCCAGGCATGATTGAAGCTCGCGACGGTTACTTGGCATCGGATAAGACCGGATGTGTGATTCGTTTGGTCGGATTCCCTTGGAGGCGGCTAAATATTCTAGATAATCGATAGAGGTTTGCAGGAAGTAACATTTGGACAATTTAATCTGTAGTCGGTATTGGACTAATCTCCCCATTAATTTGCTAAGAATCTTCAAATGTTCTTCCGGAGTTGCAGTGGAGACTAAGATGTCGTCCACGACTAAAATCAATGTTTTTATTTACCTACGTTTTCTCAAGGTACGATAGTCGGCGAGGGGCACTATAAATTGGGCTGGTTCAGATAAAGTTTCATAGTATACGTTACCAGCAGTATCGCGCCACTTCGTGGCGACTCTCCTACTTTTCCTTCGCCGATATGGAGAAGTCGTCTTAATTTTTTTGTAATTTTAAAACCAAAATTTTATAAATCCGTATATACCTACTATAATTTAAAATGTTAATATTTTAACTCTGTATCTGTTCCTCGAAATTAAGAGCTCTGCTGACACCTTTAACCAAAACTTTAATTAAAGGAAGTAAGCTCATTTTGCTGGTTGATAACGTACATACTGCGTTACCTTATTCAAACCGAATTAATAATTAAAGGAGGTAGTAGTAGTAATCCGGGAGGCAATAAATAAAGGAGCAAATATACATATAATTGTTACTATCAGTATCAAAAAATTCGGTGTTTAGTGGAAAATAATAAGTAAAAATTGTGTGAGGCTGGTTTTCCAAAAAGATTGTAATCCAATCTATTTCCCTCCAGATTTTCCGAAAGTTGCAATTTTCATGAAACATGTGTAATTCCTATACATATTCTTAGTATTCCACCTTCTAGAATTTCAACTTTTCCTCTGACCTACTGTGCGGCTAAATCAAGGTGTCCTACTCTTCCTCTCGTTGATTTATCTGTTTTTATTCTGCCCTTTATTATTACCCTTTTACAATATCTTTCTAAAATTATTAATACAACGTCAGTCCCACCTACTCTTGCTACATACATATATAAAAATGAGGCGTATTTTTTTCTTTTCTAGTTAAGTCACCTATGTGGGAATATATGTACATACATACATATATGTCATTAACATTTTGTTTGTGTAGAGTAACCTGCAGCACAAACGAATACACGACCGTTCAGTAAGAGATAATTTATTGGAGTGAAGAACATTGTAACTTGAAAGTATAACGGATATGAAAGAATCGCAGTTGGGTTGCCAATGCACTTAAACATTACGTACTTAATAACCTACAAACTCCACCTCAACTCAAATGCGGTTTTACAAAACTTCAATTTTCAAATTGACAATTCAAACAAACTTATAATATACAAGTACATATTGTTTACGAGAAATCGATTTTTAACAATTTACAAAATATTTTGTGTTTTTCTTTAGTTAAACATTTCGTAAATATATCAGCGACGTTCTCCGACGATGGAATGTATTCAATCTCAATCTCGTTGGCAATGTACTTCTCGCGAATGTAGTGATACTTGATGTCTATGTGCTTGCTGCGTTTATGCGCGATGGGATTTTTGACTAGAAACTGCGCGCCTTGATTATCACAGAGCATCTTTGTCGCACTGCCAATATAAGTGTCAAACTTCATCTCCTT
The DNA here is from genome assembly GCA_963457695.1 of Neria commutata. NCBI lineage: Eukaryota > Metazoa > Arthropoda > Insecta > Diptera > Micropezidae > Neria > Neria commutata. The sequence goes on from OY735246.1 coordinate 38,834,966, forward strand.
CAACAAACTTCGATGAAATGAAATTTCCTTCGCGCCCTGGCACATAGCGATGTATTCCGCTTCCATTGAGCTTAGCGAAACGACGTGCTGCTTCTTGGATTCCCAGGAGATGGGACCACCACCAAAAAACAAAACGTATCCACTATACGATTTTCGATCAGTTTGCTCAGAGCCCCAATCAGCGTCTGTGAAGCAAACCAAATTTGGATTATTACATTTGTAGTTCAACATACCTTTCATGTTTGCTTTTAGATATCGCAAAACATGCTTTGCTGCTACAAAATGTTCCTTGTGAGGATGACTGTGAAACTGCGCCAACTTCGAAATGATGTGCGCGATGTCAGGCCGTGAAATAACTGCTAAATACGTCAGGCCTCCGATCAATGACTGGTAGCTTTTCACGTCAAAACCATCACAATCCTTTTCGCTGCATTTTTGCAAAACATTTCCAGTTGCAAGAGGTGTACTGGCTGGTTTACAATCAAGCATATTCCAGCGCTGCAGCAACTCACGCGTGTATCGATTTTGATGAATTGAAATTTCACCTCGTAGTCCATCTCGTTCGACTTCCATGCCCAAATAGTTTTTTATTGGACCTCGATCAACTGCTTCCACCTGCGCGATAAGTTTTCGAACGATGTCGCGCATAGTTGATTCCGACGAGCATGCCAAAAATATGTCGTCCACATACAGCGTTATTATATTTATTTCACCTTCTGTAACCATTGTATATAAGCAAGAATCCGTTTGGCATCTAGTAAAGCCAATGATTGAAAGAATTGAATTTATTTTGTTATTCCAATCTCTTCCCGCTTGCTTCAGTCCATACAATGACTTTTTTAGTTTACAAACTTTTTCGGGTTCGGTGTTGCTCACGAACATTTCCGGCTGCCGCATAAAAACTTCTTCTTCTAGCTCTCCATTAAGATAGGCTGCCACAATGTCAATGTGGTTTACAAGTAATTTGTGCTGAACAGCTAATGCTAACATTAGACGAATTGTGCTGTGCCTTACAACTGGAGCGTACGTATCGAAGAAATCTACATATTTCCGCTGACCACACCCTTGCGCAACAAGTCGCGCTTTCCGCTTCTCGATCGATCCGTCAGCATTGAACTTTGTTGTAAACACCCACTTGCATCCGATGATGTTTTTTCCAACTGGACGATCTACCAGCTCCCAGGTATCATTTCTCATAAGAGCATCGTGCTCCACCTGCATGGCCATTTTCCACTGAGTCCCATATGCCGACTCTAGCGCATCAGCAACAGTAATTGGACTCTCACAAATACTGTTCAATGTTTCGGGTACAGCCAGCTTTTCAGTGACAAACAACTTACTCGGCCTTCCAGGCTTTCCCGTTCGATTTAACTTCGGCCTGCCTCTCTTCCTCTTGCCAGCAACAACTTCCACCGCTTCGTCTGAAGAGCTCCCCTGTTCTTGCACATTGACTTGCACATCATTTCCGCTAATGCGTCCGCCTTCGTTTATACCAGCGCTTTCATGCGCAACAATTCTGCCTGCGTCGCCGTCGTTGTTAGCTTCTTCACCCACGCTCGGTCTAGCGCAGTCTCTGCTTTCTTCACCCACGCTCGGTCTAGCGCAGTCTCTGCTTTCATCTCCATGCTCACCTCCGTTGCTTGTGTTGTTGTTCGGAATAGCATACACGAAGAACCTATCTTCGTCGCTCTCTGCTGCTTTCTCGCCGATAGTAGAACCTTGCGCTGATTCCGCGTTCTCAAAAAATATGACGTCACGCGCAATAACAATTGATTTAGTACTTTGGTTGTACAACCGGTACCCTTTTGTATTGTTGGCGTACCCAAGAAAAATCAATTTTGTACCTTTGGGCTCAAATTTTGACCGATTACGCCGCTTATCGAGCGCAACTGCATCGCAACCAAATGTTCGGAGATGCGCTACCGATGGCTTTCTCCCAAACCAACACTCGAAAGGTGTTTTATCACGTAAGACCTTCGTAGGGCAACGATTTCGTATGTATGTCGCCGAGTTAACAGCTTCAGACCACAGGTTTTGAGGCAAATTCGATGCATCTAACATACACCGTGCCATTTCCACTAGGGTTCGATTAGCCCGCTCCGCTATTCCATTTTGCTGTGGCGTGTAGCTGACCGTCTTTTGATGGACGATACCGTGGCGCCTGAAGTAATTTATAAAGTCTGAATTAACATACTCCAGCCCGTTGTCAGTTCTTAAGCACTTCAGCTTACACCCAGTCTGCTTCTCCATACGCGTAATGAAATCCACAAACGCCGAAAATGCTTCCGACTTGTGACGAAGGAACTGCGTTTCCGTATATCTCGAGTAATCGTCAATAAACGTAATAAAATATTGCGAACCGCCTTGAGAACATACCCGCATTGGACCGCATATGTCGCTGTGAACCACTTCTAGCACTGCTGAAGTGTGAACACTGGAATAACACCCGAATGGCTTAGAACTGATTTTACAAACCGCGCAAGTAGTGCAATTAAATTGATTTAGTTTGTTTATATTAAGTCCAACAACCATATTTTTATTCACAAGTTTAAGCAAGTCGTTGACATTTAAATGTCCAAATCTACGATGCCATACATCGACCTCTGTACCATGCGCTTTATTAGTGAATGTCGCATTTAAAAATTCACTTTTATAGTTTTTTCGAAAATTCACACAGAATATACCACCATACATTTTTGCTACAAATATCATTTTATTTTCTTGCGTTTTTACACACGCTTGGTTTTTTCGGAATTCTACCGTATGTCCATTGCTAATCATTTTACTGACTGATAAAAAGTTAGAATGTAAGCTCGGCACATATAATACGTCGCATAGTGTAATGTCACAGCTATCTGATTTTAACGTCACATTACCTATGCCTCTCGCATTGACACTTTCGCCCGAAGCTAATATGACTTTTTGTGCACGACTCTCAATTGAAGAGAATAATTTTTCATCTCTGCACATGTGGGATGATGCACCGCTGTCCACTACCCACATACCGCAACTTTGATTGCTTCCGTTGGTAAGGCTTAACGCGACTGACGCTGTTCTGTTTCCACCTGTTCTGCATTCTGATCGTATGTGCCCTCTTTTGCCGCACGCATAACACTTGACATTTCTCTTCGCCTGCATGCCTCTGCTCTCGCTCTGCCCAAAATTCCGCTTTCCATGAAATTCCATCTGCTGCTTCGCTGCAAACACGCTTTCCCCGCTAGCTTCTCTCCGCTCACCACGACGTTGGTCTTCTTCCAAGATTTTGACCTTCAAATGATCGATAGATGGTAGAGTGTCGCGGCTCTCCATAGCGACAATGAAATTTTCCATATCATCAGGTAAACTGCATAATAGTAAAATGCTGAGGAGGTCTTCTGGAACGACTACTCCGATGTCTTTTAAATCTTCCGCAAGCGTACAGAAATCGTTGATTTCATCAGCGCATTTTTCGCCGATTTTAAAGCGAAAACGCACCAGTTTTTTAAATAGATTCACCTTGCGCGCCGGCGCACTTGCCTTGTAAAGACCACTCAACGTATTCCATGCGTCTCTTGCCGTTGTGCATTTCTTGATGTGGATTAATTCCGATGACTTGACACACAAAGTTATCGTCGCAAGCGCCTTCTGCTCCGTTCTGGTCCACGCTGCTAGTTCTGCTGCAGTTGCGGAAGTCGGACACGAGTTTTCCACGACTTCCCAATAGTCTTGCGTAATCAGCAAGCTCCTCATTTGCACCGACCACGATGCATAATTCGCGCTGTTTAGTTTCTCGATTTGCGAAAACGAATTATTCATTTTTTCGACCGACAGACGTTAAACACGAAAAAATGTAATTCAACTGACTCCTTTTTCAATTTATTAAAACTCCGAAAACACGTGTAATAGCTGTTTGGGTCTCTGGGCCCATAACCTTTGTAGAGTAACCTGCAGCACAAACGAATACACGACCGTTCAGTAAGAGATAATTTATTGGAGTGAAGAACATTGTAACTTGAAAGTATAACGGATATGAAAGAATCGCAGTTGGGTTGCCAATGCACTTAAACATTACGTACTTAATAACCTACAGTTTGATTCCCTATCCAAAGTTAGAAAGAAAAATTTATTTCACTAACAGACCAAATATCAAAAAAATAACTTAAACTCGTCTTGTGAAAAAAAGACTTTCAGACGTAGCCTACTCTTGAAAAGAGTGTCTACACCCTATAAGCAATTCAGTAGTCGACTACGAAAATAGCACACTTATAGCTAACTTTTATGACCTAACTATAAGTTAACTACAATGTAGTGCAGAGCTGCCCCAAAATCAAAGCGAGCTGTTGCTTTCTTCTTTTTTGCTATTTGCTTTTTTGAATTTTTTGAATTTATTTATGTGCATTGTGAAATTGAAATTGAAAAATCAAAGCAGGCCGTTTTTGTTTTCTTTCTTTTTTGTTTTATATAATTGTCAAAAATCGGCTCAGAAAGAAATGAAAAGATTTATCGTGAAATATATATGGAAATATGATGATATATTATGTTAATCAGGCAACGATTTTACACCATATTTTAATAAAGCGTATTATTAGCTTATCAACTAATAGTTTAGTTGAATAGCTTCATATGAAATTAGTTAGCTATAGCTAAAAAATTAGCTAACTTCTTAATAACTAACTTTTAGCTAACTTCAAAGTAACCGACTTTAAGTTAGTTGAAAAGTCATCGAAGGGTAATCGGGACTGACTACTGCCTAGGACATCGCAATGTTAAAAAAGTCAGTCATTTCCACTGAAAGTAGTCGAAGAATAGTCAGCTATGGTTGCGAAGTAGTTAGCTTATAGTGCACTAAAAGTTAGTTGAGTTGCCGGTAGGGCATTTACTTATAGACATACATACATACATAGGTATGCAGCTACTCAAATTTTGACTTGAATTAAAAACTTGCTTAGATAATTGAACTTATTTTGATTTCCCATGAAATCTAACCGAACACTAAAAATCTCCGGTCATTTACATTGTCTAGTGTTCAGTAGCACGGCTTCTGTTCACATATTCCAATGTGCCTATTTTTATTAGTTTTGTTTTTTACCCCTGTTATCTTAAATTTTTTACAAATTTCTCTTTCGGTGGAAAAATTACTAAAGAGTCCAAAAACCGAGGCCATACGGCAAGAAGTGTTAGCTGTAAGTCAAAATGTAACATTTTTTACATGAAAGTGAAATGTAAAGCATTACTCTTGTTGTGCAGAAAAGAACACGACAGCATTGAAAGTCTATGCTAACATACTCCCTCACTCTCATCAAATGTTGCCCAAAACAATGCTGTGCAAAAACAATGCTACATTCAATGTTAAATTAACAGAGTAACGGTAACTGAACCATAACATTGCGTGCGCAATAGCGTTTTATATAATAGTATGATATGATATGATAGGCGGATCGTTGGGCCGTACTTGTAGGTATTCGTTATTTATTAATTGCGTCCATAATTGGCCATTCGAGGCCAAAGAATGCTCCAACATCGAGATGGCTTTTTACGGGAATTTCGAGTTCGGTGCACATGGCGTATGGTAGTACATTGAGTAATACAGTTGGATCTAAATCCACAGTGGAAGTCAAAATAACAGGGGAGGGATAGAGGATGACGGGGTTCTGGAGTCCGGAGGTCTAGGGGCATTAATTGCCGAGGAGGCAATCGGTGGCCGGAATCGGTCAGTAAAACCGAGTCTGCAATTTTCAGAATTAAAAAGGCAGCAGCACGGTTTTCTTTCAAAATTAATTTGATCGGAGGATGCACAACCAACCGGGAACGGTATTTTAAAGAATTTGGAATTTGTTTCATGCAATTCGGTTTTCTGTGACCGCTGTCGCAACTGGATTTTAAGCTTCCTAAGAAGGTCGCGTCCTATCAGAATTGGAACTGATAATAAAATTATATAAAAAAAACTTTTTAAAAATAAGCTTTAATTTATTTAATGTACTAAAAAGTAGAAAATAAATTCTTTCCAAGTCACCTGTATCTTACTATCAATAAAAGCTTGGGGCGCTCATGTGTTCAATATTTGTCAACCAGTTACCACAATATTTTATTTAAATAATTTTTTCCAAATAGATTCTAGTAATGAAAGATATTTTGAATATGGATATTGAGCACACAAAATACGGCTGTGATCGACCCTAATATTCGTGGCATGTTTGTGGCGCGATGAGTTGTTGTTGTTTTGCTTGCAAGGCGCGGCGAGCTCGGGCCATGCGCAAAACTCCCGTTGCTTTGGTACGGTGAGTTGTTGCTATTTTGCCTGCAAGGCGCGGCGAGTAAGTTCCTATCGTTTTTCATTGATGTGTGTACCTATAATTATAAACTGAAGCTCAAGTGTGTAGTTGAAAAGTGCCACGCCCCCTGTCATACGCCCATAAAATTTTACCAGTGGGACGGCACATCCAAGAGGCGACTGCATACGAAATTTCAATGCTGCACGACCTTTAGTTCCAAAGCTAATCTATATAAACGATTTTGTTTGTATGGGCGGTGCCACGCCCCCTTATCCAGTGCCCGCCTTATTTTCTTAGTAGAAGGATATGGATATGTAGTAAGTTCCTACCGAGTTACATTGATGTGTGATGTGTAGTTCTAAAGTTATACACAAATCTGGAGTTGATAAAAAAGTGCCACGCCCCTTATCCTACGCCCATAAAATTTTACCAGTGGGACGACACATCCAAGAGGCGACTGCATACGAAATTTCAATTCTGCATGACCTTTAGTTCCAAAGCTAATCGAGATCAAAACTTTTGTTTGTTTGGGGGTGCCACGCCCCCTTATCCAGTGCCCGCCTTATTTTCTCAGTAGAAGTATATGGATATGTAGTAAGTTCCTACCGAGTTTCATTGATGTGTGATGTGTAGTTCTAAAGTTATACACAAATCTGGAGTTGATAAAAAAGTGCCACGCCCCTTATCCTACGCCCATAAAATTTTACCAGTGGGACGACACATCCAAGAGGCGACTGCATACGAAATTTCAATTCTGCATGACCTTTAGTTCCAAAGCTAATCGAGATCAAAACTTTTGTTTGTTTGGGGGTGCCACGCCCCCTTATCCAGTGCCCGCCTTATTTTCTCAGTAGAAGGATATGGATATGTAGTAAGTTCCTACCGAGTTTCATTGATGTGTGATGTGTAGTTCTAAAGTTATACACAAATCTGGAGTTGATAATAAAGTGCCACTCCTCTTATCCTACGCCCATAAAATTGATTATTGATTCATGCATTGTCATGGTGGTTACGCATGTATGCAAAGTTTCAGATCTCTAAGTAGTCGGGAAGTGGGTGAAAAGTTGATTACTAGATTCCACCACATACATACCGCTGACATACCGCGGAAAGTGAACTTAATATAAAGCTTATAAAATGTGATCTGGAACAATGAGAATAGGGTGTGAACTAGTACTTGATCTAAATTTAATGAGACAACAAGTCGCACCATAACAAGGCAAGGGGGTATTCCCCAATCCGCGGTAATTTGAGTAATTTAAAGGCTCATGTTGCACATCCTTCGGGGCAAGGGTATTACGGATGAAGCTCGACGGGCTGCCGGTATCAAGTAGCACATGAAGCTTAAGGTTACCATATGATCCGGAATTAGCGACACAGAAAGATACACTTACCAATTGCAGCGAAGCCAATTCGTCAGTAAGATCATCGGCTCTCATAATGGCCCATCATGCGGCAATTTGAGCAGCGATTAGGGTCCTTTGGCTTACGATTAGGCTTGTGTCGTTCGCGAACTAAAGATCTAAAAGATCTGGTTCTTATATCTGAACTAGCTCTATCGGTCGTTCAGTTGAATGACCTAGATGAACTAAAGCTAAATTTACTTGAATTATAAAAGGCGCCGAGTTTTTCAAGTGACAGATGCAAGGCACATTAACAAGGTATGTCACCAGAGAAATTAACAAGTATCTAAATGAAGAGTATGTAGATTGGAAGAAAGATCCGCTAGTGTGGTGGCATGAGAGACGTGAGGTATATCCCCGTTTGTATCAGTACAGGTTAAAGAGATTTCGCGTAGTGGCTACATCAGTCCCGTGCGGGCGCATTTTTTAGGGGGCAGGAAATATAATAAATGAACGCCGAACTCTGCTGAAGCCATCTAAAGTGTCCAGTTTGATATTTTTGCATAGCAATATATAAAGAATTTTGTACTTATTAATATTAATTACTTTTTCTTATATGTTATTGAAAGATCTCACAATTTTTACAAACGTGTTATTTTAACCTTCTTATCCTACGCCCATAAAATTTTACCAGTGGGACGGCACATCCAAGAGGCGACTGCATACGAAATTTCAATGCTGCACGACCTTTAGTTCCCAAGCTAATCTATATAAACGATTTTGTTTGTATGGGCGGTGCCACGCCCCCTTATCCAGTGCCCGCCTTATTTTCTCAGTAGAAGGATATGGATATGTAGTAAGTTCCTACCGAGTTTCATTGATGTGTGATGTGTAGTTCTAAAGTTATACACAAATCTGGAGTTGATAAAAAAGTGCCACGCCCCTTATCCTACGCCCATAAAATTTTACCAGTGGGACGACACATCCAAGAGGCGACTGCATACGAAATTTCAATTCTGCATGACCTTTAGTTCCAAAGCTAATAGAGATCAAAACTTTTGTTTGTTTGGGGGTGCAACGCCCCCTTATCCAGTGCCCGCCTTATTTTCTCAGTAGAAGGATATGGATATGTAGTAAGTTCCTACCGAGTTTCATTGATGTGTGATGTGTAGTTCTAAAGTTATACACAAATCTGGAGTTGATAAAAAAGTGCCACTCCTCTTATCCTACGCCCATAAAATTGATTATTGATTCATGCATTGTCATGGTGGTTACGCATGTATGCAAAGTTTCAGATCTCTAAGTAGTCGGGAAGTGGGTGCAAATTTGATTACTAGATTCCACCACATACATACCGCTGACATACCGCGGAAAGTGAACCAAATATAAAGCTTATAAAATGTGATCTGGAACAATGAGAATAGGGTGTGAACTAGTACGTGATCTAAATTTAATGAGACAACTAGTCGTACCATAACAAGGCAAGGGGGTATTCCCCAATCCGCGGTAATTTGAGTAATTTAAAGGCTCATGTTGCACATCCTTCGGGGCAAGGGTATTACGGATGAAGCTCGACGGGCTGCCGGTATCAAGTAGCACATGAAGCTTAAGGTTACCATATGATCCGGAATTAGCGACACAGAAAGATACACTTACCAATTGCAGCGAAGCCAATTCGTCAGTAAGATCATCGGCTCTCATAATGGCCCATCATGCGGCAATTTGAGCAGCGATTAGGGTCCTTTGGCTTACGATTAGGCTTGTGTCGTTCGCGAACTAAAGATCTAAAAGATCTGGTTCTTATATCTGAACTAGCTCTATCGGTCGTTCAGTTGAATGACCTAGATGAACTAAAGCTAAATTTACTTGAATTATAAAAGGCGCCGAGTTTTTCAAGTGACAGATGCAAGGCACATTAACAAGGTATGTCACCAGAGAAATTAACAAGTATCTAAATGAAGAGTATGTAGATTGGAAGAAAGATCCGCTAGTGTGGTGGCATGAGAGACGTAAGTATATCCCCGTTTGTATCAGTACAGGTTAAAGAGATTTCGCGTAGTGGCTACATCAGTCCCGTGCGGGCGCATTTTTTAGGGGGCAGGAAATATAATAAATGAACGCCGAACTCTGCTGAAGCCATCTAAAGTGTTCAGTTTGATATTTTTGCATAGCAATATATAAAGAATTTTGTACTTATTAATATTAATTACTTTTTCTTATATGTTATTGAAAGATCTCACAATTTTTACAAACGTGTTATTTTAAAGACAGCATTTAAATGTATGTTCAAAGCTTGAAGCTTTGTTTAAATTGATTTTTGTATTTTAGAAGATAAGAAAATATGTTAATTGAATTTAATTTAACAAAAAAGTGCAAATTAAAGTTAACTGTTCATAAATAAAATATTTTCCCTTATTTTTATTAAAATAAATGTTCTATTACTAAAAAAATTTTCGGAAATTTTTTTTTCGTAATTTTACGTAAACGTAAAACTTTGGCCGTTGACTTGAATACGTAAAACATATTGCCACTGTCAGTCCTTTGCATATTTCACTTTTTGCTAGTGCTGCCGTATAGTTTCGTGAACAAAAAGAGCACGCTGATCATTTTGCTAGCATTACTATTCAGCTATTTTTGTTGAACTAAGATTCAAGAGCAAGCACTTTTCTGCAACAAAGCTATAGCTGACAAGTTTTTCAACCTCCGTTACTCTTGCGTACAAATTCGTTTAAAGTAATCTCATGTATAGAGCTCGGGTATAATAGGTTGTGTCAGCTGAAAACGGAAAAATATGTTACGGCTACATTAACTGAGCCTTAAATTGTGACTAGTAGACCCCGCTTAACTGACCAGATAAAATCGAACGATCTTGGTAGTGCATTTAAAATTTTTTCTAGTACAAATAGAATAATTTTAATGAACTAGTGAACTAGAAAATAACTAGTTCTAAAAGGCAACCTAATCCCAACTGAACTAATCGCTCAAGTGAACTTAACGGCACAACTCTACTTACGATCTGCATCGTTGACGTTGTTTGGTGAGCTTATACGGTTCGGCGTGCTGGTTATGGTTGCTTGGCGGTGACTGGTGGCCCGTTGGACAGTAACCGACCGTAGTTGTCGACGCTCATAATGAGCTATGGACTTCTTGAGTTCGGTGATGGTTCGGGACTGATACAGGATAGAGCCACCTGTTCCCAAGTCGCCCAACCCGCCTAACACAAATTGAACCGGTTGGCGATGGACTGAATCTTGATGATGTACTACCGGATAGTTTATCCTCGATGAATGGAACGGCGTGATAATTCAGAGTAAACGTCGAGACGGGAGCGGCCATGGTCAAATTCGTCCATCAGTTGTGTCTTGAGAGCAAGCCAATCTGGAGCATGGATGGTAATCAGGAATTTTCGGGCAATACCATCCATCATTCAAAAATGAGATTATCTCGCTCTTCGACGAAGCCGGATTCCAAAATGTCTTCGTAGTCGGAAATCCACTTACGGATGCGGTAATTGTCTTCGCTGGTGAACCGTTGTAGTGAATATTCGATGTCTTGAAATTGAAGTCGGCGCCGAAAACTACCAGCTGGATGCGGTTGCTCTTCGTTTCGGGTTCGCAACTCTGCGCTTAACCGCGCCATTTCGGTCATCTTCCGTAGTCGATTGTGCGCGGCATCGAGGCCGAGAGCCAATAACTCCGGGGCGACATCACTGTCTGGCAGTAGTGCAGCAAGTTTGCCAGGTGCTTGTTTCGGCGGACACTGAGTTAGCGGTGACTGTACTTCGAGGTGGTGATTCGGTGACACTGGATACCCGGATGGCGGTGCTGCATTTATCGGTGATTCGCTGTTCTGTGCTGATGTATCTTCAGCGTCGTTAAGCGGTGGTCGATAATTGTGGCCCTCAAACTCGGTCTCACTGATGCTTTCTTGATAAAGCCGTCGAAGCGGAACCACATTAGCCGTGGACGGAAATTCAATGTTGGCGATTCGCAGCGCCGCAATTAGCTCGGTGCGACTCATTCAATTTGTTGACATCCTGCTTGTATTCGATGATATTTACGTTGGAGCATGTGTGATTGAACCCCACATCTAATTTTGTGAACTAAAAAGTATAGTTTTATTGATAATATTTGTTGATTTTTGTTGATTTGTCTTGAGCTGTTATTTCTGCGTGCTGTCTTGTTAAATCGCCAACCGGAAGAGAGCGAGGCGACATCTGCCGGGCAGCCATGTTGCCATTGAATGAAATGACCTCTGCCGGCCCTCCATGTTGACAGCTGTTACTTCCAGCTGTTGCAGGGACTGCCCACATGCATCCCTGTATTGCAGGGTACAATATTAAGTTTACAATATTTAGTGTAAATAGTAAAATACGTATTAAAAGCGTTTAAATAAAATGTACTGATATCTTCTAATATATAAAAAAAAAGTAGTGAAGCTCTTTAGCCGTCTCACTGGATAACCGCTAGGCCGATTTTCAAGATTCTTTTTTTGTTTTGTTCGAATTGCTGTATTTTAGGTTTATGCAGAAAAAAAATTCCGGAAAATCTGACGGGAAAGTCAGGAAATCTGATAAATCGATTTATTCACATTTTACGATAGGTGGCGGTATTGGAGCGATGACAATTGTGTGCCAACATTGCAACGCGCTTAAATTCAAAGGCGAAACTCACGTCCTTTGCTGTTCAAGTGGCAAAATGAAATTGGTTCCCTTAGATGCAGCTCCGGAGCCATTGAAACCGTTGTTTGAATCGGATGATTTTCTCAAGAACATTCGACAGTAGGTACAACTGTTTTCGTATGACTTCGTTCGGAACCAAAATCCTTCAAGAAACTGGTTTCATGCCAACTTGCAAGGTAAAAGAAAAAAACATTTACACATCATGCAAACACACCTGATCTAACATTGACACGGGATTCTACACTGCACAATTCGGGGTTACAGATGTAAGGTCAAAGTTACTATTGGATGGGTACATTATTGCCAGTAAACGAAGGCGCACACCAATATCTGCAGGTGTACTATATTTCGTCGGAGGAGGATCAAGTCGATAGGCGGTACAGAGATCAAACAGGAGTGACAAAAAAGTATTTCGACAATTGTAAGAATTCTTGAATGCAAACAACGCTTTGATTACGATATTAAAACGGCGATAGAGAAAATAAACTCAGGCGATCGCATATTTGTCTTCAAACCTGATGACGCTCCAGCCGGAACAATGCTTAAACTTCTGCAGACATTTGTGCATCGGTTGTTGGAGATCAAGCCCTTCAGCGAAGAACCGTTGGACCGTTGCAAAGAATATCCGTATATCCGAAACGCATAGATCATATGAGAGATTGTCAGAACACAGATGGTGCATTGAATCCAAAATCACCATGCATGGTTGATGGAAAATGCAGAAAAATACCCATGGTCCTATGGTCATTAGTAGCTGAAACAGTAACGGGGTCAGATGGATATTCAGTTTATCGACGACGTTCAAAGGACAATAATGGCAGGACAATCTTAGTGAAAGTGACATTTCATCGTCACGAGTCGAGAGATTGAGATCGGAAACGAGTTTGTTGTTAAATATTTGTGCAAAGTGAGATGGCTGTGTTTGGAGTTTTTTGAGATTTTCAAAATTACAATATTAAATGTGTTTAGGGCCGCATATAAAAGCTTGGCGGGTTGAGTATCGTTACTTCAGGCAAACATTGTAAATGATTCCCCGTGGGACTGCTGCAGATGAGCTCAATGTTGCGGGCAAAACGGAGTTATGCCGGGTCGAGCTAGTCATAATATAAAATACTATTCAAATTAAAATACCTGCTTATATGATGAGCCCTACGCCGAAATAGGAATATAATTTCGAATTCCCAACTGAACTCTCGTGCAATAAATATCTACAATATATAAATACATGGGGTAAAAAATATATTTAGAAAAACTGAAATTATATCCTGGCATTAAAAATTAACAGTTGAGTTGGGGAGGGATTAACATCGAAAAGCTATATATGTACATACATAATTGGCACACTTTTGTTTGCGGCACATCAAGTCCTCGAAATATCATCGTGTCTCGGGCAGCGGTCGTACACGTCCTCAAGTCTCGCTTAAAACGCCTTCATATTAGTGTAAGTTGAATATTGAAAACAATGGAATGAAACCCGAGAACCATTGTCTTTTTATTTCCCCCCGCATACACTCCTAATGTTTCAGCTCCTCCCCGCTCACCCAGGACACTCCAGACTTCATTGGCACCCCGACTCGCGGAACTGATACCCCGGTCAGTTCTCGCATTTTTACTATCAATGGTACATATAAAAACTATATAGTTTCAATATAATTCATTTCAATTTCATTTAATTTTTTTTAGTGGTGCCATAAAACTTAAAATAAATAAAGCTGAATACAATAAATATTCACAAGAAAAGTTATATTTTATAAAAAAAACTCTTTAAAAATAAGCTTTTATTCATTTAATGTATGTACTAAAAAGTTGTTTTTAAGTCACCTGTACCTGTTTGGTCTCTCACAAATTCATTTTAGAGTTCTGGAATTCATCACAAAAAGAATTTAAAACTTGCAGAGCAATCCTAGTAATTTTGCATGCCTGAGCATACCTTGTTAATATGCCTTGTCACAGAGCAAACCGCAACACGATTTTAATCCATATATAAATAACAAGCAAGTTAGCAAAGACAGCAAAAGAAAATTTACCAGTGTGCTCTTTCAATCGCGTACATTCTTGCTTGCTCAGTTTTACGCTATTTTTGGCAGCAGTGTATTTTAACATTTTAAAATTTAAAATGGCTGACTCATGGTGTAAGAACGGCTCACAAGAGAGTTGATACCACAGAATAGCCAAGAGAAGTGTAACTGAATCAGCTGATCGAAAATATTGCCCTTTTTTTGTCTCAGACGTACACTGTCCGTGGGGGCAAAGGTCCAGCTGGGTAGGCAAAGGTCCAGCTGTTTGATGTTAAAATTTAATTGTGTTAGTACTAGAATTTGTGACATTATTGGTTAGTTGCACTTCTGGCCTGTTCTGTGGTTGAGACCACGAGGAAAGAGTTTTGATAGCGTTGCGAGTAGGTGCTGACTTAGGAATCGAAAGGGCATGGGTTCGAGACCGGCTATGGACAGTTTCTTCTTCTACTTTTACTGTACTGGAAGTACGAATTGGAATTCGCAAATATGTATTTCGTGTCATCGTGTTTACGCATGTATGCAAAGTTTCAGAACTCTAAGTAGTCGGGAAGTGAGTGAAACATTGATTACTAGATTTGACTAGAAACTAACTAACTAACAAACCTGAAGTGAAGTTAATAAAAAGCTTATAAAAAAGCGAACTTCGCAGAATTTCGGCGAGTCTTGGCGGCTGCGTAGAAATTCTACTATGTCAGAGTTGTGAAGAGTTCAATCAGATTTTATTTGAAACAGTGATTGCACCCTGATTCAAAAGCTGATTTTGCAATCAAGCACAGCCAATCGATTCATCTTTTTCTGATTCAAGTCCCAATCGATTTGTGGCCTTTGATTTTAAAATCAGCACAATCACAATCACAAATCAAAAGTGAAAATTTGATTTACCAATCACTTGATATTAAATCAGCGAATTCCAATCATGTTTCAACTCTTTTGATTGGGACTGCAAATCAAGCCATTGGACCTGATGAATAAAAAGTCAGCAATTGCTAGCTAGCAATGGCTTACTGGCACCAGCAATTGCTTAAATACCAAAGGCTTAAGCTAAATAGCAATTGCTGACTTTCATATGAATAAAAATGTTGGTAATTGCTGCTTGTGCTAGGCTGCTCAAGCAAAAGCTAGATTCGACTATAAAGATATGTATGCCTGTGCGCATATATGTACATACATATGTACATGTACATATGTATGTGCATTCTTCATTGCGGGAGCACAAAACATTCGGGTTTGTTTTATGCGAACTTCTAACAGTAAATAACAAAAAGCATCAATATTTATAATATTTAATAGAGTATAAAATATACATACATATGTACATACGTTTCAAATATGATTTAATTTCAGACGCAAAATCTTGATCTCTGCAATCCTTTCGCTCATCATAGATCTTCGAAGATTTAAAATATCGTCATAGCCCTTTCTAACGATACCTCACACGATAAAAATAAAAATTTTTCTTAACATCTATTACTGAAAATATGTTTAAGTTATGAAGACCTAACAACATACTAAATTGCAGGTTTCTTCATTGACAAAATTTTTGCTTATATACACACCTCTGGAAACAAAAGTGACCTTATAAGAGTTCCCGTTTCTCCCTTTAAGGAAACGGAACCCTAAAAATTGGCATTTCTTCTTTTGAATGCAGCAAATGCCAAATAAAGACTAATTTTACCAAAATCTAGCATGGGGTACAGCAGCCTTAAAATTTCTTAAGCAATAGCTGAATTGGCACAGCAATTGCTACGTTTATTCATTCGCTTTTCAGCAATCGCTTGAAAAAGTCAGCAAAAGTTTAGTCAAATAGCAATTGCTGGGGAAATAGCGAAAGCATGTAGATATAGCAATTGCTGGTGTTTTTATTCATACAAATTTAAGCAATTGCCTGGAAATTTTAAGATATAGCAATTGCTGACTTTTTATTCATCAGGCCCATTGTTTGTTTGTTTATTTTGAAGACACTATTATTAGTCCGTAACATTTTCGAAGCATTTTGCGTTCCGTAAAATTAAGCTGAGTGAATCGCATTATTTTTAGAGGTTTGGAACAAAAATAGGCATCACTGTCTCCCATCCGTTCTTAGCACCCGCACAGAAGAGGTAGACTTTTGTGCAAACCACTGCCGCCACAAAAGTGTAATGAATTTCTATCTGCTGTCCCAGGAAACATTACATATTAAATATAATATACATATTATATTTAAATATAAGCATATGCATTAATTAATATTTGATGGATTCACCAAAAGAACAAAGTAATGTATTTGATATATACTCCTCCTATCTTCTTATATGTATATAAAAATTGATTGCCGTGCGTTAGTCCGGCGAAAGCGCGAAAACGGCTGAACCGATTTTGATGAAATTTAGTGAGTGTGCTTGAGTGGGTTCAGGGATGGTTCTGATCTATAATTGGACGCGATTGGACAAGGGGGCGTGGCACCGCCCATACAAACCACATTTTTTATATCGAATAGCTTTGGAACTAAAAGTCGTGCAGCATTGAAATTCCGTATGCAGTCGCCTCTTGGATGCGTCGTCCCACTGGTAAAATTTTATGGGTGTAGGATAAGGGGCGTGGAACTTTTTTATCAACTCCAGATTCGTGTATAACTTTAGAACTACACATAACACATCAATGAAACTCGGTAGGAACTTACTACATATCCATATCCTTCTACTGAGAAAATAAGGCGGGCACTGGATAAGGGGGCGTGGCACACCCATACAAACAAAATTTTTGATCTCGATTAGCTTTGGAACTAAAGGTCGTGCAGCATTGACATTTCGTATGCAGTCGCCTCTTGGATGTGTCGTCCCACTGGTAAAATTTTATGGGCGTAGGATAAGGGGCGTGGCACTTTTTTATCAACTCCAGATTCGTGTATAACTTTAGAACTACACATCACACATCAATGAAACTCGGTAGGAACTTACTACATATCCATATCCTTCTACTGAGAAAATAAGGCGGGCACTGGATAAGGGGGCGTGGCACCCCCCAAACAAACAAAATTTTTGATCTCGATTAGCTTTGGAACTAAAGTTCATGTAGAATTGAAATTTCGTATGCAGTCGCCTCTTGGATGTGTCGTCCCACTGGTAAAATTTTATGGGCGTAGGATAAGGGGCGTGGCACTTTTTTATCAACTCCAGATTCGTGTATAACTTTAGAACTACACATCACACATCAATGAAACTCGGTAGGAACTTACTACATATCCATATCCTTCTACTGAGAAAATAAGGCGGGAACTGGATAAGGGGGCGTGGCACCCCCAAACAAACAAAATTTTTGATCTCGATTAGCTTTGGAACTAAAGGTCATGTAGAATTGAAATTTCGTATGCAGTCGCCTCTTGGATGTGTCGTCCCACTGGTTAAATTTTATGGGCGTAGGATAAGGGGCGTGGCACTTTTTTTATCAACTCCAGATTCGTGTATAACTTTAGAAATACACATCACACATCAATGAAACTCGGTAGGAACTTACTACATATCCATATCCTTCTACTGAGAAAATAAGGCGGGCACTGGATAAGGGGGCGTGGCACCCCCCATACAAACAAAATTTTTGATCTCGATTAGCTTTGGAACTAAAGGTCGTGCAGCATTGACATCTCGTATGCAATCGCCTCTTAGATGTGTCGTCCCACTGGTAAAATTTTATGGGCGTAGGATAAGGGGCGTGGCACTTTTTAATCAACTCCAGATTCGTGTATAACTTTAGAACTACACATCACACATCAATGAAACTCGGTAGGAACTTACTACATATCCATATCCTTCTACTGAGAAAATAAGGCGGGCACTGGATAAGGGGGCGTGGCACCCCCCATACAAACAAAATTTTTGATCTCGATTAGCTTTGGAACTAAAGGCCATGTAGAATTGAAATTTCGTATGCAGTCGCCTCTTGGATGTGTCGTCCCACTGGTAAAATTTTATGGGCGTAGGATAAGGGGCGTGGCACTTTTTTATCAACTCAAGATTCGTGTATAACTTTAGAACTACACATCACACATCAATGAAACTCGGTAGGAACTTACTACATATCCATATCCTTCTACTGAGAAAATAAGGCGGGAACTGGATAAGGGGGCGTGGCACCCCCCAAACAAACAAAATTTTTGATCTCGATTAGCTTTGGAACTAAAGGTCATGTAGAATTGAAATTTCGTATGCAGTCGCCTCTTGGATGTGTCGTCCCACTAGTAAAATTTTATGGGCGTAGGATAAGGGGCGTGGCACTTTTTTATCAACTCCAGATTCGTGTATAACTTTAGAACTACACATCACACATCAATGAAACTCGGTAGGAACTTACTACATATCCATATCCTTCTACTGAGAAAATAAGGCGGGCACTGGATAAGGCGGCGTGGCACCCCCCATACAAACAAAATTTTTGATCTCGATTAGCTTTGGAACTAAAGGTCGTGCAGCATTGACATTTCGTATGCAGTCGCCTCTTGGATGTGTCGTCCCACTGGTAAAATTTTATGGGCGTAGGATAAGGGGAGTGGCACTTTTTTATCAACTCCAGGTTTGTGTATAACTTTAGAACTACACATCACACATCAATGAAACTCGGTAGGAACTTACTACATATCCATATCCTTCTACTGAGAAAATAAGGCGGGCACTGGATAAGGGGGCGTGGCACCCCCCATACAAACAACATTTTTGATCTCGATTAGCTTTGGAACTAAAGGTCGTGCAGCATTGACATTTCGTATGCAGTCGCCTCTTGGATGTGTCGTCCCACTGGTAAAATTTTATGGGCGTAGGATAAGGGGCGTGGCACTTTTTTATCAACTCCAGATTTGTGTATAACTTTAGAACTACACATCACACATCAATGAAACTCGGTAGGAACCTACTACATATCCATATCCTTCTACTGAGAAAATAAGGCGGGCACTGGATAAGGGGGCGTGGCACCGCCCATACAAACAAAATCGTTTATATAGATTAGCTTTGGAACTAATGGTCGTGCAGCATTGAAATTTCGTATGCTGTCGCCTCTTGGATGTGCCGTCCCACTGGTAAAATTTTATGGGCGTAGGATAAGGGGAGTGGCACTTTTTTATCAACTCCAGATTTGTGTATAACTTTAGAGCTACACATAACACATCAATGAAACTCGGTAGGAACTTACTACATATCCATATCCTTCAACTGAGAAAATAAAGCGGGCACTGGATAAGGGGGCGTGGCACCGCCCATACAAACAAAATCGTTTATATAGATTAGCTTTGGAACTAAAGGTCGTGCAGCATTGACATTTCGTATGCAGTCGCCTCTTGGATGCTTCGTTCCACTGGTAAAATTTTATGGGCGTAGGATAAGGGGCGTGGCACTTTTTTATCAACTCCAGATTTGTGTATAACTTTAGAACTACACATCACACATCAATGAAACTCGGTAGGAACTTACTACACATCCATACCCTTCTACTGGGAAAATAAGACGGACAGTGGACAAGAGGGCGTGGCACCGCCCATACAAACCAAAATGTTTATATCGAATAGCTTTGGAACTAAAAGTCGTGCAGCATTGAAATTCCGTATGCAGGCCCTTCTTGGATGCTTCGTTCCACTGGTAAAATTTTATGGGTGTAGGACAGGGGGCGTGGTACTTTTCAAGCAACTACACACTTGGGCTTCAGTTTATAATTATAGGTACACCACACATCAATGAAAAACGATAGGAACTTACTCGCCGCGCTTTGCAGGCAAAATAGCAACAACTCACCGCACCAAAGCAACGGGACGCCCAACGCCCCAAGCTTTTATGGATAGTAAGATACAGGTGACTTGGAAACAACTTATTTTCTACTTTTTAGTACATTAAAGCTTATTTTTAAAAAGTTTTTTTTATATAATTTTATTATATATAAGATTACATTGTTAAAATTTTTTTTAACAAAATTCAAATATTCGTGACGCAATGTGGGCGTGGCCTAATATTAATATGAAAGCATTTTAGCTAAATGGATTACCCGTTTATTTGAATAAGATCGATTTTTCCCCAATTTTATATAAAAAACCGAGAAAATGTGATATAAAAAAGTGGGCGTGGCAAGAGGCTGATTCAAAAAAGTTTTAATTTTTAACTATAACGACATGCATTTTTTTTTTAGAAACCAACGGTCAGGGGATATCCCTTTATGTGCAAAGCACTTACTGGTTTAAAAAGGAGAAGAGGTAAGGGATAGGATTAAGTGGAGTAGTGGTGGTGGACAATTATTTTAAACTACAAAAAATTAATTGGTGCAAGAGAGCTGGTAGCTAAGATTCAAAGCAAAACACACTGAAATAAGTGTTATGCCTTTACCTCAGTGTATTCGAACTCTCAACTTCTCCTACTCTAACAGCCCTATTCTTGCGTTCCCGTCACAATTGATTGTGACACAATTGTGATCCGCTTTCTTGTGACGAGCTTTCTGCAACCCTATTCCTTCCCCAAAGATAATATAAGGAGAAGATATAACAACCCGTTCCAGTGCTAAAAATGCGTGACTTTAGTACAGAAAAACTAGTAGAAAACTCACTCACTCTACCCAGAAACCTGCTCATTTTTCTCGAGCAGTCGGCAAAACGAAAATTCGACAAGACGGCAAAGAATCAAGAAATTGAGAAATGTACGGCACTCGCAGCAAACCAATTTCCCAAAACCGGTTTTTGTCACACTTTGGTCTGTTCTGCTTGACATCAGCAGCGATGCTGTCGAATTCGACTGCATGCGGAATGCGAAAGAAACTCAATCTATCCTGCGCCCAATGTTGCCAGATTCACAGTTTTAACTGGAAATTACAGTTTTTTAGACAAGCTTACAGTTTTTAAAATTACCTCCTAGTACAAATTACAGTTTTTTTTATTTTAAGATTTTCATTTTTTTTTAATTACAATAAAAGATTTATTTTTTCCAGCTTTAAAAACAAATGTCACGGTAACCCTGTGATTACATTGCAGCCCTGCTTCGAAACGGCAATTTGCTTGTCATTTAAGACCATAATTTTACAAAAATATTTTCGTTTTTGAAGGTTACAGTTTTTTTGTTGAAAATACAGTTTTTATTTTGGGAATTTACAGTTTTTTGAAAAAAGAATCTGGCAAAATTGCCTGCGCCGAACAAACCGGTTCTCGAATTTACTCAATATCCGCCACACCAACGGCAGCTTGAACGAGTGAGTTTTCTACTAGTTTTTCTGTTCTAAAGTCACGCATTTTTAGCACTGGAACGGGTTGTTATATCTTCTCCTTATATTATCTTTGTTGCCAACCGTATCACGAAAAAAGCTTTGCGAAGTTCTTTGCTGTAAAAACAGCTGTTTGTGCTTCCTCTTTATGGGCGTAGGATAAGGGGAGTGGCACTTTTTTATCAACTCCAGGTTTGTGTATAACTTTAGAACTACACATCACACATCAATGAAACTCGGTAGGAACTTACTACATATCCATATCCTTCTACTGAGAAAATAAGGCGGGCACTGGATAAGGGGGCGTGGCACCCCCCATACAAACAACATTTTTGATCTCGATTAGCTTTGGAACTAAAGGTCGTGCAGCATTGACATTTCGTATGCAGTCGCCTCTTGGATGTGTCGTCCCACTGGTAAAATTTTATGGGCGTAGGATAAGGGGCGTGGCACTTTTTTATCAACTCCAGATTTGTGTATAACTTTAGAACTACACATCACACATCAATGAAACTCGGTAGGAACCTACTACATATCCATATCCTTCTACTGAGAAAATAAGGCGGGCACTGGATAAGGGGGCGTGGCACCGCCCATACAAACAAAATCGTTTATATAGATTAGCTTTGGAACTAATGGTCGTGCAGCATTGAAATTTCGTATGCTGTCGCCTCTTGGATGTGCCGTCCCACTGGTAAAATTTTATGGGCGTAGGATAAGGGGAGTGGCACTTTTTTATCAACTCCAGATTTGTGTATAACTTTAGAGCTACACATAACACATCAATGAAACTCGGTAGGAACTTACTACATATCCATATCCTTCAACTGAGAAAATAAGGCGGGCACTGGATAAGGGGGCGTGGCACCGCCCATACAAACAAAATCGTTTATATAGATTAGCTTTGGAACTAAAGGTCGTGCAGCATTGACATTTCGTATGCAGTCGCCTCTTGGATGCTTCGTTCCACTGGTAAAATTTTATGGGCGTAGGATAAGGGGCGTGGCACTTTTTTATCAACTCCAGATTTGTGTATAACTTTAGAACTACACATCACACATCAATGAAACTCGGTAGGAACTTACTACACATCCATACCCTTCTACTGGGAAAATAAGACGGACAGTGGACAAGAGGGCGTGGCACCGCCCATACAAACCAAAATGTTTATATCGAATAGCTTTGGAACTAAAAGTCGTGCAGCATTGAAATTCCGTATGCAGGCCCTTCTTGGATGCTTCGTTCCACTGGTAAAATTTTATGGGTGTAGGACAGGGGGCGTGGTACTTTTCAAGCAACTACACACTTGGGCTTCAGTTTATAATTATAGGTACACCACACATCAATGAAAAACGATAGGAACTTACTCGCCGCGCTTTGCAGGCAAAATAGCAACAACTCACCGCACCAAAGCAACGGGACGCCCAACGCCCCAAGCTTTTATGGATAGTAAGATACAGGTGACTTGGAAACAACTTATTTTCTACTTTTTAGTACATTAAAGCTTATTTTTAAAAAGTTTTTTTTATATAATTTTATTATATATAAGATTACATTGTTAAAATTTTTTTTAACAAAATTCAAATATTCGTGACGCAATGTGGGCGTGGCCTAATATTAATATGAAAGCATTTTAGCTAAATGGATTACCCGTTTATTTGAATAAGATCGATTTTTCCCCAATTTTATATAAAAAACCGAGAAAATGTGATATAAAAAAGTGGGCGTGGCAAGAGGCTGATTCAAAAAAGTTTTAATTTTTAACTATAACGACATGCATTTTTTTTTTAGAAACCAACGGTCAGGGGATATCCCTTTATGTGCAAAGCACTTACTGGTTTAAAAAGGAGAAGAGGTAAGGGATAGGATTAAGTGGAGTAGTGGTGGTGGACAATTATTTTAAACTACAAAAAATTAATTGGTGCAAGAGAGCTGGTAGCTAAGATTCAAAGCAAAACACACTGAAATAAGTGTTATGCCTTTACCTCAGTGTATTCGAACTCTCAACTTCTCCTACTCTAACAGCCCTATTCTTGCGTTCCCGTCACAATTGATTGTGACACAATTGTGATCCGCTTTCTTGTGACGAGCTTTCTGCAACCCTATTCCTTCCCCAAAGATAATATAAGGAGAAGATATAACAACCCGTTCCAGTGCTAAAAATGCGTGACTTTAGTACAGAAAAACTAGTAGAAAACTCACTCACTCTACCCAGAAACCTGCTCATTTTTCTCGAGCAGTCGGCAAAACGAAAATTCGACAAGACGGCAAAGAATCAAGAAATTGAGAAATGTACGGCACTCGCAGCAAACCAATTTCCCAAAACCGGTTTTTGTCACACTTTGGTCTGTTCTGCTTGACATCAGCAGCGATGCTGTCGAATTCGACTGCATGCGGAATGCGAAAGAAACTCAATCTATCCTGCGCCCAATGTTGCCAGATTCACAGTTTTAACTGGAAATTACAGTTTTTTAGACAAGCTTACAGTTTTTAAAATTACCTCCTAGTACAAATTACAGTTTTTTTTATTTTAAGATTTTCATTTTTTTTTTAATTACAAAAAAAGATTTATTTTTTCCAGCTTTAAAAACAAATGTCACGGTAACCCTGTGATTACATTGCAGCCCTGCTTCGAAACGGCAATTTGCTTGTCATTTAAGACCATAATTTTACAAAAATATTTTCGTTTTTGAAGGTTACAGTTTTTTTGTTGAAAATACAGTTTTTATTTTGGGAATTTACAGTTTTTTGAAAAAAGAATCTGGCAAAATTGCCTGCGCCGAACAAACCGGTTCTCGAATTTACTCAATATCCGCCACACCAACGGCAGCTTGAACGAGTGAGTTTTCTACTAGTTTTTCTGTTCTAAAGTCACGCATTTTTAGCACTGGAACGGGTTGTTATATCTTCTCCTTATATTATCTTTGTTGCCAACCGTATCACGAAAAAAGCTTTGCGAAGTTCTTTGCTGTAAAAACAGCTGTTTGTGCTTCCTCTTCTTCAAAAATAAACGAAAAATGGAAACGAAAAAGCGGAAAGTGAGTATTTTTTGGAAATTTTCAATAATTTGGTGTTTTATCTTATTTCTTTTAATTTCTAGACATCGTATATTTAAAAGGAGGACGTAGGAGCAGCTGCAGCATTTCATTCAAAGTTGCAAACAGCACCCAGAGCAGCAAGCCGGGAAAACAGCCCGATAGCGCTGCGAGCAGTGCAAAATTTGTGGGAGCAGTGGCAGAGGACCTCGAACTCCCGATATAAAGGAGTTTTAGCAGCAGGCCATACATGTGTTGTGTTTTTAAAATTATGTAACTTCCTTTAAATTGCTGCAATAAAAAAATTTTGGTTTTTTTGCTTCAAAATTCACGTTTTGCAACAGTTGTTTTCGCTTGTGACCTCCTAATTCGACCGTCACAATTTTTGTCACAATTGATACGTTTCGAGCTTTTGATTCCTGTTCCGAATAAGGAAAAGTAAAAATTATGACGAAATGCTCTATTGTGACGAAATAAGTATTGTGACGGTCGCAGGAATAGAGCTGTAAGCACCGTTAGGAATTGAGACGAAACAGAAAGAGAACAACAAAATAAAAAACTACTAGCAAGCCGCTCCACTAACAGAGCTCATCGAAAGACCCTTGTTTGTGGAGCAGCAGGTAGTTGGACGACGACATATGCTGGGGAAACGTGTGGTGGCTTGCGACGAGAAACAGGTTTACGCACAATAAAAACAACATTGAAATATTGTAACAGACGAGACAAATGCGAGCCAACCGCGCAGACGTCTGAACGACACAACAGACAACACACTACTCCCGGAATGGAAGTCGTACACCAAATTTCAACTTTCTAGCTTAAAATTTAAGGTTCAATAGTTGTAAAATGCAGGCGGACGGACATGGCTGATCTGTAGACTTCTCTATAAAAATTGCTCTAGCTCGAAGAGTTGCAAATAGTGGCAGCCAGTTTTTTGGATATATTCTTAGAAATAATCAGTCATAAGTCTCCTGGTAAGCATATTTTAAAGAAATTAAAAGTTTTTTTTAACCCTTAAACTCCACAGACCGTCTCTAGACGGACTTTTTCTAAAGCACGAAAACACATTTAGGTTAATTTATTTTCGATCCAAACGGTTTCTACGATTATAAAGGTAATATGTATGTATGTGTTGATGTGCTTGGGGTTGATGTAGCACCTGCCGATCAGCGGTTATGTCAGTTGAAAGTGAACATTTGTCAAAAAAGCGCGTTTTTAATTTTTTTCTGGAAATTTTGAATTTTATCAGTCAAATGGGGAGTTAGAGGGTTAAACTCAACGCAAAGTTTAAAATCCATGGTAAAAAGAAGGTTTTTAAAAATGCCATTTATAAAAAAAAAACACAAATCTAATTTGTTAGATTAGTTTATGCGTAGTAGAATAAAACGTGTGTGCTCGGCTTCAATATTTATTAGGAGTGAATATTACAGTTGAAGAAAATGTAGAATCGTGTTTGTTATCTTGTAGTCAAGGTAACAAACTAAACATATTGAGTTATTATTTCAGTAGTTAAGGCAACAAGGAACCATTCACAGTAACAGTACATATGAGTACTTAAGCCTCGTTCACATTCGACTTTCCTCGCTTTGCTTGACAGTTCGAGATTCAACAACAAAGCGTGAAAAGTATAAGGCTTGCTACAATTAACGCTTTAACTTTGGATTTTACTGATATAATTGCAGTAGTAGTAGTTATGCTACTATTGTTTTAAATTCGCGAGTGTCTTAATTGAAAACGCAAACGCACGAGACAATGAAACCAACTGCAAGCGCACGAGAAAATGAAAAATATCACAAAAAATTTCAACAACTGATTGTCAAAGCGCAAAAAAGTTGAGAGTTGCCCAACATTTTGCTTCGCATTGCTTCGCTTCGCTTTCCTCGCGTTCTATTTAGCAAGCGTCATATAAAAGCATGTATTGAACTTATCTGTCAAAGCGAAATTTTGAAGCAAAGCGAAGCAAAAGTCGAATGTGAACGAGGCTTTATACGTTTGGATTACCAAAAGTAATATATAGCATGTTTATACGACAGCTCCTGTCGATTCGCTTCGACTCGATACGCTTTCGAGCCAGATGTTTATACATTGACTTTTGAAGCGAAACGACTGAAGACGGTTAGAAAATTGTGACATTTGTCAGAAATTATTAAACAAAGAAATATCTTTTCATTGCACTTTCCACTTTTTCCCGCGTTCTGAAGCTTTCTTTTCAATATATTTTTGGCGTGTAATGAATATTAGCTTGCCTTTTACTTAAAATGCACAGAAAAGCTGATTTTTAAACCACTTTGAAAATGTTTACCCATTTATATGCATTTTCGAATCGACTTGAAAATTTAAAACTCATTTGAAAAGCGCTTTGACTCGATACGTTTAAACTTTTCAAAGCGATTTCAAATTGTGTTTATACGACTGTTTTGAGTCGATGCGAATTGATTTGAAGTGTCGTATAAATGTAGTAATAAATACAAAAATTAAGAATTACAATTCGTATTGATTTTTATAAGCTTTATATTAACTTCACTGTAGTCAAATCTAGTAATAAATTTTTCACCCACTTCCCTACTACTAAGAGATCTGAAACTTTGCATACATGCGTAAACAGGAGCACAATACATAAATCTATCATAATATAATTAAAATATTTTACTTTAATCAAAGTTATTAGCGAAACTGCAATAGCTAATCACAGCACAGACAGAAGAAGAAGCACGTAGGGACAGACGGGCCAGGAACTGTTTAATCGCATTATATATAATTGTGCCGCATTTATAGAATACGAAATGTATAATGACCTAGATTTATGCCTGATTTAGACCCGTACAAATTATATTATATAGATATATCATCAAACCACATCAAATACATGAACAAATGTTCCGGGGACAGACGGGCAAGGAGGAGCGCTGCTATTCAGCCGAAAACCGAGAACAAACGAGACGGGCAAGGAAAAGTACTCCTATTAAATTAAATAGAATTAAATTCAGCAACAGCCAATCAGAGCACAGACATGTAAGAAGAAGCACTGCTGTATATATCTAAGTAGCGGCAGTATCAAAAGAGGATAGAATTGTGCGAGCTGCCGAGGAAAGATTTCGCCCAACAGCAGAAACTGACTCTGAGTCTGACATTCATGTCTAATGTTGCGCAACGGGGTCGTTGATGATTGCGTTGTTAGTTGTGATTTTGCCTTATAGCTTGGGTGTTCAAATACATAACGTATTCTTAACGGCCGTATTCTTGCATTCCTGCCACAATTGATTGTGACACAATTGTGATCCGCTTTCTTGTGACGAGCTTTCTGCAACCCTATTCCTTGCCAACCGAATCACGAAAAAAGCTTTGCGAAGTTCTTTGCTGTAAAAACAGCTGTTTGTGCTTCCTCTTCTTCAAAAATAAACGAAAAATGGAAACGAAAAAGCGAAAAGTGAGTATTTTTTGGAAATTTTCAATAATTTGGTGTTTTATCTTATTTCTTTTAATTTCTAGACATCGTATATTTAACAGGAGGACGTAGGAGCAGCTCCAGCATTTCATTCAAAGTTGCAAACAGCACCCAGAGCAGCAAGCCGGGAAAACAGCCCGATAGCGCTGCGAGCAGTGCAAAATTTGTGGGAGCAGTGGCAGAGGACCTCGAACCCCCGATATAAAGGAGTTTTAGCAGCAGGCCATACATGTGTTGTGTTTTTAAAATTGTGTAACTTCCTTTAAATTGCTGCAATAAAATTTTTTTTGCTTTTTTGCTTCAAAATTCACGTTTTGCAACAGTTGTTTTCGCTTGTGACCTCCTAATTCGACCGTCACAATTTTTGTCACAATTGATACGTTTCGAACTTTTGATTCCTGTTCCGAATAAGGAAAACTAAAAATTGTGACGAAATGCTCTATTGTGACGAAATGAGTATTGTGACGGTCGCAGGAATAGAGCTGTTAGGCATGGGTAATGGCGCAATTTTTTGTGCGCTGATACACTGAAGCTAGCGCAGTGAAGTGTATCAGCGCAATGCGTTAACTCAATTGCGCCATGATACCCAAAATGATACAGCGCCATGGCATGGGTAATAGCGCAAATTTTTGTGCGTTGATACATTGAAGCCAGCGCAATGCGTTAACTCAATTGCGCTATGATACCCACAATCCCACAATTTACAGCGGTTTGTATTGGCTATCAACCATCACTATTTTGGCGGTTTTGTGAAAGTTGCACGGTTATGTTTAAATTGTTTATATTTTTTTTAACATTTTCATATAAATTAATGATGACGACGGCAAAGAAAAGCGGAGTGTGGCTGCATTTCTCAGACGAGAAAGAAAAAAAGGTGAAATGCCTATTTTGTGGCCTTTCGGTGGCGAATAAGTCCACCTGTGGCCTCATCAGGCATTTAAATAAGAAGCACCCAACTCAAATAATTAGAAGGCAGGCAACCACATCAGACAGCAACAACAACATTGATGCGCCAAACGTTGTTGCAGAATGCACATCCCAGGTTAGTATTTATGATTCTCAATTAATTAACACGCTTCAAGTTAGTCTTCCTGTTTTCCAACAAGTCAATACGCCGCATGCCACAGCACCATTTAGCGCAACACATTCCGCAGCAATTTCACAATATTTTACCAGGCCACTCCCACTCAACAAGCAAAATGAGATTGATAGCCAAATGATCAGAATGGTAGTGCGCGAGTACCATCCCTTCAGCATAGTTGAAGATGCCGAATTCAAGAAATTGCTGAACATGCTGAATCCACAATACAAGTTGCCAACGAGGAAGACTCTGTCATCTTCAATGATTCCTCGAGCCTACAATGAAACGGTCAAGGTTGTGGAAAATCGTTTGGTGAGAGCATACGCGATTTGTGTTACAGTAGATGGGTGGACCTCACGCGCGCACGATAGTTTTTTTAGTGTAACAGTGCATTATATTGTGGAGGAGGATAAACGAACATTTTTGGCGTCGGATTTGCTTACATGTGTTGCGTACGCAGAACGCCACACTGGTGAAAACGTGAAAAACAAACTTACTGAAATTTTTAGCGAGTGGGGAATATTGCATAAAATTACAGCAATTGTTACAGATAACGCTGCTAACATGAAGGCAGCAGTGCGTGCAGGTGGCTGGCGGCATTGGGGTTGCTTCGCCCACACTTTAAATTTAGTGGCCCAGACAGGTTTAAACGAAGCACTCACGCGTCTTCAAAATTAAAATTAACGTTGGAAAACTTGCAACAAACTACATTAAAATGAATAAATGATGTGCCTACACGTTGGAATTCAACGTATGAAATGTTGAAACGCATTTTAGTTTTAAAAACTGCAGTAATTACTACTCTAGCGTTGCTTAAGTCAGAAGTCCTAGTCAGTAGTGTTGATAGTATTGATCTTTTAAGTAATGAAGAATGGTTAATAGCAGAACAATCGATGCGAGTTATGAAAATGTTTCAAATTGTAACTACTTTAATAAGTGCTGAGCAACATGTTAGTGCTTCATCAGTAATATTATATGTTAAGCAGTTGAAGAAACATTTGAAGTCTTTTAATACTTTTGAGTTTACTATTGCCGTGCAAAAACTTGTTGTCAAGCTACTTAATGAACTAGACGAACGTTTCAAAGATATTGAAGCAAATGAATTGATTGCACAGGCGACAATATTAGATCCACGCTTCAAGAAATTCGGATTCATAAACGAAGCCGCATGTAAAGCTTGTGTAGAAAAATTATATGTAAAAGTAGCTGATTCCAGTTATGTAGATGAAGAGGTTGGGGTTGTTCAGCACATGGAACTAGATACAACAGAAGACATTGATGAAAGTAGATTGGACTTAGTATGGAAGGAATTTGATCGGGAAGTTCAGCAGCATGCACGGCCTCAAAATCGGTTGGCTTCATCAATTGTAGAAGTAGACAAGTACATGTCCGAACCCATTTTATTAAGAAAGGATAGTTCTGGCAAGCCTAACGATCCCCTATTGTGGTGGAGTCAGAGGAAACATATATATCCTCGACTGTACCTATTAATGAAAAAAAGACTTTGCATAACAGCCACATCGGTTCCATGTGAACGCATATTTTCGCATGCTGGGCAAATTGTAAATGAGAAACGCGAAAGGCTTGAAGCCGAAAAAGTCGCCCAAATTATTTTCTTGAACTATAATTTAGGAAATAATGACCACTAAGTGGATCTGCACAAATTTTTACCAGTGATATCAATTTTTATGTATAACTTTTTATCTAAAAATTGTTGTATGTGTTTGTACAAATATTTAACAATGATCTCAATTTTTATGTATAACTTTATATCTACAAGAATTTTTGTAGTACGTGTTTGTAACGTTTTAAATGTTCTTTCAATTGAATTGTTTAATAAAAAGATTGTTTATTTATGAAAATTGTGGCTCGGTTTGTTTTGTTATTTTGTATGCGAATGTAATGAAGACCTAAGTATGCTTGTAGAATATAATGAGCAAACCTAATATTGCACAATAACATTGGTTCAACACATTTGCGCTTTGAGTTACAAAATCGTCAATGCAACACCAGCGTTTATATCAAGTCTCTGCCAACAAAGGGGGTCTTAGCGCAATAACGCAGCGCTGCGCTACGCATCGCTAGGCTCTGGCAAAACTGCGCTGAATGTATCAACTGAATTTGCGCTGAGTTATTGCGCTACTGCGCCACAGTGTTGCCAAAAGGTGTCAGCGCAGTTATTGCGCTACTGCGCCACAGTGTTGTCAAATGGTGTACCAGCGCAATGGCGCATTTCAGTGCGCTAGCGCAATAATTCAACGCAGCGCTGCGTTACCCATCCCTAGTATTCTTTACCACTGCTGATCCTGCAATGTGCAATCTGAGAACTTTTATATCTGGATAACAAGGTATTCTCAGGTATGCAAAATTCAGCACTGTTTAAGTTAAATTAAATTACCGCAGTACCATATCACATAATTTCAGTACCTTTTTGTGAATACCTATAATATATTGTCTACTGCGATTGCTCGGCAAATTTTAAATTCTTTTTGCGAAAAATTTCAGAGCTCTAAAATTTAATTTATGGGAGACTAAAAAGTAGAAAATAATATTATATAAAAAAAACTTTTTAAGAATAAGCTTTAATTCATTTAATGTACTAAAAAGTAGAAAATAAATTGTTTCGAAGTCACCTGTATCTTACTATCTGTTGGGATGGCAAGGCTTTTTGCCAACCTTTGCTTTCTAAAAAAGAAGAATCCTCGCTTGAGAGTTTTAATGCTATATTTCTGCGTCAGAGCGCATGAATGTAAAGGCAATACTAATACATATACATATTGCGATTTATAGTTGTTTGCGCCGATTGCGCGTCCTGCAGGATGCGTGCTTCAAAGTATCTCGCGCCGATTGCGCGTGCTGCTGCTGGATGCGTATCCCAAAGTATTTCGCGCCGATTGCGCATGCCAAGTTGTGCGCCGATTGCGCGTGTTGCAGGATGCGTACTTCAAAGTATCTCGCGCCGATTGCGCGTGCAAAGGTGTGCGCCGTTTGCGCCTGCTGCTGGATGCGAGTACTGCAGGATGCGCACTCCAAAGTATGCCGCGCCGATTGCGCGTGCTGCTTGCTCCAAAAGTTGTTTGTGCCGATTGCGCCTGAGTAGTTATTCGCGCCGATGCGCGTGCTGTTGAACGCGTACTCCAAAGTTTGATCTGCGCCGAATGCGCGTGCTGCTTGCTCCAAAATCTGTTTGCGCCGATAGCGCCTGAAAAGTTATTTCGCGCTGGTTGCGCGCGTTGCTGGGTGCTGGTTTATGTGATCCCAAAAATTATTACTTGATGCTTGCGATTGTTGCTTCCATGACGACAGTCCGAACAAGAGAGACTCTAACACGCCGTCTGCACAGGAAAAGAAAGAAATATGACAAAATTAATGGCCGGCTGTCAAATGACAGCTCGACCAGCTGTGATGTGCACAGCGGCTGATGTTTGGAAGCTAGGCGGCTGTTGACGGGTGGGGCCCTTATCCTGATACTACCAATAAAAGCTTGTGCGCTCAAAACCTATATTCGCACTTATCTTTCATTACTAGAATCTATTTGCAAAAAATTAATTAGATGAAATATTATATCAATTGGTTGACGAATTTTGAACACATGCGACTTTTGTTATCGGGAACCGTAAGCGGGTTTTTAAAAAAGGCAAAAGACAAGTCTTTTTTATTACAACGAACTGTCGTCGAAGAGGCTTCTTTCCAGACTGACTCTGTTCTTTATTTCAATTTAAAATGAGAGTTACTATATTAGTGCTTAATCAGTAATTTCGCAATTTCAACATTAATGCTTATTCGGTAATTTCGCAATATTGCTTATTAATAATGCTTATTCGTACACTTATGAGTTCAATAGTCGAGTTCCAATAGTTTATTGACTTTCTTTTATGCTTTTTCCAAACGGCTTAAATTATGCCAGAAATCGGTTTTGTATTACTTTTGCTTGATATATTTAAAATGAATTTGTCAATATCGTCTGGAGCTGACTGTGCATTTATGTAGCTAGGTGAGTTACTTACATTATATGTAACTACTCCCCCCTTTAATTTAGAATTCTCCTGAATTCTACTGTTTAATTTTACTGTTATATGTTTGTGTTTGGTGATTGAAAATATGGCAGTTAATATTATTGCGATAATTATAATTATAATGCATCCATACGAAATTTTACTGTGGTTATTTAATTTTATAATGTTGTTCAAATTTAATTTGTTTATTGCTGCTATATCGTTTAACGTTACTTTTTGGGTAAAATTTCGTCTTTGTTCATATTGGGTGTATACAGTTTTTTCCTCTACATTTTCTTCTGAATTTGAAAAATAGTAATCATTTATTTTTAGTGAACAGTTATTATATCGTATTAAATTATTCCCATTAATTAGAATTTTATCAATTGTGCACGTTTGATTTACTATAAGATTTTTTGCGTTTTTAATAATAATTGTATCTAACTCTAACTCTATTATTTCTAGCTCCTTATTACTAATGAGCTGGCAGCTCGCTTTTATTGAACAATGTGTGCTTGGCTTCATATTTCGTAACTGCTTATTTTCTTCAAATTTAAATATTTTATTTTCGTTTTCAAAAACTTGCTCTATGTTTGAATCTATTTCATAATTATTTTCATTGGGTATTGGTATGAAATATCTGAGTTTAACATTTTCGAAATTAATCGGAATTTTTATGCCAAGTACTAAATACGTGTCATTGAAAAATGCTGTTCCTGATTGTAAATACTTTAATTTGTTATAATCAATATCGTATTTAATAATTTCATTGCTTGTTAATATGTTGGGGTGTATTATTTTGTATTTTGCGGCTACCACATTATCAAGTATTTGTTCTATTCTGGTTTTTAACAATTGAATTTTAGTTAATTGTTCCAAATATACATTTCGTTCATATTCTTCATCTATAAGTTTATGTATAAAATTCAATTCTTTTTCTACTTTAAGTTTATCGTTATTTATAATGACATTTAATTGTTCTAATGCTATGTTGAAATACTTATTGATCTGAATCTGTTTATTACTTTTTTCGTCCGTCTCTAACAAATGTTTTTGTATGTCCTGTCTATCTTCGTCGTCCATAGTCCCGAATATCCATTTCGATAAACTACCTATACCATTTATGAGTCCACGTTTTTGTCTATTTCTTTTAGGTTTTAATGTAAATAATTTATTTCTTGTATCTGTTATCTCTTGTTGAAGTAAGTCTTTGTATTTAGCGTTTGTTAATCTTATATTGTCAGTCATTTTATCTAAAATATCCTCGATTTTACTCACATTAATCATATGTAAAACTATTTCCGTGTCTTTAACTATTTCCTGATTTTTAATTTGAATATCTGCAAATCCTGTTTGGTCAGTAATTTTCGTCACAGTAATGCTTCCATTAATTAGGTTCGTCCATTGTATCATCAGTAGAAGTATTATCATTATCTGTATTTAAGTGGTCTTTTAATGTTGCATGGGTGTACGTCCTTTAAGCTTTTCTTTTTAAATTTTGGTTGCTCCTTATGTCTTGCTGCCTTATAATTTTTTATGAAACCTTCCTTCCTGATTTCCTCGTAATCTTCTCTCTTTATATTAAGCTTGTCTATTACTTTCTTTTTATATTTTTCCATATTTTCCTTAACTTTGCCTTTGTCGATTTTCCCATTTTGTACCTCAAAAGGAGTACTTTTTATAGTTGAGTGGTACCTATTATTATAGTTTCTAATGGATTTTTGTATTATTTGTTTAATTGGTAAATCTTTATTAGCGTGGTAGATTATCCTGAATTTTTCTGCAATTGTATTGTGCATTCTTTCAACGTCTGCGTTGCCCGTGTGACTATTTGGTTTGGTAAGATGAAGTTCAATTCCTTCCTGCTCTAAAAATTCTTTAATACGTGTTGTTTTGAATTCGTTATCAGCTATTATTTTTGCTGGTTTTCCTATTTTTGAAAAATGATTTTCTAGCTGTTCGATAATCGTTACGTGGTTTCTATCAGTCAATGGATATGCTGCTCCGAATTTAGAAAATTTGTCTATTATTGTTAAAAAATTAAATTTTTTGATCACGTAAGTATCTATATGTATTATTTCATTTATATCTGAAGGTGTTTCGGTATAATTGAATTTATTTTTAATAGAATTTCTATCATATTTAACCTCTTTGCATGTGTCGCATTGATTGATCACGGTTTGTATTAGGTCCATTAGTTTTGGATAATAGATTTTACTTTTTATTTGGTTATAAGTTTCTTGAATACCTGAATGCATACTCTCTCTGATATGGTAAAGTGATATCTGTTTCACAGCTTCCATTTCGGTTTCGATATCTTGTGCTCTAAGAGTGCATTTAACAAATTTTAACTGTCTATCGTTAGAAAACATTTCTATTAATTTTTGTTGAACTATGTTGTAATTTGTGTCACATAACTCTGAGTATATTCCTATATTTCCTTTCGTAATGTATTTTCGAAATATTTTACCCAGTTTATCAAAGTCACATTCTGCTACAAATATTATCCTTTTTCCGTGTATAGTTTTTAATTCTTCCACTTTATTGTTAGTTAGGATTATTTGTGTTTTGTATTTATTTACTATTTCTTCCTTAATAGGAAAATGGTCATGCAGGTCTTCTTCAGCTGAATGGATTGTTGCTAAAGTTTCAATATCCTCTAAATTGTCTAATATTTCTACACTTGATCTGTTTTCCTCTGAGCTTTCTTGAACGACATCGGAATTATTTTCTATTCTACTTAGGAAATCCGCTACCTGATTTTCTTTCCCTTTTAAATATTCTATATGAAAATCATACTCGCCTAATTTTAATAGCCATCTCTGATGTCTCGGTGACATGTCTTTCCCTTTGTATTTTGAATGCAGGAACTTGATAGGCTGATGGTCTGTGAAAATTTTGAATTTTCTACCATAAAGATATGGCCTTAAATAGTTTACGCTCCATTAAATGGCTAAAAACTCTTTATCTGTCGCGGAATAATTTTTTTCGTGAATTTTTAACGTTCTTGATATGAAGCATACCGGGTGTCCTTCTTGTGAGAGGACTGCTCCAATCGCATAGTTTGATGCTCCGTGGTTAGAGTGAATGGTTTGTCAAAGTTTGGGTATCTCAAGATTGGATGAGAACTGATTAATGTTTTTAATTTTTCAAATGCTTCTATGTAATTCGGATCTTTTACATTTATTTTTACATTCTTCTTCAAATATTTTGTTATTGGCTGTGCTACTTTTGCGTAGTCTAATATATAAAAATGAATGTTTGTTTGTCTGTTTGTCTGTCCGGCTATACAAAGCTACACGCGTTGACCGATTTCAGCCAAACTTTATACCAATATTGTTGAAGACCAAAGGAAGGCGACTGTATATAAAATTTTTCGATTCATCAAGAGGGCGTGGCACCTCCCATATAACTTAAATATTTGATTTGGTATATCTTTAAAACTACATGTCATACAACGTTAAAATTTTGTATTCTGTTAGTATTTAGTCGTGCCCTCTTGCTTAAAAAAATTTAGGGGCGTGAGACAAGGGGGAGTGGCACTCCCTATACAACTTAAATATTTGATTTGGCATATCTTTAAAACTACAAGTCACGCAGCATTGAAATTCCGTATGCAGGCCCATCTTAGATGCTTCGTCCCACGGGTAAAATTTTATGGGCGTAGGACAAGGGGCGTGGCACTTTTCAATCAACTATACATTTGGGTATAACTTTAGAACAATACACCACACATAAATGAAACACGATACGAACTTACTTCATGTCCGTATCTTTCAACTCGGAAAATGGGACGGGCATTGGGCAAGGGGCGTGGCACTGCCCATACATCAGAATTTTTGATATAGAATATCTTTTGGCCTAAAAGTCGGGAAGCATTGAAATTCCGTATGCAGGCCCCTCTTGGATGCTTCGTCCCACGGGTAAAATTTTGTGGGCGTAGGACAAGGGGCGTGGCAATTTTTAATCAACTATACATTTGGGTATAACTTTAGAACAATACACCACACATAAATGAAACACGATACGAACTTACTTCATGTCCGTATCTTTCAACTCGGTAAAATGGGACGGGCATTGGGCAAGGGGCGTGGCACCGCCCATACATCAGAATTTTTGATATAGAATATCTTTTGGCCTAAAAGTCGGGTAGCATTGAAATTCCGTATGCAGGCCCCTCTTAGATGCTTTGTCCCATTTTATGGGCGTAGGACAAGGGGTGTGGCACTTTTCAATCAACTATACATTTGGGTATAACTTTAGAACTATACAGCACACATAAATGAAACACGATACGAACTTACTACATGTCCGTGTCCTTCAACAAAATGGGATGAGCATTGGACACGAGGCGTCGCACCCCTCATACAACTTAAATATTTGATTTGGTATGCCTTTAACACTACATGTCATAGAACATTAAAATTTTGTATTCTGTTAGTATTTAGTCATGCATTCACGTAAACATTTTTACATAATTTGGGTTTTATATATGTATATAGATTTATGGTCATGGGACAAGGTGGCGTGGCACACCTCAAATGTATGTAAAAAATTACTTAAATTTTCGCCTTCCACCAAAGGAGTAATCTACATACACAGATAGTTCTGTAAGGATCTACATTTATGACTTCCCCTATTTAAACAAAACTTTACAAGCAAATAGAAAAGTCCTAAGCAAGGTCACTCAATATATCTTATCCCTTAAAACCACCCTAACAAATTACCCTTTATCATACCACTAACAATAATGTGGCTTTTAATACCATTTTTAAATTCCAATTTAGTTGGTATTCCCCGTATGATGCGGCACTCGGGTAAAGCCGGGTAAATCAGCTAGTCTTTTATAAATTTACGGTAGTATCCTGTTATCCCTAAGAAACTTTTTATTTGTTTCTCTGTTTTAGGTAGCTGTAACATTTCTATAACTTTTATTTTATCAGGGTTTGGTTTCAATCCGTTTTCAGTCAAAATATGTCCTAAAAATTGTGTTTCCTTTTTCATGAAGTTACATTTGTCGATTTGAATTTTTAAATTGGCTTCTTCTAATGTTTTAAATATCTCTGTAATTGTCCTTATGTGCTCCTGAAAAGATGTACTAAAAATCAAAATGTCGTCAAGGTACACTACACACGGCTTATTAATGAAATCCCGTAGGGTTTCGTTAATTAAACGTTGGAATGTTGCGGGTGCGTTTTTTAACCCGAATGGCATTCTATTAAATTCGTAAAGACCGTGGGGTGTAGCGAACGCCGTTTTTTATAAGCTTTATATTAACTTCACTTTCTGTCGGTATGTCCGCGGTATGTCGTCAAATCTAGTAATCAATTTTTCACCCACTTCCCGACTACTTAGAGATCTGAAACTTTGCATACATGCCTAATCTAGAGCCCAATACACGAATCAATAAATTTTATGGGCGTAGGATAAGGGGCGTGGCACTTTTTATAAACTCCAGATTTGTGTATAACTTTAGAACTACACATCACACATCAATGAAACTCGGTAGGAACTTACTACATATCCATATCCTTCTACTGAGAAAATAAGGGGGGCACTGGATAAGGGGGCGTGGCACCCCCCATACAAACAAAATTTTTTATCTCGATTAGCTTTGGAACTAAAGGTCGTGCAGCATTGAAATTTCGTATGCAGTCGCCTCTTGGATGTGTTGTCCCACTGGTAAAATTGTATGGGCGTAGGATAAGGGGCGTGGCACTTTTTTATAAACTCCAGATTTGTGTATAACTTTAGAACTACACATCACACATCAATGAAACTCGGTAGGAACTTACTACATATCCATATCCTTCTACTGAGAAAATAAGGGGGGCACTGGATAAGGGGGCGTGGCACCCCCCATACAAACAAAATTTTTTATCTCGATTAGCTTTGGAACTAAAGGTCGTGCAGCATTGAAATTGCGTATGCAGTCGCCTCTTGGATGTGTCGTCCCACTGGTAAAATTGTATGGGCGTAGGATAAGGGGCGTGGCACTTTTTTATCAACTCCAGATTCGTGTATAACTTTAGAACTACACATCACACATCAATGAAACTCGGTAGGAACTTACTACATATCCATATCCTTCTACTGAGAAAATAAGGCGGGCACTGGATAAGGGGGCGTGGCACCCCCCATACAAAAAAAATTTTTGATCTCGATTAGCTTTGGAACTAAAGGTCGTGCAGCATTGAAATTTCGTATGCAGTCGCCTCTTGGATGTGTCGTCCCACTGGTAAAATTTTATGGGCGTAGGATAAGGGGCGTGGCACTTTTTTATCAACTCCAGATTCGTGTATAACTTTAGAACTACACATCACACATCAATGAAACTCGGTAGGAACTTACTAAATATCCATATCCTTCTACTGAGAAAATAAGGCGGGCACTGGATAAGGGGGCGTGGCACCCCCCATACAAAAAAAATTTTTGATCTCGATTAGCTTTGGAACTAAAGGTCGTGCAGCATTGAAATTTCGTATGCAGTCGCCTCTTGGATGTGTCGTCCCACTGGTAAAATTTTATGGGCGTAGGATAAGGGGCGTGGCACTTTTTTATCAACTCCAGATTCGTGTATAACTTTAGAACTACACATCACACATCAATGAAACTCGGTAGGAACTTACTACATATCCATATCCTTCTACTGAGAAAATAAGGCGTGCACTGGATAAGGGGGCGTGGCACCGCCCATACAAACCAAATTTTTGATCTCGATTAGCTTTGGAACTAAAGGTCGTGCAGCATTGAAATTTCGTATGCAGTCGCCTCTTGGATGTGTCGTCCCACTGGTAAAATTTTATGGGCGTAGGACAAGGGGCGTGGCACTTTTCAAGCAACTACACACTTGGGCTTCAGTTTATAATTATAGGTACACCACACATGAATGAAAAACGATAGGAACTTACTTGCCGCGCCCTGCTGGCAA
The DNA here is from genome assembly GCA_963457695.1 of Neria commutata. NCBI lineage: Eukaryota > Metazoa > Arthropoda > Insecta > Diptera > Micropezidae > Neria > Neria commutata. The sequence continues at coordinate 38,874,949 of OY735246.1, forward strand.
AATAGCAACAACTCACCGCGTCACAAATATGCCACGAATATTAGGGTCGATCACTGCCGTATTATTTGTTAAATTGAGGATATGACATATGACGATAGGAAACACTGTGAATACCCTAAATATTGTGTACTGCTCTGCAAGTTTAAAATTCTTTTTGCGAAAAATTTCAAAGCTCTAAAATTGAATTTATGGAAGACTAAAAAGTAGAAAATAAAATTATATAAAAAAAAACTTTTTAAAAATAAGCTTTAATGTACTAAAAAGTAGAAAATAAGTTGTTTCCAAGTCACCTGTATCTTACTATTAATAAAAGCTTGTGCGCTCAATATCCATATTCAAAATATCTTTCATTACTAGAATCTATTTGCAAAAAATTATTTAAATAAAATATTGTGGTAACTGTTTGACAAATATTGAACACATGAGCGCCCCAAGCTTTTAGGGATAGTAAGATACAGGTGACTTGGAAACAACTTATTTTCTACTTTTTAGTACATTAACCCTCTAGTTCCCAAGAAGGCCTGTAGACATCCTAAATTTCAAAAATTCTGTGCACGACACCTTATGATTTAGAACTCTGATTTTTTGCAAACAAACAAGGAAATCCCCAATTGTTAAAATAAAAATAGTCACTTGATGTTGGGCTGCATGCGACGGCAGTCATCGCCAGTCAAAGTTGAAATTTCGTGCAAAAAGGAAAAAATAATTATTTTTCAATTTGCCTTAAAATCAAACATAAAAAAAACATAGTAGTTATGCTTTGATAACAATAAAAAAATTATTGGCGAATAGCTGTGAATGTGTACTTTAAGAAACTAAGAAAATTTTATGAAAAAACTTTATCACGTTGTTTCCAGCTAACCCAAAACGTACAGTGTCTGTAGGCCTGCTTGGGACGCGAAGCATAAAAATGTTGCGACTGTTACTGAAGATATTTTGTTCTTTATTTTAACATTATTGCTCTATTACTTAACAAACAAGGTTGAATACACTGCCATTTATCAGCAGAGTTATCGTATTATATCTTAACCTATAATAGGGCGTAGTCAGCGAGGGTTAGGTGGGAGAATTGGTCCCCTTTCACATAAAAGGTTCGAAATTGAAATTTGGGTTGAATTAAAAGCTTCTGTGTAACTTTGTGACATATTCTCTATTGTTCCAATTTCGCTATAGCTTTCTATATTTATAGAGAAATGGAATATCGGCGAAATTTTAAACTTTCATCGCTTTCTGACGATCAGATATGGCATATTGTGGAAGAGTTCGACTCAGTTCTAGAAACAGATGATGAAATCCATTTTGACAACGATAACGACTTCGATGAACCAAATTTAATTTTGATTAATGAATATTTTTCACCAGTTGAAGCAGCTGCAGTAAATTTAGGCGAATATGAGTTCGGCAGCGGCCCGCCTAACTTGCCGTCTGGAAAATCTACAATAGCTTCAATAGTTAATCAAAAATCTCAACGACCAAGGTATATGCGGCTTGTGACTGCTGATTACAATGCTAACGACGGAACGAACAAGCCTAAAGAAGACCCAGTTATCGCCTCCAATCTATGTTGTATCGATCCAAAATGTGATGAGTTAAAAAAAATTTTGTGGAAGAAGACAAATTTGGTACTCATACAACCTGCCCTTTCAGTTCGTGGCACTGACTTGGGAGATGAGTTCAAGATGCTTGAAACACTTAACAAATGACTTTTTTCTTCGATGATACCATGGTTGAATAAACACATCACATCACAAACCAATTTGTATGCAGCTCAGAAAAATATCCTGACGTCTTTTTCCGTGACCACTCAAGAAAGGCAATACATTCGAACTTTATTTTTTATGTTGGCTTATCGATACCCCTGTATTGGTTCCTACTTAGTGAAAACGCATTTCACGGTATATAAAGTACAATCCCTCAGAATCGTGTCGACAAAGTTTTATGTAATCTGCATTTCAATAATCATAGCGAAATGGTTGACAAGAAAGCTCCGGGCTATGACCACGGAAATGTAAAAATGCTGGCTACACGTCTCAAACACAAGTTTTATGCCGAAAATATAATATAAATATATATTTGCCATTCTTTACAAGAAGATTGCTTCTTTGAATTTCATAAACAAATAATGAAATCAAATATATATACATATACATACATCGAATTTTAAAAATGCCCTAGATTATACATCACCCCTTTATATTTTATGTCTGTTACGCCAGTGAATTTAAGTTGTTAACCATAAACTATATTAATTTATGTATATTTAATATTTATATGTTTGATTTTATGAAAAAAGCGAACTGAAATGGAAAGAATTTGAAAACTTCATATTCAACTATTTTTGGCTTTCTTTCCCAAGTAGGCCTCTAGGTCTTCTACCTTCTACACCTTCTACCACGCCTCCTATTTACCTCAAATTTTTTTCCCTGAACAAACATTGCTTCTAAACACAAAAACTACCTCCTGTAATTTTTTTGTCAAGATCAAAAATTTGGGAACTAGAGGGTTAAAGCTTATTTTTAAAAAGTTTTTTTTTATATAATTTTTTCTTTGTCTTGTTCCTTAATTAAAATTTGATGATACCCTTTAGCCAAATCTAGGGTTGTAAAATACTGAGCTTTGCCTAGTTTGTCTAAAATAGAATCTATGTTTGGTAGTGGGTATTTGTCGTCTATTGTAACTTCGTTTAATTTTCTGTAGTCTATCACGATCCTATATTTTCGTTCCCCCGAGTTATCCGTTTTCTTAGGTACTACAATTAATGGACTGGAGTATCGCGAATGGCTTTTTCTTATAATTCCTTGTTCCTCCATTTCTTTAATTTGCTTTCGTACCTCTGCCTCATGCTGCGGCGGGTATCTGTACAATTTGCTATTTATTTGTCTGTCCGTTGTTGTCTTAATTTCATGTACGATCTGTGTCGTATTTGTTAATTGGTCTCCTTCTTTAAAAAATAAGTTTTTAAACCGCTTCAAAATTTTCTTTACCCCTTCCTTTTCTTCTGCGTTTAAATAACTTAATTGTATTCTATCCCAATCAAATTCCTTTGCTTCCAATGTGCAGATATCTAAGTTAGTGTAAGGGTTATTTTTAAAATGTGTTATCCTTTGGTTAAGTATTATACATCCATCTACTAAATTTATGATTGTGTCCAAACAATTGAGTAGGTCAACTCCTATAATGAAACTATAATTTCGTCCCTTCAATTGAGTCATTTTCCATTTTATTTTAGTGTAATATGGAAGATCAAATTCATTAGGTGCATCTGTTATCACTTCGTATTTAATTATATCGTCCTTTGTTATCGTGCTAATTTTTATTGGTCTTTTTAATAACATTTTTTGAAAATCACTAATATTACTATCGATCAAGCTGATACTGGCTCCAGTATCTATCAGAGCAATATACTTTTTATTTTTAATTGTGAGCGTTATGGTAGGAAGACAGTCCGATGCTGTTCCTCGAAAAAATTCTGCTCTGGCTCGTTTTGGCTGACTTGATTATTATGACCTTCACATGGGTTTAATTCAACGTGTCCTTTTTCTAGTTCTCTTTGATTTCTCTCTATATTGTCTATTTCCATAGGTTCTCCGCGGTCTTGCCTAAGTTGATTCCAGCGATTTTGGCCCGAATTTGGCCTAGGGTTTCCTACCTGTGGGAGTCTATGAAACTGACCTGAATTATTCTGATATCCTCTGTTTTGGAAAAAATTTTGAGGATTCTGTCTTCTTTGTACTGACATATTTTCTCTGTACCCGTATTCTTGATTTTGTTTTGGGTATGGTTGATATTGTTTGGCTTGCCCTGAGTTACCTTCTCTATTGAAAAAATTTTGATTTTGTCTGACTTGCCCTGAATTACCTTCTCTGTTGAATTTTTTCTAGGATACTCTTTAAAATATGGGCTGTTTGCTTTTCTATATTCTGGTCTAATGCAAGTGTCTTCGAATCTTCTCTGATTCATTATAAATATTATTTGCGCTAATTCTCTAAGTTCATATATTTTGTCTAAAAGTGTTCCTTGAGTCATTTCTTTCACTGTATTCACTAAAAGGCCGTCAATATTTGTTAAATCTATTCCCTATCCACCGTTGTAATAAACAATGAGTTCATCTGTTTTATATTCAATATTTTGGATTTCAACTGCCAGCTCACTTACCGAATTTACTCTTAAATTAGTTATCTTCCTGTAAATTTCGTGTGGCTCGGTGTCCGGCTTGTATCTCATCTTTAGGGCACTTTTTATCATGCTCCAATGATCTGGTTCCGGGATGTTGATTATTACATTTTTGGCTTCTCCTTGCACTGTCCTGTAAAATATCATTCTAACAGCTTCCTTCTTTAATTCGCCATCGCTTATCGTTGACAATAGATATTCTGTGCTGCTGAAAAATGAGTTTACTGTCACGTCGCCTTGTCCTGTGAACACTGGTAGATGCGCTATATTTTTGAATGCACGCTCCATTTTGCTGCTATCAACTGCCTATCGCTGTTGTAACTCGATGTATGCGGTCCTCAGCTGCTCCAACTGGTGTTCTCTCCGTGCAAGTTCCTCTACCAAATCAACTGGTGGTATATGAGCCTGGTCTTGCGCCATTCTTCGCCTTACGTCGTGTTCTTGTTGTCTTCTGGATCTTATTTTGCTGCTTACAATTGAATTTCGTTGTGAGTGGTGACCAGCAATTGTTTTGCGATCACTACACTGTCACTTTTTGATTGTTTTTCGTTGTGGGTGGTGTCTACAAGTTGTTTGTGATCACTGCACTGCCACTTTTTGATTGTTCTTTTTGCGTTCTGTGGGTGGAGTCTACAAGTTGATTGTGATCACTGCACTGCCACTTATTTGCACTTTATTTGATTTATATCCTAGAGAGTCCGGTCAATCCTGAGTTGGCTACGGAATCGCAGGATTATATTGGGTGTTATTAGTTTAATTTATTGCCCGTATCACTATCCTTTCTTCGTTTGCTGAAAGGATTACCGACTGCGCCACTTTTGTTATCGGGAACCGTAAGCGGGTTTTTAAAAAAGGCAAAAGACAAGTATTTTTTATTACAACGAACTGTCGTCGAAGAGGCTTCTTTCCAGACTGACTCTGTTCTTTATTTCAATTTAAAATGAGAGTTACTATATTAGTGCTTAATCAGTAATTTCGCAATTTCAACATTAATGCTTATTCGGTAATTTCGCAATATTGCTTATTAATAATGCTTATTCGTACACTTATGAGTTCAATAGTCGAGTTCCAAGAGTTTATTGACTTTCTTTTATGCTTTTTCCAAAAGGCTTAAATTATGCCAGAAATCGGTTTTGTATTACTTTTGCTTGATATATTTAAAATGAATTTGTCAATATCGTCTGGAGCTGACTGTGCATTTATGTAGCTAGGTGAGTTACTTACATTATATGTAACTTGCGCGCCCCAAGGTTTTATGGATAGTAAGATACAGGTGACTTGGAAACAATTTATTTTCTACTTTTTAGTACATTAAATGAATTAAAGCTTATTCTTAAAAAGTTTTTTTATATAATATTTTTACAAACTACAACCCTCAGCTTGCTTGCCTTTTGCCAAAACCTTCGTTAGTACATCTGCGGTATTTTTGTCCGAAGGCACGTGTAATGTATCTCGTTAAAAAAAAATATGCATGCCAAAATAATGCAGCATAAACGAAAATTGAATTGAACAGAAAAAATGACACATAATTGCCTTCCCCTTGAAACTGCAGTAGGTGCACACTTGCAATTGTGAACATTTTTGATGACTACACATTTCGGCAATTCGATTCAAAAACAACAACAAATGGGGTAATACTCACTTAGTGCTAAACTTTGGCTTGCAAACCCCAAAATATTGCACTTTGGCAGGATCTCCCTTACTCTGGACGATACGGCCCTGTTTTAGACCCCGACTGCCCCTTGGTCTTGGAACAATAATACGGGAATATTAATTCATTATATGGCGATCCTGCATGCGACCGAACCTACGCAGATAACAGATAAGAACATCGGACCAAAACCGATCTCCGTTGAAGAAATTTAAAAACACACAGACCAATTAAAATTTTAATCCTGCCTTTTTGCCAAAGTAATTTACTGGTATCTGGCGTCCAACACAAAAGCTTTCCTATCAAAATGTACAGAAGAACCAGGATATATTCCAAGAATGTGGTTCAGTTCGAACTAGAGGAACATACATATAAATAAGGTGTTCAATCTCTATGGCGGTGTTTTGCCGAGAGACAGAGAATAATGAGAAGGCGGTGAGTTTCGATATTAATTTCAAATATAATTCAAGCAAAATTCAAGATTCTTCAATCTATATAATAAAAGCCCTCGTCATTGCCTCATTGCCTCACTGATTGTCATTAACTCAAACGCTGCATATAAAAGTTTAGAAAGTAAGTAAGCAAGAGCTGTGATAGCACAGGGAGTAAGGCGCTGGCACAGAAACCGAAAGTGCGTAAGTTCGATCCCTGGCAGTTCTTATTTTTTTCAGTATTAAATTTGTTCAGTCACACGAACGGCTTCTATAAAACTCTATTAGAACATGAGGAGGCAAGAGCTGTGATAGCACAGGGAGTAAGGCGCTGGCGCAGAAACCGAAAGTGCGTAAGTTCGATCCCTGGCAATTCTTATTTTTTTTTCAGTATTAAATTTGTTCAGTCACACGAACGGCTTCTATAAAACTCTTTTAGAACATGAGGAGGCAAGAGCTGTGATAGCACAGGGACCCAGTTGAAAAACAAGGAAGGCATGCCGATGGAAGGGATGTGGCAGGTTATAATTTTGTTGTCAATTTCAAAAGTTTATTTTTAGAAATTTTCAAAATTTTCTCATTCTGGTTAATTTTAAGCAACCAAAGCCCACGCGTCACGTTGGATCAGTGAATGAGCCAATTGGTTGCTTATACCGGAGGGCCGGGTTCAATTCTCAGTCAAGGCACATAAAATGTAATAGAGGTACATACATATGTATATAAAATCTAATATAAAGAGCATTTGTTTTCAAATTATGTATTTCTTTGCGCGGCGCCACTTCTTGCGATGAATTGGCAATTCTCCGAAACTAGAATAGAAAAAAGAATTTCTTTATTTTTTAATTATTTTTTTCATATCTGAACTGCCACATCACTTCCATGAGATGCATGCAGCATTGCTGCTACGGCAGTTCATTTGGCAGGCATGCCGTCCTAGGACATGCCTATAGAAAAAAGATACAAGCGGGTATGGAGGCGAGCAGGCCTGCTGACCTTCCTAGGCATGCATACTGGATAGCTTTTTTTTCAACTGGGGAGTAAGGCGCTGGCACAGAAACCGAACCGGAACCAATGCAATTGTGAATGCACATATTTGAATGGCGTGATATAAACATCATTCAATAAAATAAGAAAAAATTGTTGATCCAAAATGACTCCAATTTACTGAATATCAGCTGAAAATAAATTTTCTATGATTAATATGGTTGTACTATTTTACTACAGTGAGGGTTTAAAGCTAAGTTAGTCCAGACGTAACGTATTTTTTCCTAATATAAAGAAAACGTTAAAATTTGGCCGTTTACTAGAATACGTAAACGTATTGCAGCTGTCAGTCTTTTTCATACTTACTTCTCATTTTGTTAGTGCTGCCGTATAGTTTCAGGCACAAAATAAGCACGCTCTTCATTTTGCTTTTGAGGTTAAATTTTACATTCTTTATGAAATCTGTGACACAGAATTAAATAAATTTTTAGATCTATTAATTGTGGTCTACTTTTACAAACAAATTTTCACAATAATAATCCGCTATTTCTGTTAAACTAAAATTGAAGTGTAGTGGCAGCACTTTTCTGCAACGAAACAATCAGCTGATGAATTTTTACGTACATTTTTCGGAGACACCTTCATCGATTAGGTTTTCTTCGTTACGCTTACGTAAAAATATGTGTAGAGGGAATGCATGTTTAGAGATCGGGTAAAGTAGGTTGTGTCAGCTGACACGAATAAATACGTCACGTCTAGACTAACTGAGGCCTAAATCATTAATATTTGGTGCATGAGGCAGAAGCTAATGGGTGTTAACCAAAATATTAAATAAATAAATAACTGGCTTTTTCGCAGTAATTTGTGTATGCTCGTTATATTTTGCACAAATTAACGGGACCTACAAATTAACCGAATACGAAGGGGTTCAGAAGCTTTTCATGGCAAAGAACACTCTCGGAGAATTTCCTATTCATCTCGAGAATAGCGCTGCGCAAAGAACAATTTGAAAAACAAATTCTCTTTATATTAGATGTTATGAGGCTATTAAAAACTGTTGAACCAAAAAATGTATCACTATCAGGAACTTGAATGTTCAAGTTTCATTGCACCTGGAATTTTTTTTAATAAAATAATTTGCAAATTCAGACACGAATGCCTTCGGATATTCATATGCTAGGACACCCACATGCAGATTTTGAGGGCATTAAATAAATTTGTGCATTCAGCCCTGTATGTGAACGGGCCCCTGCATACTTTATATTCTGAACACAAAAATGACCATACTTTCCGAACAGATCAAATTCAACGGAAAGCTTGACAGTCCGCCAATTGAAAATAGCAAGGAAAGGCAAGGAGAAGTTCTAAAATAGCTCATAAATCAGAAATAAAAACCAAGAAAAGAAGTATTAAAACAGACATTAAATCATTACTATGGATCAGGTAATACGTGTTAAGTTACCGAGTTTATCAGTATAAGCTTAAACGTTTTAATCAACTTTACAGAGCATCAAAGAAACCACAATCAGAGACATTATTGTAAGAAGTTTGAAGGGAACTGGCATTTCTTTAAATCTTTTGCTCTGAAATTTCATTTGTGGTTCGAATTAGGACTGCTGATGCATATACATATATTTTTTTACTGAGAGTAGCGATATGCATACATACATATATGATATTTAGGGTATTCACAGTGTCTCATATCGTCTTATGTCATATCCTCAATTTAACAAATATGACGGCTGTGAGCGACCCTAATATTCGTGGCGCGATGAGCTTGGTCCGTGCGCAAAACTCCCGTTGTTTGGCGCGGTGAGTTGTTGCTATTTTGCGTGAAAGGCGAGCTTGGTCCGTGCGCAAAACTCCCGTTGCTTTGGCGCGGTGAATTGTTGGTATTTTGCGTGCAAGGCGCGGCGAACTTGGTCCGTGAGCAAAACTCCCGTTGCTTTGGCGCGGTGAGTTGTTGCTATTTTGCGTGCAAGGCGCGGCGAGCTCGGTCCATGCATCAAAACTTCGAATGAAATTGAATATGACTTTTGAAATACATAGGCTGCCGTGTTGTATTAGTCGTATTTGATTTTTGTATGGGAAAAGCAAACTTATTTTTATGACTGTTGTACATACTTACATATATTCTTATTTCAAATAACATATACGACAAATATGAGACACTGTGAGAACCCGAATTGTATTTATAAATAAATGAAGTTTTTTGGTTGCAGGAATATTTATGCCGAGATGGCAAAACCTGAATCTATGCAACAACAATTATACGGCTCGGCAGCAGCAATTGCTTTCATTCAGGGTTGTCGCTTTTTGAAAGTACATAGTTTAAAATTTAGTATTTTTTTAAATTTAGAACAAGTTTTGGGATTTTCCATAAACTTTTTTAAATTCTTAATATTATACGAGTTTATGTTTATTCGGCAGCTTGAATGTTAGAAAGAATAGTTTTTATTCGGACTGACTTGCCAAAGAGACTTTACCATTAATGCTTCTATTTCGAGTAATTAGTCGTTTAGAAATTATTAGAATTCACATTAAAAGTCACTGATGAGGTTTTCTGGCAAAAACCGAAATAGCTATATGACCTGCCCATGTGAGCAATAATTCTAATTCTTTGTTGTTGTACACTTAAAATTGCTTTGTTTCAGAACAGAAATAGACAACTAAGTATTGTCATTTCTCTTTGGCAAGTCAGTCCGAATAAAAAGTATTAATTCTTAATATTAAAAATTGGAATAACTCGGCTTAAATATGTACTTATTGAATACTATACATTTCTTTGCTGGTACGTTATGTTTAAGAAACTATACTTTAAGCGAAAACCGTACGTACAAAAAATCGACTTTTTGCAAAGTTTAAAAACTAAAAGTCGTTAAGAAATTGTCTGAAGAGATTTCTAATCTAAAAGTCCTCTCCAAATTGTTAGCTATCTAGTGTTTTGAATTATTTCTTGATAAACTTTACTTCTATCAAATTTGTTCTCCAATTTTTTGTTGGATATTTTCCTGATTCTGTAGATTTGATACATATATAGAGCCAATTTTTACAGGGCGATTTTTTGACCTATTTTTATTTGATGTAAGAGGCGGAGGGGGGTGGGATGCCAACCACAACAGGAACTTCAAAAGAAGTTAAAGGAACCGAATAGAATCGGTGTTTTAAAATGGATAATACTTTAACTCGTTTTTACCGACTGGTCAAGAAATCGACTTTTACACAATTTTAAACATTAAATTAATTGGAATTTTCCAATTACCTTTTTTAAAATAGGCGTATCTTTTTCGCATAGAAAACAAGTAGTGCACATATGGAAACTCAAAGATAAAACTTACGCAGGGGATCTCAAATGGATCACTTTTTTAAATATAAAATATAAAGTCGGTTGAAGATATAGTGTTAAATACTTTCATCTCAATGGCTAATTTAAAATATTCACACAAGATTGAAATGTTGCTTTATGAATTATAAACAATATTTAAAAACAGCTTCAAAAATTTCGGTTCTAAAAATCCTTTATCTTATTTCACTTGCTATCGAGTTTCGAATTTTGACTAAGTGAAAACGTCAATTTTTGTGTTTAATTCGGTTTTACCAAAAAAAAACGTTAACTATAAAGGAGGTGTAGTTCTGATTAAGACTTTCGACGACACGCAGAGATTGGGCTATTCTGCGCTACTTCTCGGTTTCTCAGCTCATCTGCTGTGCGTGTATTTGCGACAGCAAACAAGAAATCAGTCTGCGAAATTCGGTAACGTAGGGTTGGCAAAATTCGTTTTACGCTCCTTTCTTTATGCTTTGTTGTTGTTTTTGAAGCAACAGATAATTTTTGCTTTTGTTATTTTTGGTGAACGGATAATTAAGCACACTTGAGCAACGCTTTTGCCTTTCTGAAGCCAATTGCGAACTTTGAGAAATTACTGCGCTCCATCTGCGCAGATGCGTAAATATTCTTCCTTTTTAATAATGAAAGTAAATGTGAGGGTATAGCTTTAAGCAAATATGCCTGAATATGCCCATTTTCCAGGATTTTCTATTTATTAATTTTACATATCAATATTTATTTTGAACTATAGAAGCGAATGATACGGTTATTATATTTTCACTCTTTTGTATGCTCTGAGCTATTCATTTATTAATTTTCTATAAAACTTTTTTCATTCCTAATTTTTGAATGAAAAGCCAACAGTAAATTTGGCATGACAACAACTTCAGTCCTCTGCCTTAAAATTTGTTAATTTGCATTTTAATCCAAATAAGTTGTAATGAATTTTGATTGATTTATTTGTTTCTAATTTGTGTAAAATGGATATTTATTTTTATAAGCTTTATATTAGGTTCACTTCAGGTATGTCAGCGGTATGTCGTCAAATCTAGTAATCAATTTTTCACCCACTAAGGAGCGTGGCACTTTTTTTTATCAACTCCAGATTTGTGTATAACTTTAGAACTACACATCACACATCCATTAAACTCGGTAGGAACTTACTACATATCCATATTCTTCTACTGAGAGAATAAGACGGGCACTGGATAAGGGGGCGTGGCACCGCCCATACAAACAAACTCATTGATATCGAATAGCTTTGGAACTAAAAGTTGAACCAAGCAAAGAGGTTATCTGATTTTTACTCTTCGTTGTTCCTTTTGGTTGAGTGCTAACCTCAAAAAGGGCATTTCTCCAAGTTTTAAATTCTTTTTGCGAAAAATTTCAGAGCTCTAAAATTGAATTTATGGAAGACTAAAAAGTAGAAAATAAAATTATATAAAATAAAAACTTTTTAAAAATAATCTTTAATTTATTTAATGTACTAAAAAGTAGAAAATAAATTGTTTCCAAGTCACCTGTATCTTACTATTCATAAAAGCTTGGGGCGCTCATGTGTTCAATATTTGTCAAACAGTTACCACAATATTTTATTTAAATAATTTTTTGCAAAAAGATTCTAGTAATGAAAGATATTTTGAATATGGATAGTTTTTTTTTATATAATTTTATTTTCTACTTTTTAGTCTTCCATAAATTCAATTTTAGAGCTCTGAAATTTTTCGCAAAAAGAAATTAAAACTTGCAGAGCAGTACACAATATTTAGGGTATTCACAGTGTTTACTATCGTCATATGTCATATCTTCAATTTAACAAATAATACGGCTGTGATCGACCCTAATATTCGTGGCATATTTGTGGCGCGATGAGTTGTTGTTGTTTTGCTTGCAAGGCAACAGAAAGAAATAAAATAAATCCATTTTATTCGCCAGAATTCTTGAAGATATTCAAGAAGAGATATATACCTTATCTCCCCCTTTGGAGTAATATCATTAATGATGGTAAAGAGTACAATTTTCGTCCCGATGTCCACATTACAAATGGTAGAGTGGAAGGCCATTTCAAAAATATAAAAACTTTGTGCATGGGATCGAATATGTCAATTGGAAAACTTCCAGTTAAACTGGGAAGATTTATAAAATTGTTAAAAGAACAAATACATTTTCACTGTACTGAAGCAGAATATAATATTCCAAACAAAAGATGTGCCACAAAATATAAAATTGATAATACTCCACCAGCGATGGAAGAATGGTCAAAAAGTAATAAAATTAATAAATCATCAAGACACTATACTCATTTTAAAAAGAGCCGTATCCAAAAATTTTTAAAGGCAAAAAGAACGGAATATTGTATTGGAGAAAAAACGACAAGAATACTCAAGACTAATTTAAATAAATATGATAACGGCATTATTAAAAACGCAGAAAGATATAAGCTATTGAAAAATGCTATTGGATCCAAGTACTTTGTCTGCGCTAGAACCGGACAATATGCGAATGGACATTCGTTTTCATACATATTGCAACAATGTGAGTACAGCAATTTAATAAAAAAAGGTTCTTCCGATTACGAGAAATGGTTGGATGACTTTCATATGAGCTACTTTTTGGATCTTTTCCGCTCAAAATATTCACAACCAAACATTTATATATTTGATGCAGTCGTGACGGATAAGTTCATAATGAATTTAAACTTAAAATCCGAAGGAGACAAAAGCAGACTAGTGCAAAATTATCCTGCGTACATGCAAATTCCCAGCACAACCGAAACATTGCTCCTGCCAGCAAATATAAATAACCATTGGTGCCTCGGAATAATTGAAATAAAGACTGGAATAATAACATTTTATGATCCACAAGGACAGAACGGCCAGGAATATAGGAAAAATGAATTCTGTCTAGGAATATCCGAATTCTTTAAAATGTATCGAACTATAGGTGAAATAAATGGTTGGAATCCCGTTTTTTCCACAATCGATTGGACGCATAAAGTGGCGCATTTACGTGAAGCTCAAACTGATAATTGGAGTTGCGGTTACTTCGTTTTATACTATGCAGAAAAGTTTTTATCAAACGAGCTATCAACAAGGAAATTCAATCCCAACAAATATAGAGACCACCTAGCTCAAATCTGTTTAGAATACAGTAATGCTGAAGATATATGTCTATACTGCTGCAGTACTCATGATCTGATAGGAGGAATTCAAAATTGGATAATATGCGATATTTGTGGCTACCAAATTCACCGACGCTGCATTATTACTTTACATAAATTGCCAGAGGATTACAACTTTATAGAAAATAAATTTATTTGCCTTGTATGTAAAATAGGCCAAGAATAAATTTTATGTACATCCCTACAGACATATTTGACTTGATGGCTGTGTTTGGTCACTGATGCGGAGGAGTTCGGTTCAACTTCCGGTCCGGTAAAATCTTATAAAAAGGAACTTCGGTGCAACTTCCGGTGCGGTAACATCTTATACAAAGGGACTTCGGAGCAACTTCCGGCCCGGTAACATCTTATACAAAGGGACTTCGGAGCAACTTCCGGCCCGGTAACATATTATACAAAAGGACTTCGGTGCAACTTCCGGTCCGTTAACATCTTATACAAAGGGACTTCGGTGCAACTTCCGGTCCGTTAACATCTTATACAAAGGGACTTCGGTGCAACTTCCGGTCCGGTAACATATTATACAAAAGGACTTCGGTGCAACTTCCGGTCCGGTAACATATTATACAAAAGGACTTCGGTGCAACTTCCGGTCCGGTAACATATTATACAAAAGGACTTCGGTACAACTTCCGGTCCGGTAACATCCTATACAAAGGGACTTCGGTGCAACTTCCGGTCCGGTAACATATTATACAAAAGGACTTCGGTGCAACTTCCGGTCCGGTAACATCTTATACAAAGAAAATTGAAAATGTAGAAAGTTACCTCCTTTACAAATTTTGATTGCTGCTTAGAACTAACAGTGCATGAAAAAATATTGAGTTGATGATTACTAACATTATTTACTGCTGGAGTCAGACGTGGTGAGAACCGATCAACTAAGTTCCTTGCCACCATTGTACCACCATTTCATTAAAGGAATTCGCTTGCCAGTACAATGGACAAATACTTGTCTGCGTGCTGGTAGGTTTTTCATATTCCGACAAAAAAAACATTATTTAACTTTAATTAACATTATATTCCATAATTTTCAGCATTTTTCTATTATCTTAAGGTCGGGAATAATTTTTAAAATTTAATTTTATTAAACAAAATTTAAACAGGAATGTCTTTTAATGTCAATACATATTTTGCAAACAGAAAATTTAAAAAACGGTGAATGCTTCCTATACTAGCTGTTACCCGCGGGTTCCACCCCGCGCTTTTATAAAAGTACGTAATGTGAATGATGCTCTGATTGGATGTTGCTGTATTTAATTGTATTTAATTTAATAGAAGTGCTTGCCAGTCTGTCTTTTTCTTGGTTTTAGTTGTTTTCTGTTGAACAGCAGTGCTTCTCTTTGCTGATGCTTGTGATGTCTATATACTTGTAGGGGAAGTCATAAATGTAGGTCCTTACAAAACTATCTGTGTATGTAGATTACTCCTTTGGTGGAAGGCCAAAATTAAAGTGACTCCTCATGGACCACCACTTTTTTACGGTACATACATTGAAGGTGTGCCACGCCACCTTGTCCCATGACCCTAAATCTATATATATAAAACTCAAAATTATGTAAAAATGTTTACATGTATGTATGACTAAATAATAACAAAACAGAATTTCAATGTTGAAATATATACCAAATAAAAGATTTAAGTTGTATGAGGGGTGTCACGCCTCGTGTCCAATGCCCATTCCATTTTGCCAGTTGAAGAATACGGAGTTTCATTTATGTATGATATATAGTTCTAAAGTTTTGGATGTTGATTGAAAAGTGACACGCCCCTTGTCCTACGACCATAAAATTGTACCAGTGGGACGACTCATCCAAGAGGTGCTTGCATACGGAACTTCAATACTGCGCGACTTTTAGTTCCAAAGCTATTCGATATCAATGATTTGGTTTGTACGGGTGGTGCCACGCCTCTTATCCAATGCCCGTCCCATTTTCCCAGTTCAAGGATACGGATATGGTGTCAGTTCTTGCCGAGTTTCGTTGATGTATGATGTATAGTTTTAAAGTAATACCCAAATGTGAAGTTGATTGAAAAGTGCCACGCCCCTGTCCTACGCCCATAAAATTGTATCAGTGGGACGACTCATCCAAGAGGTGCCTGCATACGGAATTTCAATACTGCGCGACTTTTAGTTGCAAAGCTATTCGATATCAATGATTTGGTTTGTACGGGTGGTGCCACGCCTCTTATCCAATGCCTGTCCCATTTTCCCAGTTCAAGGATACGGATATGGTGTCAGTTCCTACCGAGTTTCATTGATGTGTGATGTGTAGTTCTAAAGTTATACACAAATCTGGAGTTGATAAAAAAGTGCCACGCCCCTTATCCTACGCCCATAAAATTTTACCAGTGGGACGACACATCCAAGAGGCGACTGCATACGGAATTTCAATGCTGCACGACCTTTAGTTCCAAAGCTATTGGAGATTAAAAATTTGGTTATTATGGGCGGTGCCACGCCCCCTTATCCAGTGCCCCCCCTTATTTTCTCAGTAGAAGGATATGGATATGTAATAAGTTCCTACCGAGTTTCATTGATGTGTGATGTGTAGTTCTAAAGTTATACACAAATCTGGAGTTGATAAAAAAGTGCCACGCCCCTTATCATACGCCCATACAATTTTACCAGTGGGACGACACATCCAAGAGGCGACTGCATACGAAATTTCAATGCTGCGCGACCTTTAGTTCCAAAGCTAATCGAGATAAAAAATTTGGTTTGTATGGGGGGTGCCACGCCCCCTTATCCAGTGCCCCCCTTATTTTCTCAGTAGAAGGATATGGATATGTAATAAGTTCCTACCGAGTTTCATTGATGTGTGATGTGTAGTTTTAAAGTTATACACAAATCTGGAGTTGATAAAAAAGTGCCACGCCCCTTATCCTACGCCCATAAAATTTTACCAGTGGGACGACACATCCAAGAGGCGACTGCATACGGAATTTCAATGCTACACGACTTTTAGTTCCAAAGCTATTCGATGTAAACAATTTGGTTTGTATGGGCGGTGCCACGCCCCCTTCTCCAATCGGGTCCAATTATAGATCAAAACCATCCCAGACCCCACTGAAGCACATATACTAAATTTCATCAAAATCGGTTCAGCCGTTCTGGAGTTTTAAGCATCCGAACAAACCACGCTCCATTTTTATATATATAGATATGTGATATCTTGATTTTTTGTATTTAATGTAAAATTTTCATGAACATAGTTCAAATAAAATTACTTATAATGTTAACACTTATTTTGCAACCAGAAAATATAAAAAACGGTGAATGCTTTCTAATACATGTATATGTGACATATTTATTCGTTGTACTTAATATAAAATTTTCATGAACATAGTTCAAATAAAATTACTTATAATGTTTACACTTATTTTGCAACCAGAAAATTAAAAAAAATTTTATGTAATGATGTGTGAAATTTTTTTCGAAATCGCTCCGACTCGATTTTTTTAAATCGATGCGGTGCTAGCTCTGTTACAACGTTGGCCATATAAGCCAATATGAAAAATGCATATTTTCAAAATCGAATTATTCGAGAACGAAAAAAACCCACATCCCAAATTTTTGGCACAGGCAAGCTAAGGGTCAAAATTATTATGTGTGAAATTTTTTCCGAAATCGCTCCGACTCGATTTTTTTAAATCGATGCGGTGCTGGCTCTGTTACAACGTTGGCCATATAAGCCAATATGAAAAATGCATATTTTCAAAATCGAATTATTCGAGAACGAAAAAAACCCACATCCCAAATTTTTGGCACAGGCAAGCTAAGGGTCCAAATTATTATGTGTGAAATTTTTTCCGAAATCGCTCCGACTCGATTTTTTTAAATCGATGCGGTACTGGCTCTGTTACAACGTTGACCATATAAGCCAATATGAAAAATGCATATTTTCAAAATATTCGAGGGAGATAAAAAGCGGTTTTTTCTCATATTCTAATAAGGGTATAAATATTGACCTGTCAGTCTATGCAGGGTTGCTATAAATCTTAAATAAATATCGATTGCTAATATTTGGATTTAAAGAAGTAGGTACGTATTTAAAAAGAAATTTATTCGGTAATATTTAGTGTAATCTTCAAAGTAATATGTTTAGTAATTTTGAATAACATCATATTGTTAACATCTCAGCTTTATATAGAGTTTTAAATTGTAAACGGCACTCATTATAAATATCTAAACCTAATTCCCATAGTTGTAATATATAACGAACCAAAAACAGCATCTGCATTCATGAATACTTATCTGAATTTTCATACTCTTTAATAAATAAAATTAATTTTGTTTGCATATCCATTTGCTTAAAAACCCATTCCCTCCTCGTGCGATCTTTGCTTAGACGAAAACATTGTGATGTTAACTTTACATGTACTTAATAGCGAATTTTTTATAATTTCTGTTAATGGGAAAAAATTTTAGCTGCTAAGCAAATTTTTTAACATAATTATGTTAATTAACAGTTCGCCGGTTGTTATTACAAGAGGTATGTTATTTAGCATTTCGCCCGGTACTAACTTCACACAAGTCTGTATCTTACTATTAATAAAAGCTTGTGCGCTCAATATCCATATTCAAAATATCTTTCATTACTAGAATCTATTTGCAAAAAATTATTTAAATAAAATATTGTGGTAACTGGTTGACAAATATTGAACACATGAGCGCCCCAAGCTTTTATTAATAGTAAGATACAGGTGACTTGGAAACAATTTATTTTCTACTTTTTAGTACATTAAATAAATTAAAGCTTATTTTTAAAAAGTTTTTTTTTTATATAATTTTATTACATTACTGCATTTCAAACAATAATTGTAACCGCACCCACCAGAGCACGATATCATTTCGTCCACTTGAAGCAATCTTGCCGTACATTCTTTACATTCCGAGGGCGGCATTTTGCCTTAGTTTTTGTTCTTGTTTTCCTTATTGAAATGGTCTTTTTTCACATATAAAGAAAAAACTCAACAAAACTAAACAATTTGAAATGTTTTCAAACTTCCAGCCACACACAATTTATTCGAATTGCATTTGCCACTATTTATTAATTTAACTTTTATTATATTAGATTTATTTTAATTTTTTTTTTTTTAATAACTCAAGTGTAAAATTTTGTGAGCTTGGTTAGTAGTTGGTGTGTGGATGTAAGTTTTTTGTACCAAAAGTTATGGATGTGATCTATTCCTGGGCTTTTCCAGTTGTGGGTTCTGTTTATTATTTCGGTTAAATCTTGTTGAGAGATTAGGTATTGCTTTTGGGGTATAATATTACTGTTTCTTTGTTCCTCATTATAAATCCATCGAGCTGTGTTATTGTGTTTTAGTGGGGTAGACCATATATTTTTCCAGTAGTCTGTTTTTTCTGTTTCCGTTGGTGGGTCTGCAATTGTGATGTTGTTTTCGGTGATTTTACGGTAGAATATTTTTTCATTCGTTGTGAAAAGTTTATTATCTAGTTTTCTTTGGTTGGCTTCCTTGTATCTTCGTAGTCGTGCTGAGTATACAAGTAGTTTTTGTTTTTGCATATCGGTGATATCGGTTATTGTGGTATTATGTTGTTTTATCAGTGAATGTATGTGTTTTAATATATTCTTCGATGTGTTTCCCTTGTTATACTGTGTAAGTTGGCCTAGATCTTTTCTGATTCGGTTAATTTTATTTTTTATTCGGATTTGCCATTTTGGTTTGTTTGTGTTTGATTTGTTTTTCTGTATGTTTGTTTTTTGATTATTGAAAGTAAGTGTGGTTATTGCTGAGGAGTATATAAGTGCATGTGGGTCTTCTATGGAGTTGATTTCTTGGATTATTGTAGGTATTATTTGAAGGTTAATGATGCTCAATATGTGATATGTTTCTTTCTTTATTATAAGTTTCGGGATCGCTTGCCGCATTATTGGGTTGGTGCCATTCCATTTGATTAAGTTAGTTTGGACTTCTCCTGCTATTGAAGCTGTTAAGGAAGGTGAGATATGTACCAAATTTGGTTCAAATCGGACTACTCCTTCTTTCTCTCCTGCGCGAACAGACGGGCAACCGGAAATCAAGACAGAATGTGATGCTGAGCATTTCTATATTATGCACTTATGTCTATACCCACGACGGCTCCTTTAATGCGTTTTAATATTCGCACAAAGTTATTATACCATATTACCATAGGTGTAGGGTATAAAAAAGAGAATAAAAGAAAATTTTTTTGGTCGGTGCTATTGTGTTATATATCTACCATATTTTCTGAGCAAAACAAAAAAGCACGCTCCGAGCGTTTTGAAAATACGAAAAATAACAAATTACTGTAGTGCAGCCAAGTGCCAGTTAAATAATATCTTATACATTTTCTGCTACTCTTTCTATTTTCTTTATTTTTCTCACCATTTTGTTCTCTTTACTCGCCTCTCATTACCATTAGGCGGCGTATTTGCCGCTAAATTGTGCATAGCTACTCGTTCGTGTCTGACAGCCGCAATATGAAAGCTCCACAAAAGCTTTTTTATTTACTCGATACTTCTACCAGCAGGCAGAGTAGATACTCGCATCTTTGGTGCATTTTTTTGGTGGGTGCTCACACCTCAGTCACCACAACCAGCGGCCTCCCACAGAAATCACAACTCTCAGTTACTTTCGCTGTGTTCGAGAGGGTGCGTCGCTGGGCGCTCTGGACATTTTGCAACGTCGTGATATCTGTGCGCCCTTTTTAGCGGTAAATTGAATTAGTTAGAAACGCTTGCCACCCTTTATAATAGTACACTCGCCTGAAAGGGGCAACAAAAATTGCAATTTGAATTTTAACGCGCGTCAGCCAAGGATAACGTCCATATGTCTAACCGCTTGTTAACATCCTTGGGAAGCATGACAGTTTTGCCGTAAGGTAATGCATAACAGTTCTATTTGAACGTTTGAGTGCTACAGTTTGAGTGTTACAGTGTTTGAAAAGTGCAGAATCTAATGAAAGAGACCATATAAAAGAAGGCAGAAATTCACGTTACAATTTATTACAAAGAAATGAATTTGTAAAAATGCTTCAAGCTAGATTCGCTGAAAAAATTCACAAATTATCTATTCAACAAAATCAAAAAAATTTTGAGTATAGAAATTTAATTTCTCGTAAGCTATTAACTAATATAAAATTATAAAAGAAAATGAATAAAATGAACTAAAAGAAATGACTACCCAAACTTTACTTAAATAATTCGAAAGAAGCTTTCAATGCAATGTTTTTAACAGAGTCAATTTCTTTAGAGGAACTGATAAAGAAAATAATAAAATGTAATTTTTTTAAATTTTGACGTAATTATAATGCCTTAAACTTATTAAAACTTGAAAGCTTTCGAAAAAATATATTGTCAAAGCTGTAGATTTGTTAAAGTATTTAAATCTCATCAATATTGTAATGAACTATCCGAAGAATCATATCAAGCGCTTATATTAAATATGTAGCCTGCAATTTTCATGAAAATTAGTTTTTGATGGCAATTTCTTCACTGACTTTTCTAGTATTTCGAATAAATAACACTTAAAAAATGACGGAAACGGCTTTCCCCCTCTTGTGAAATATTTGTTTCTGCATATAAAGGGCATTGAATTTAAAGCGCTCAATATATGTACGTAAATCATAAAAATTAGAAATGCTAAAATAATTTATTAAAAGTGACATCAATGAGAAAACAATGTAATTAGCTGACGCTGTGTGGCTCAATATCTAAACAAAGCGATCTGTAATACCATCTGCCATAGAAGAGGTTACTCATAATCAGCATTACGATGGGAAAGTAAATTTGACACAAAAGTTTAATTATTATACCCTACACCTATGGTAATAGGGTATAATAATCTCGGGTTTTTTTCGATAAAATTACTGTAATTCGTCTAATTACTCATTGAAAAGAATAATACTTGGTATTCAAGTTAAGAGTTCGGTCTTCTATGTTATACGAAAAAATGGGCGTGGTCCGCCTACTATATAGGCTATAAACATATACACCAGAGCGTCTACATTTGGCTACTTTATTGCTGGTAAGAATACCTTTAAATTTTCCTAAAATGGGCGAGGTCCGCCCACCATGAAGGCGGAAAATTAAATATACCGAGAATTTCTGTCGTTAATTTGCCAGAGTATCAGTATTTGGTCTTTATAGGAATATCTAGGACTTTGTCAAAAAAGGGCATGGTCCGCCACTATGTAAGCGGTAAATTTAATGCACCCACAATTTAAAATCTTTCAATGGGTTAACGCCCCACTCGGTTACTTGGTGTAGATGAAATCCGACTGATGCTTCCTTACTTGTTTTGCATGCAACAAGTATGAATAAAAGATCCTTTTTTGTTTTTTGTTTTTATGTGTTTTGTGTTGTTTTTTACTTTACTTTTATTGAACTGTATTTGTACTAATTTTGTGTTCCTGTAATATAATTCTTGTAGTGCGTTCTGGTTTTAGTTTTCCGTTTTGCCTTTCTATTGGATTTGTTATAAACTTGTATCCATGTATATTATAAATAGAATAAACTTAATATGTTATATATAGCCATTTTGTGCATATATGTATGTATGGTTCATCTTAATTGAGTTGGAACGGGTATAAATGGATTTTTTTATGGAAACTCCCCGGAAAACTGCTGGTTACGGCCCTCAGATTTGAAAATATTAAGTTGGTCGAAGCAGAGAAAACCGTATTCATACTTTGTTTAAATTATTTCCTCATTATTACATTTTTGGAGCATATAAGAATGTATTTTCTAAGGCAAAATTTCCTTCGTAACTGTCGGCTTTTCGTAAGGATGTTTCTTTGGACGGGGGCAGTCCAGAAAGAATTGAAAAAAGAAACAACAACCATTTTGAAATTTGGCAACACAAATAATAATAATTATTGTTGATTGGCGCAACAACCCATGTGGGCTTAGTTTTAAACAAATTCTCTTTGTATTAGATGTTATATGCCGGGCTGAGATTTCAACCAATGCCCCCGGCATCAGCGACCAAGCACTCATCTAGAGCCCGACCGAACGCTCGGTCTCGGTTTCGGTTACTGAACAGTTCGGCCAAAAGGTTCGGGTTCGGTTCGGTCTCGGCTACAAAAGGCCGAGTATTTAGCCGAACAGTTGAGGAAAAAATTGTATAGTTTTAAACAAAATTTAAATTTTTGAATAATACTTTTTATTGATTTTTCATAAATCAGATAGTATTTATAACTCAAATGAATTGTTTTTTATAATAAAATGTATTTTTTCCTAAAAATGTATACATTTTTTTTCATTAAAATTCGTCTTCTTTTTTGCATATATATTCGAAAGGTTCGGTCTCGGTCTCGGTTTCGGCCGAACATTAAAAAAACGCCGAAGTTCGGTATCGGTCTCGGCCAAAATTTCGGGTTCGGTCGGGCTCTACACTTATCCACTGTCACCGCGGGGAAGTAATAGGGCGGTGCATTTAAAAGGAATGTGAATTTTTAGGTTCTATTTCATATTTTGAGAAACATATAATATTTGCTTTCAAATAATTAATTCTCCTCCATCTAATCAAAATAATTAGCTATTGTAAATAATTTATTAAGCAATTGTAGTTTGACCAATTCGGATAATTGATTAATTTAAAGAAATGGTTTTGGGAAAAGTTCATTTTTAAAGTCACAATGATGGATTGATACATACAAATTATTCCATTATCTAAAATAGTTCGAGTCCAGAATAATCCTTTTAAAGCTTATATAGACACCGAGCCTTAAGCATAGCTTTTTCGTTTTAAATAGTTTGGGCTCGTTATTTATTTAGCAAAAATTTACGGGACCTACAGATGAATCCTATATCAGTATTTAAATGGGATTAAGAAGACATCTCATGACAAAGAATGCGAAAATTGTTTAACTGTTTGCAGAATATATTTCACAGTATCTCTTTTTGTTAGGTGGTTAGAGTCTGCCAAGGATCGAGCCCGCCTACTCTAGTATCAGACACCCAGCACAGATCGATTGAGCCACTGCGATCAAATAAATATGCCTTTAATGAACTACATTAATTATACAAATTTATGTTATTCGGCAGATTAGATGTTAGAAGGAATAGTTATTTATTCGGACTGACTTGCCAAAGAGAAATGACAATACCTAGTTGTCTATTTCTTTTTCTGAAACAAAGCAATTTTATGTGTACAACAACAAAGAATTAGAATTATTGCTCACATGGGCAGGTCATATAGCTATTTCGGTTTTTGCCAGAAAAACTTATCAGTGACTTTTAATGTAATTCTAATAATTTCTAAACGACTAATTACTCGAAGTAGAAGCATTAATGGTAAAGTCTGTGAAGCGCAGGAGTTGAACCATGAACCTATGACGTGGACGACGGTGCACTGACAAATTCACAGTTTCTTGCCTGCTTGTTTACATCAAGGTGCATAGTGTTTCTTGTTATTGTACACTGTCTAATGCAATTGTTTTTGCCTTACTTGAGAGCTCCGTCGGAGCACATACTTGAGGGCAAATTAATGTATCAGATTTGATTTCTGTAAGAACATTTCTTCGTTTTTACATTATGATAGGGAGGACACGCCCAAATCAGGAAGTAAACACATTAAAAGTCACTGATGAGGTTTTCTGGCAAAAACCGAAATAGCTATATGACCTATGACCTGCCCATGTGAGCAATAATTCTAATTCTTTGTTGTTGTACACTTAAAATTGCTTTGTTTCAGAAATAGAAATAGACAACTAGGTATTGTCATTTCTCTTTGGCAAGTCAGTCCGAATAAATAACTACTATTCCTTCTAACTACATTAATTTTATTTTAGACACCGATTCCCGTTGAACTTACTCATACAATTAGCAAACGTACTTTTCGAGTATAGAGCTCTCAATGCGCCCTTATTGACCACAGAAAACCACTCCCAACACTGCACACCTTTTATCTCTGATCACCGTCGAAGCGATTTCTGTGATTGTCAGTTCGTAAACAAACATAACCGCAATGCCCACCCCTTCACACCCTCTTGAATATCGACTGACGTTTGGCGTGCCTGTCCGTCACTAAGGTAGTTCATCAGTATATCGTTTGGTACCTGTTGGGCCTCCCTCGCCCCCTCCATACTCTTACCTTGACACAAACCACGGTTTGCCTTTTGTAACCATTTTCACAGCCGTATCTATCTTTAGTGTCTCTAGTGTGTATCTGCGCGTACGTGTTTGACATTTTCAATTGGGTGAAATCGCTACGCTTTCAATACAGTTTGCAAGCCCATCTGATCCTCTCATGATATATTTATGGGATGTGGAAGCAGAGCAGCAATGCCATCGTTAGTTTTCGCTTTCTATGTAGTGTTTTATGGTTTGTATTTATATTTGATTGGTAATTTCAATTTACCATACAATTTACTTTGCAATAAATTTATATATTGCGTTTGTGTTGTATTTTGCTATCAAAATCTAGAGAGGTTTTTTCCTAATATCCATTTGCATTGATTGACTAAATATAGCACTATCAATAATCTATATACATACATATATAAAATTCAAATTATGTATGTATGTATGTATGTATGTATGTTCGGAGTTGCGTCCTAAACCGCTTGATCAATCATAACAAAATTTGGCATATCTTTAAAACTGCAAAGCGTACAACATTAAATCTTTGTATTATGTTAATGTTTAGTGGTGTCTTCCTGCTGGAAAAAATTTAGAGGCATGGGACAAGGGGCGTGGCACCCCTCATATAACTTAACTCTATGATATGGCATATCTTTAAAATCACCAGTCGCGCAGCATTGCAATCCGTACGCAGGCACCTCTTCGATGAGTCATCGCACTCTTAAAATTATATTGGCGTAGGACAAGGGGCGTGGCACTTTTCAATCAACTCCACATTTGTGTATAACTTTAGAACTACACATCACACATAAATGAAACTCGATAGGAACTTACTACATATCCATATCCTTCTACTCGGAAAATGGGACGGGTATTGGACAAGAGAGCGTGGCACTGCCCATATAAACCAAATTGGTTATATCGAATAGCTTTGGAACTAAAAGTCGTGCAGCATTGAAATTATGCCGTATGCAGTCGCCTCTTGGATGCGTCGTCCCACTGGTAAAATTTTATGGGCGTAGGATAAAGGGCGTGGCATTTTTTTATCAACTCCATATTTGTGTATAACTTTAGAACTACACATCACACATCAATGAAATTCGGTAGGAACTTACTACATATCTGTTTAGGCCAAACGCCCTAGTATCAGTTGTACCGGTTCGGCTGGAGCGAGGTGGCAACTTGCTGCAAAAGAGTCGCCTGGGCCCGAGTGCTGCAAGCCGGTGGCGGTAAGCTGCGCTCGGGCACTTGCGATTCAAACCTCCAGCGAACCAGGTAAGACCACTTTTCGCTGTTCCTCCATATGAGGACCTAATTTAACTATATATATTGTTGTGCCATCTTCTCCATATGAGGAGACCACCAGTTTCTTAAAGTCAATAAATTAGTTGCATACGTTTTATAACGTGTAGTGGAAATTTGACTTTTAATTTCTTTTTCACTAATTCGCTTTGGTTTTTCTCTATCTTTTCGTTCCCTTTAAACCCTGCCCTTTCAACGCCGATTGAACCCGCAATTTTTAAATATATTTTCGTTTGACGTCATATGCGGCAAACCCCTGGCGAACTCGCCATTTTGGTCCTTCGAGCCGCGGATTTCGGCTTTTTGGAAAGCGGCATTACAACTTTAACCAGCGCACACGAACCAGTGTCATAGTGAATTCATCAACTTATTAAATAGTGCAAAAATTCGAAGAAGCAACAGATTTGAACCTTCAACGAATCTTAAGCAGCGGCTTAAAAAACCATACACAACTACAAACAGTGCGAAACACCAGCGGCAGTAATTCCAGCAATTTTGAAAATCGCAGCATTTTGCGCACCTCTACATCAACCATTTACAACATTTTCAACAAGTTGCTGCGTGAACACAGGTGCGTACAATTATTGGTGATAGGAGTGCGTTTTCTTTTTATAAATTTGTAACACGAAAATAAATTCAAAAAAAGGTGCATTTTATATATTACAATAATTTTGAATTCCTCCCTGCATTTTTTTATATGGGAACGACTTGCACAAATATAAGTGTAATTCGTTTTCATATTGTCCCGGGCGTTGACCTCGCAGTCTCTTGGAAGAAAAGTACATAGGAATCATATGTTCCTATGTACTCTGCCTAAACAGCACATCTCTTTAGGTAAACCTCCCTGTTCAACAAGAAGTTTGAGAACGAAACGAAACTTCGTTCTCAAAGTTAGCGCCACACTTGCATATATACCCCCCAAATATATTTCGCTCACTCACTCATTGCCAATTCATACGTATCATTCCCATTCACTGCTCACTTGCACACCAGTCACACTTGCCTATGCATGAGCAAGAAACTCACCTACACACTCTCACACACACTGCTCGCACACTGTTCCCACCAGTGTTGCCAGAACTTTTTTGAGAAAGAAGCCAGATGGGCTTCAAAAAAAGGCTAGAAAAGGCTAGACGACTTTAAAAAAAGGTAGAGAAAAAGGCTAGATCTTTTTAAATTGTTTTTTTTTTATTATAAATGTCTCTGTGAGTATACATAAGTTTATATACTATATGAACATAACACAACAATTACCAAAAAGTACGATTACAGCAAAAAAAACCATGGAATTCAGTCTTAAAACTCTTAAGATATAATAAACATATAGTTACATATTGGCTCTATGCCTAGCACCTTACGCTGGTATCATGCCCATCATTATCTTAGAACCTGTTCTTTAAGCTTTCTATAAGCTATCTCTTTAAGCTATGTTCAATATCATAAAAAGCTTTCTCTCGAGGCTTCATTTGCACTTGCTGATGCATAGAAAGAGACTCTTGTGTTAGACGCCAACAAATAAAGTTGTAGAAAGACTAATTGGTCTTTGATTCATAAATATATAAATAACATATATTTAATCACATGTATACACTGCATTTGGACTTTTGCTCTTGTATCAGTTGAAGAAAAGCACGAACTAAAAGCATTTTAAAGAACGATTAACAAAATATATAGGGATACATTGATTGTCTTGGTTAATAAAAACACTACGAATCTCACTTTAAATGTTTATACATATCTCAAAGAATATTTCCTCCTCATCTGAGGAATCTGAATTTGTATATAAATCGCGATTATTTGCAAATCTTAAAATATCATCCGTGATTTCAAAATGATGGCAGAATTTTTTTGTTCTTTTCAGAGCATATCGAACAGTTAAAAGAGAATTCAGCATGCCAGCTTAATGAAATTTAGCGTTTGTAAAGGGCAAATAATCAATTCGCAGAATCAAAAATTCGAAAAGACAATCGATGACCAGATTTAGCTACAATTTCACACACTGAAATGACGCTTCATTTTTTAAGTTTTTTCTTAGAGTACAAGATTACATTATGTATTTACATTTTGGATGGAATAATTTTTTATTCGGACTGACTTACCAAAAAGTAATGACAATAGCTGTTCTGAAACAAAGCGATTTTAAATGTACAACAACAAATAATTAGTATAATTGCTCACATAGGCAGGTCAGATAGTTATTTCGGTTGCCAGAAAACCTCATCAGTGACTTTTAATGTGAATTCTAATAATTTTTTAAACGACTAATTACTCGAAGTAGAGTTTTGTTGGTTAAAAATAAAAAATACGGCATATTAAAAAAGGCTAGAAGAGGCTAATGCAAAAAATAAAAAGGCTACAAAAAAGGCTAGAGGCTAGATGGAAATTTTCGAGGCTAGACGACAAAGAAAAGGGCTAGATCTAGCCTCAAAAAGGCTAAACTGGCAACACTGGTTCCCACTTGCCTCGCTCTCACACCCCTACCGTCGGTCAGTAGGTCAGGGATCGTTTGGCACGATTTCGCTCATTAGCGAAAATCGAAAAAGAACACCAACCCTGAGTTTTGTCAGCACAGCTGCCATATTTTGCTTGGAAAAAGAGACGGACACAAGTCCAGTCTATTTTGATTTTGATTTTTTTTTAATATAATAAAGTGCAATTCAAAGGAAATCAAGATAATAAACGTGAATTTAACGTAAAAGTAAAGTGAAAGTAAATTCATTTCAATTCACGCAACGTAAATAACCGACAAGTGCACAAGAAGGAAGGAAGTCCGACAAGCCGGCAGCCAAACAACGTGGGACAAACAAGTGTAAAGGGCTCCAAGCACGGAATTCGGTATTCCGTGCTACAGGTTTGTCGTTCCGGACAACTTTTTACGGAACTTATAATCCGCGCCGTCTTTCCTTAATCCCTTTTTAGTCAATCGGAATACATCTATAAAGTGTGACAAGTGAGCCAGCGGCAACAACAAAACAGTGTGCCAAAAGCGTGTGAAATACCCATACAGTGGTTCCCAAACGCGAGTGCACCACAAGTGAGTGAGCAACAAATTATAGTATAAATTTATATACTTTATTAATATTAGAAATATTGATTATAATATTACCAGCCAAACCAGGGTTGTTTGGCTAAATTTTTATAAGAATACCCAAATCTGATCGGGAATTTGTGGGAATTTTTTGTGCAGTTAAGTTGTTTGCACGTACGCGTTGGGCTGTTGGCCATATTTAGTGGACATTTTCAACCACATTGAAAAGTTTTCGATCGGTGTTCGGCGATCTTTAAGATTTACCTTGGTATCGTTCGGTGGACTTCAAATAAAGGTTAAATCCCAGGTTGGCGGATTTGCTTTTTGGTCGTAATTTCCGAAATTACCAATTGCAATAAATTAAAATTTTTTCCTGCGGTTTGGTCAAATCTTGGTTCAAATTGAGTTGGACACGAACGGCAATTATAATATATTTCGTCATTTGTCGGTGCGATAGTATCAAATAAAGTTTCGTTTAATTTTATCTATAATTTCACGGTCACGGTGCAATTGTTGTTCGATTTTTAAAAATACTTCGAAGTGTTTCAAGCGGTTCTTTGCAATTTATTTAAACACAATTCTTTCGTTGCACAATTGTTTACTGCAACAGTTCGAGCGGTCGCAATTTAATTTCGTTTCATAATTTTTTGCAAATAATTTGTGCGCACCGTGGACCTTTGCCAAGCTGCATTGGCAGTTTTATATTTGATTTGTTCGTGTTTTCCGCGGTTTGGTTTTCGAATTTAACTTTGTTAAAGGTGGAAATTATTGAATTTCCTTTTCAAGTTGCTCTATTTTCCGAAAGATTTTATCATTTCACACCGATTTTCGGGAACGGTGTAAGAGTCCGAAACTTAAAGAGTTCACCCCTTTTTTCGGTACGGGGTTAGTATAAGTTCTGTTGAAGCTGAAGTGTCGCTTCATAAATTGGGCGGTGTTCAATTAGTTGGTTTGTCCGAATATTTACTTTCGCTAGTCCAAAAAAAAAAAAATGGCAGCAATTAAAGAGTTCAACCGCGTAGCCGAAGAGCTAATCGAATTCGAAAGCGAGTTCAATGACTCGATAGACCAGCATTCTGTGTTCTCTATCGAGGTGCAAAAGGCGGAATTGAACGCCCTTTGGCAATCCGTAAAAACGGCTTATGCAGCCGCCATTCCGGCGATGTCTGCGTCTGTGACTAGCACAGAACTGGGATTGGACACAATTAAGTCCACATACAAAAACTGCTACGCTGCATACGTAACTTGCGCAGCTTTGATGGGCGAATTCGCTCATAATCTGTCGTCCGTCCGACCTGCCAGCTCTACTATGCTGGCAGCGGAAAGGCCTGCTGAAGCAGCTGCCACCACCTTTCATGTGAATCTTCCGCCATGTGATACTCAATTATTTTACGGCGATTACACAACATGGCCATCCTTTAGGGACTTGTTTACGGCCATTTACGTTAATAACTCTCGGTTGAGCCCTGTGGAGAAGTTATTCCACCTCAACCAGAAGACTCGTAAGGAAGCAAACGAGATTGTGAGGAAATCCCCTCTTACCCATGAAGGTTTTACGACCGCATGGAAGAATCTGGTTGATCGGTATGAGAATCGTCGGATTCTCGTCAATACCCAACTAAAGATTTTGTTCAGTCTTGCGCCAGTTCCCTCTGAGTCCGGGGCCGGGCTCAAAAAATTGCAGAGGGAGATCAATAACTGCATTGCAGCCTTGGAACTGCACGGTGTGGATGTGAAAAACTGGGATGCGATATTCACATACCTATGCTCGACCCGGTTACCGGAGACCACCTTGGCTTTGTGGGAACAAACCTTGGTGAAGAAGACCGAGATTCCCAAGTGGGAAGATCTTGACAAATTTTTGACCAGCAGATTCCAAACGCTGGAAACCGTGGCGGATATCCGCAGCGGCCCGCTATCGAGCGGCCCACCGGCGAGCACTAATCGGTCCCAGCCGCGCCCAATCGAGGGAGCTGCAAGAAATTTTCGGGCGCACCATGCAAACACATCGCAGGCCCAGAACAATCTCGGGTGTAGGCTTTGCTCTTCTAAGCAACATATATTGCGTAATTGTCCGCGGTTCTTAGATAT
The DNA here is from genome assembly GCA_963457695.1 of Neria commutata. Classification (NCBI taxonomy): domain Eukaryota; kingdom Metazoa; phylum Arthropoda; class Insecta; order Diptera; family Micropezidae; genus Neria; species Neria commutata. The sequence goes on from OY735246.1 coordinate 38,906,196, forward strand.
GAATCCGAAGCAAAGATTAGATGCCATACGGAAGCAGCACCTCTGTATCAATTGCTTCTCTAATTCCCATGAAGTACGGGATTGTAGGAGCTACGTGTCATGCAGCACATGCAGACGAAAACACCACTCGCTGCTGCATCGAGCAGATTCTAGCGAAGAGGGTCCTAGTCCTTCTGGAACATGTCCGGCGGATCCCCCCGCATCTCACCCGCCATCCAATTCAGGAAATTCTCGTCCTAATCCTTTCGGGCCCTCGACAAGTCGGGTACACTCGGGGTTTGCTGCAACCACCCAACGGGTGTTGCTCGGTACAGCCATGGTGACCATATGTCACATGGGAAGTAAATTTACGGCTAGAGCATTGCTAGATTCGGGGTCGGAAGGCACATTTATTTCGGAGCGCTTGCAGAAACGTCTCCAGCTTCCAACTGATAAGGCTCGAGCACAGGTCTCGGGCTTAAATCAGGTAATTTCCGCCACTAGCAGCAAGATGTGTACGCTAAGGCTCGGCTCTCTAGCGAGGTCCGACTGGAACATCGAAGCAAGGGTTTTGGTGCTTCCACAATTGACCGGAAATCTACCTTCCGAATATATAGATGCTGCGTCCCTTCAGGATTTGCCAGATTTGCCGCTTGCGGATGCCCGCTTCTATCAGAGTGACCAGGTCGATGTCCTCATCGGAGGAGATTTGTATCCCAACGTCATTTTGGACGGAGTGAGGCATAGGGTCACTACTGGCCCAGGAGACAGTGTTTGGATGGGTACTCACGGGCCCACTCCCTGGCAAAGAAGCACCAGAAGCACAGACATATTCTGTGCATTACAGCGAGGTCACCTTAGATCAGCAAATAGCTCGCTTCTGGGAACTGGAGGATATTCCAAAACAGAGGTTTTTGTCGGGGGAGGAGCAGTTCTGCGAGAGATTATACACGGAAACGACTCGCCGTCAGGAGGACGGCAGGTACGTCGTCCAGCTACCCTTTAAATCAGGAGATTTACCGGAGCTGAGACTAGGCGCATCCCGACATCGTGCTTTGGCTCAATTCTTGCGGAATGAGAGAAGTCTTGCTAGGAAACCGGAGCTTAATGTTCAATACAGCAAGGTGATCCAGGAGTATGTAACGTTGAAACACTCCCACAAAGTTCTCGGAGAGGAAATCTCGCGTTTTCCTCATTTCTATCTCCCGCACCATGCGGTGATAAAGCCAGAAAGCACGTCGACGAAAGTTCGGGTCGAATTTAATGCATCAAGCCCTACGTCAACCGGCGTGAGCCTGAACGATGTGCTGCATACAGGTCCGGTATTACAAGCCGACCTGACTCTGCTCATATTGCGATGGAGAATATTCCGCTACGTTTTCAGCGGCGACATCGAGAAGATGTATCGCCAGATTTTGGTTGATAAGAAGCACACCCCTTATCAACGGATCCTGTACCGAGAGTCGCCAGATGCGCAGATCGAGGATCTAGAACTGGACACAGTAACCTATGGAGTTAATTGCGCTCCGTACCTTGCCATACGAACGTTGCACAAGTTGGCTGAAGACATCGAACGGAGCTACCCCCTTGCGGCGAAGGTTCTAAAGGAAAATATGTACGTTGATGATGCGTTAGTCGGGGCCCATAATATCGAAACAGCGTTAGAGACTCGCGATCAGCTGACGGCGGCATTGAGTTCCGCTCGGCTACCTCTTCGAAAATGGACCGCTAACTGCAAAGCCATTCTCGACGGCCTTCCCAAGGAATACCTGCTAAACGAGGATTTCCTGGAGCTGGAAGACTCCAGTATTACAAAGGCACTAGGCATTCGTTGGAATGCGAGCACAGACCTTTTTTATTTTTCTCCAACAGATATCGAGGTTAAAGGATCTTTTACAAAACGCGAAGTTTTGTCGCTAATCGCCAAGCTATTCGACCCGGCAGGATGGCTGAGCCCAATTATTGTCGTGGCGAAGATTCTGATGCAGGGCATCTGGTTGGAACGCATCGACTGGGACCAGGAAATCAGTGGTCCAATCTTGCAGCGATGGAAAACGTTTTTAAGTTCCTACGGCTGCATAAAGAAAATTCGAGTGCCGAGATGGATTCAATTCGCTCCAGAGAAGAGGACCGAATTACATGCGTTCTGTGACGCATCGGAGAAGGCGTACGCTGCAGCCATATACATTCGTGTGGAAAACGAATGCTCCGAAATCAGCACTAACCTCCTTGTTTCGAAAACCAAGGTAGCGCCTGTGAAGACCGTTTCGCTACCGCGCTTGGAATTATGCGGAGCGGTGCTGATGGCTGACATGATGGAGGCGTTGCTGCAGGAGCTTCCCATCAGCCCCCATCGAATATGTTATTGGACAGATTCGACGATCGTGCTCTGTTGGCTTAAAAAACCACCGTGTACTTGGACCACATTTGTTGCCAACCGAGTGGCAAAAATCGTGGAAAAGGTCGGAACCACAAATTGGTTCCACGTCGACTCAGAGGACAACCCGGCAGATCTGGGAAGTCGCGGAGTTTTACCACAAGATCTGGTGGATAACACCCTATGGTGGAACGGGCCCTCGTGGCTAGGGAAGGATCCCTCGCACTGGCCTTTACCTACAGATACAGAGGATCATGACTGGTCGACTTCGTTGGAAGCCAGGCCACTCCGAGCACATTTTGCTTATTTTCCAAAGTACGAAGATCAATTGGAAAGATTTTCGGATTTGGCTCGGGGTTTGCGGGTACTCTCTTATGTGTACCGGTTTTATCATCGGCTGCACCCCGAGTTTAAGGACAAATTCGAGTTCGAGTCCTCGGAGGTGTCAAGCAAAGAGATCGAGTACGTTAAAACTCGGCTGATAGTCGCCTGCCAGAAAGCGAACTTTGCTTCCGACTATCGAGACGTGCATGAGAAGCAGCCGTTAGCAAAGAAAAGTGCGCTGCTTACTCTCAATCCGTTTTTAGACTCCTCCGGAGTCCTGCGAGTGGGTGGACGATTAGCGTTGTCTCCATCCCTCTCTTATGATGAACGTCACCCGATTTTACTTCCCAATCAGTGTCGCTTGGCCAAGTTGTTGGTGCAATTCACTCACCAGGTCAGCTTGCACGGGGGAAATCAATTAGTATTGCGACTAATTCGAACCCAGTTCTGGATTATACGGGCCAAAACTTTGATTAAGTCCGTAATCCACAATTGTAAAATCTGCGTTATCTACCGCAAAAAAGAGCGGACGCAGCTCATGGCAGCACTTCCCGCTGAACGCACAACACTCAGTCGACCGTTCGCCTGTACAGGTGTTGACTTTGCAGGCCCATTCGACATTAAGAGCTTTCGAGGTCGAGGCTGCGTTATTTCCAAGGGATATGCCTGTATTTTTGTGTGCTTTGCGACCAAAGCAATCCACTTGGAGGCCAGCAGCGATCTTTCAACTGCCGCCTTCATGGCAGCCTTCGCCAGATTCGTTGGCAGAAGAGGACGTCCGACTGACATCTATTACGATAATGGGACCAATTTTGTGGGAGCGTCCAAAGTACTCAAACGGGAGTCTCGGGAATTTATGCGCGCAGCAAGAGACTGCGTTCTAAGTAGCCCAGCACACCAAGAACTTAAATGGCACTTCATCCCCGCTGGTGCTCCCCATATGGGAGGATTGTGGGAGGCGGGAGTGAAGAGCTTCAAGTCCCATTTCAAAAAGATAGCCATCTCTTGTAAATACACATTTGAAGAGTTTTCAACATTGTTGGCCCGCATCGAAGCGTGCCTCAATTCTAGACCGTTGGGACCTATGTCCGAAAATCCAGAGGAGGTAGCCCCTTTAACCCCAGGACATTTTTTAGTAGGCAGTCCTTTATTGGCTCAGACGGAGCCCGAAACGTTAGATGACCCAATCTCTATAGTCAACCGTTGGCAAAGATTGAAAGCCATCCACCAGCTATTTTGCAAGCGGTGGAAAAATGAATATTTGCACGAACTCCACAAACGATTTAAGTGGAAATACCCACAAAGAGACTGCGAGGTAAACGATTTAGTCGTCATTCGCGACGAAAATCTGCCGCCGAATGAATGGCGACTGGGAAGGTTTACGAAAATCCATACAGGCACAGATAAACGAGTACGAGTCGCGGAGATAACCACCAATCGTGGCGTTATCACCCGTCCAATTGTCAAGCTCGTTGTTCTACCACCGTCCTAATCCTAGACGCCCTATAACCTCTTTATGTTTTTTTGTTGTATAGTCTAGATCGATCCATCATGAGCTTTAAGATTAACTCTGTCAAGCGCAACAAGGCAGCAGCTGCCATTACATGCCGCCTCTGCCAAGGCCGCCACCCACTGCGATTTTGCAGCAATTTCCGCGCCATGGACGTGGAACACCGACTGCGCGCGATACTGCTGCACCGCTTTTGCGTCAACTGCTTGGCGCCAGACCACCTTCAGGACCGCTGCCAAAGCGAGCTGCTCTGCCGAGTGTGCCAGGAGCGGCACCATACTCTGCTGCACGAGCGGAGCGCGCCGGCCAACCGTCTTGGAGCTCGTCCTCGACCGTCGCGCCCAAGGCGATTGTGCCCGGATGCGCTGATCATCGACACGTCTTCTGATGACAGCGATAGACCTCGTCCAAGACCGTCGCGGCTATCGCTCCATGAGGTCGTACGGCAGCACGAGCAAGCAGTGCAGCCATTGCCAACCAGGGACCTCGCCCGTCAATTCCGGCCCCCGCTCCAGAGCCGAACGTCGCGCAGATCGCGACCAAGTAGAGGCGGCGCGCGCAGCCAACCTGACCTGCCACACGCTGGAGCTCGTCCACGACCGTCGCGCCCACGTGCTGAGCAGCGTCGCCGAACGGGGCCCGCTCACGCTGGAGCTCGTCCTCGACCGTCGCGCCCACGCGTCGAGCGAGGCCACCGACCGGAACTCCCTCGCGCTGGAGCTCGTCCTCGACCGTCGCGCCCACGCGTAGTGGAGAACCGCCAGCAGCTCGCTCCATATGACGCGCGCTTGCAACTCGCCGAACGCGCGCCGCCCATCTTGACACAGCATCTAGTGTCACTGCCTCCAACAGCAATAGTTCGAATCCAGGGCAGAGGAGGAACACAGATTGTTCGAGCCTTAATCGACTCCTGTCGGGAAATGTCGATAGTATCCGACGCCGTTGTGTCACGCTTGGGCATGATGATCTCCCGTGGGGAAGCTCATGACACTTGCCTGCTGTCGATTCGTGGGGTCTCCGGAAACGGCGACCAATTCAACGTGCACGCTCAGATCCAGCGCGGGCTAAACTGCGTCAGCCCATCGCGGTCATTGGATGTGCGCCAATTGAGCGATTTCGAAAATCTGATGCTGGCAGATCGCCGTTATTATGAGTCGAGGCCTGTAGAGCTCATTTTGGGCGCCGATGTTTATGCCCGCATCTTGCGTGCCGGCATTTTCCCCGGACGTACAGGGCAGCTAGCCCAAAACACAACCTTCGGCTGGGTTATATCTGGCACCTGCCCCCTTTGAAAACGCCATTTTTTTTAATTTTGCACTCCTTATTAAATACTATCACCAATAATTGCGCACAGAATTTTGAATTTTTTGAATATTTCTTATACGTATTATGCTTAGTTGTAAGCCGAATTTTGAATTTTTTTTGAATATTTGTATATATGCTTAGTTATAAGTTTGAAGTTTTGAATTGCCCTTTTTCTTTATATATCTTTAACAATATTGCAGTGGTGCTGCAAGGCGGGCGGCAATGTTTAGGCCAAACGCCCTAGTATCAGTTGTACCGGTTCGGCTGGAGCGAGGTGGCAACTTGCTGCAAAAGAGTCGCCTGGGCCCGAGTGCTGCAAGCCGGTGGCGGTAAGCTGCGCTCGGGCACTTGCGATTCAAACCTCCAGCGAACCAGGTAAGACCACTTTTCGCTGTTCCTCCATATGAGGACCTAATTTAACTATATATATTGTTGTGCCATCTTCTCCATATGAGGAGACCACCAGTTTCTTAAAGTCAATAAATTAGTTGCATACGTTTTATAACGTGTAGTGGAAATTTGACTTTTAATTTCTTTTTCACTAATTCGCTTTGGTTTTTCTCTATCTTTTCGTTCCCTTTAAACCCTGCCCTTTCAACGCCGATTGAACCCGCAATTTTTAAATATATTTTCGTTTGACGTCATATGCGGCAAACCCCTGGCGAACTCGCCAATATCCATATTCTTCAACTGAGAAAATGGGATGGTCATTTGACACGAGGCGTGGCACCCCTCATACAACTTAAATCTTTGATTTGGTATATCTTTAACCCTCTAACCGGCAAAACTGTAAAACTGAAAAAAAGTGAGTAAATAATTTTTTTCCGGGTAGGTTACCCTCTAAATAATAAGAATTCAAGATCCGCAGGTAAATTGCTCATATAGTTTAGTCGCCAGGTGAGAAATAAGAAAGGCTGCCTCAGGGCAGCTATGCCGGTTAAGGTAAAAAAAAAAGTCTGTTGTATTTGGTTATATGCTGTGGTTTCTTTTGAGAAAAATTTATTTACGCGGTCGTTTTTATTGAGAAAAAATTAGAAAAATTACGGAAAATAAAACTGAAGAAGCAAGATAAATATTATTTTCTATAGAGATAATCATAGAAACAGTTTTTTGCATTCGATCAGCATAAATGATGATTGAATTTTTGCAAAAACATGGCGTTTGCGATGATTTGCAGAATTTGCATTTCTGAAGCCATTTTACTCAACCAGACTAGAAAGTGGTCATGATTATCGTAATGGATGTCATCAACGGGATGTTTTGATTTTGTGCCAATGCCAGTAGCACTCGCTTGTGATGAACTTGCTTGTTGAGCGCGCACTTGTCGACCAACAAAACGTCTCTCTCTTTGTACGCAACAAGACCAGCCGCAATTTCTACACAAAATTCTGGTAGCTTCAATAACATTCTACCTGCAGCGGTATTATCGCTTGAATCATTGGATTTTTCTGAATGCATACAGCGATATAAAATATATGAATTTTTAGCAGCCATATCGACTTGTTGATTAAAAAGTTGAATAATTAGATTTTGATTCTTAGCTCAAATATGATAATGGCCCATAAGCCTATCCATTAAATCCACCTCTTTTTCAGCTTTTATTTCCTTGTCTGAAGGAAACTTCCAGTTAGGAATTCTGTTGACTCTCACCGTACCAAAGCTATAGATTCCTCTATATATATCAATAAAGGTAGCGTGGTATAAAAATTGTTGAAAAAAGTCTATGATGGGCAAAGTTTGGTATGGTTGTGACAAACGCACAGTGCTTCCAAGATCGGGTGTGCTTAGCAAAATCAAATTATCACCTGTATCAATATAAATTTCGAAGCGATAAGCAATGCCGTTAGAATAGCACACCACAAACAACTTTATTCCCCATTTATGTGGCTTATTGGGGAGATATTGTCGCAGGCGATGTTACACTTTTGGCTTGCCCATTTGCTCGTCCAAGCACTATCGAGCAAGAGCAGCTTTTGGTACTGTGTCCAAAAAAGTCACTGATGAGGTTTTCTGGCAAAAACCGAAATAGCTATATGACCTATGACCTGCCCATGTGAGCAATAATTCTAATTCTTTGTTGTTGTACACTTAAAATTGCTTTGTTTCAGAAATAGAAATAGACAACTAGGTATTGTCATTTCTCTTTGGCAAGTCAGTCCGAATAAATAACTACTATTCCTTCTAACTACATTAATTTTATTTTAGACACCGATTCCCGTTGAACTTACTCATACAATTAGCAAACGTACTTTTCGAGTATAGAGCTCTCAATGCGCCCTTATTGACCACAGAAAACCACTCCCAACACTGCACACCTTTTATCTCTGATCACCGTCGAAGCGATTTCTGTGATTGTCAGTTCGTAAACAAACATAACCGCAATGCCCACCCCTTCACACCCTCTTGAATATCGACTGACGTTTGGCGTGCCTGTCCGTCACTAAGGTAGTTCATCAGTATATCGTTTGGTACCTGTTGGGCCTCCCTCTCCCCCTCCATACTCTTACCTTGACACAAACCACGGTTTGCCTTTTGTAACCATTTTCACAGCCGTATCTATCTTTAGTGTCTCTAGTGTGTATCTGCGCGTACGTGTTTGACATTTTCAATTGGGTGAAATCGCTACGCTTTCAATACAGTTTGCAAGCCCATCTGATCCTCTCATGATATATTTATGGGATGTGGAAGCAGAGCAGCAATGCCATCGTTAGTTTTCGCTTTCTATGTAGTGTTTTATGGTTTGTATTTATATTTGATTGGTAATTTCAATTTACCATACAATTTACTTTGCAATAAATTTATATATTGCGTTTGTGTTGTATTTTGCTATCAAAATCTAGAGAGGTTTTTTCCTAATATCCATTTGCATTGATTGACTAAATATAGCACTATCAATAATCTATATACATACATATATAAAATTCAAATTATGTATGTATGTATGTATGTATGTATGTTCGGAGTTGCGTCCTAAACCGCTTGATCAATCATAACAAAATTTGGCATATCTTTAAAACTGCAAAGCGTACAACATTAAATCTTTGTATTATGTTAATGTTTAGTGGTGTCTTCCTGCTGGAAAAAATTTAGAGGCATGGGACAAGGGGGCGTGGCACCCCTCATATAACTTAACTCTATGATATGGCATATCTTTAAAATCACCAGTCGCGCAGCATTGCAATCCGTACGCAGGCACCTCTTCGATGAGTCATCCCACTCTTAAAATTATATTGGCGTAGGACAAGGGGCGTGGCACTTTTCAATCAACTCCACATTTGTGTATAACTTTAGAACTACACATCACACATAAATGAAACTCGATAGGAACTTACTACATATCCATATCCTTCTACTCGGAAAATGGGACGGGTATTGGACAAGAGAGCGTGGCACTGCCCATATAAACCAAATTGGTTATATCGAATAGCTTTGGAACTAAAAGTCGTGCAGCATTGAAATTATGCCGTATGCAGTCGCCTCTTGGATGCGTCGTCCCACTGGTAAAATTTTATGGGCGTAGGATAAAGGGCGTGGCATTTTTTTATCAACTCCATATTTGTGTATAACTTTAGAACTACACATCACACATCAATGAAATTCGGTAGGAACTTACTACATATCCATATTCTTCAACTGAGAAAATGGGATGGTCATTTGACACGAGGCGTGGCACCCCTCATACAACTTAAATCTTTGATTTGGTATATCTTTAACCCTCTAACCGGCAAAACTGTAAAACTGAAAAAAAGTGAGTAAATAATTTTTTTCCGGGTAGGTTACCCTCTAAATAATAAGAATTCAAGATCCGCAGGTAAATTGCTCATATAGTTTAGTCGCCAGGTGAGAAATAAGAAAGGCTGCCTCAGGGCAGCTATGCCGGTTAAGGTATAAAAAAAAGTCTGTTGTATTTGGTTATATGCTGTGGTTTCTTTTGAGAAAAATTTATTTACGCGGTCGTTTTTATTGAGAAAAAATTAGAAAAATTACGGAAAAAAAAACTGAAGAAGCAAGATAAATATTATTTTCTATAGAGATAATCATAGAAACAGTTTTTTGCATTCGATCAGCATAAATGATGATTGAATTTTTGCAAAAACATGGCGTTTGCGATGATTTGCAGAATTTGCATTTCTGAAGCCATTTTACTCAACCAGACTAGAAAGTGGTCATGATTATCGTAATGGATGTCATCAACGGGATGTTTTGATTTTGTGCCAATGCCAGTAGCACTCGCTTGTGATGAACTTGCTTGTTGAGCGCGCACTTGTCGACCAACAAAACGTCTCTCTCTTTGTACGCAACAAGACCAGCCGCAATTTCTACACAAAATTCTGGTAGCTTCAATAACATTCTACCTGCAGCGGTATTATCGCTTGAATCATTGGATTTTTCTGAATGCATACAGCGATATAAAATATATGAATTTTTAGCAGCCATATCGACTTGTTGATTAAAAAGTTGAATAATTAGATTTTGATTCTTAGCTCAAATATGATAATGGCCCATAAGCCTATCCATTAAATCCACCTCTTTTTCAGCTTTTATTTCCTTGTCTGAAGGAAACTTCCAGTTAGGAATTCTGTTGACTCTCACCGTACCAAAGCTATAGATTCCTCTATATATATCAATAAAGGTAGCGTGGTATAAAAATTGTTGAAAAAAGTCTATGATGGGCAAAGTTTGGTATGGTTGTGACAAACGCACAGTGCTTCCAAGATCGGGTGTGCTTAGCAAAATCAAATTATCACCTGTATCAATATAAATTTCGAAGCGATAAGCAATGCCGTTAGAATAGCACACCACAAACAACTTTATTCCCCATTTATGTGGCTTATTGGGGAGATATTGTCGCAGGCGATGTTACACTTTTGGCTTGCCCATTTGCTCGTCCAAGCACTATCGAGCAAGAGCAGCTTTTGGTACTGTGTCCAACCGTTTGTGGATTTCGTCTTTGCCCCAGCAGGTATTCAAGTATGGATATCGTAGACAGACATGTGCATTAGGATTCCAATGTGGTGACGAATTTCTTCTGCATGAGATTTGAAATTTGAGTTTATCATCGGTTTCCACCGTGTTTCCCTGAGCTACACCAACTATTTATCGGAAATATCTGATAGTTTGAATCTTTTATGTCTGAAAACCTGGTATTTACCCTCCTCCCTTTCTATGAAAACAATGGACAAAATGATGACTATGAATGAAAAATAGAGTGCAAAAAAAGTTGGCGTAAACCGGCATAGCTGCCCTGAGGCTGCTATTTCATTTTCGCTTCTAAAACATAAGCTTTTATTTTTTGAAAGATACTAACTATTTAAATGGAAAGTACACGACTGTAGAAACTCACCCCCAAATTTTCAATGAAATCGGTCTATTGGAAGATTGCTTAATCGTCCCTATAAAATATTTTTTCACGTGCAATAATTTTTGCTCTTCTCAAATTGTTTTCTCACACTAAAATTACGATGAAAGTGATATTAAAAATCTGATCGCGTTCAAATCACGATCAAAATGTCAATAAAAGCATTAGTGAAGGAAGTCAATACAATTTGTGCCAAAAAAGTTTATAGTTTTGAAATGGTTCAGCATTTAAAGATAGCTGCCTCAGGGCGGCCTTACCGGTTAGAGGGTTAAATAACAAGTCATACAACATTTAAATTTTGTATTCTGTTAGTATTTCGTCGTTCCTTCGTGCATAAAAATGGTAGGGCATGAGACGAGGGGGCGTGGCACCCATCACACAACTTAAATCTTTGATTTGGGATGTTTTTATAGCTACAAGTCATGCAACATTAAAATTTTGTATTCTATTAGTATTTAATCATACATACATATAAAAATTTTTACATAATTTTGAGTTTTATATATGTATATAGATTTAGATTTGGCGTGGCACACCTCAATTGTATTTACCGTCAAAAATTGAGGGTCCATGAGGAGTGAAGGAGGTCGTGACTTTAATTTTGGCCTTACACCAAAGGAGTAATCTTCATACACAGATAGTTCTGTAAGGACCTACATTTATGATTTCCCCTACAAATATATAGAGATCACAAGCATATGCAAGGAGAAGCCCTGCTGTTCAACAGAAAGCAACAGAAACCAAGAAAATGACAGACTAACAAACACTGCTATTAAATTAAATACAATTAAATACAGCAACATCCAATCAGAGCATCATTCACATTAAGTATTTTTATAGAAGCGTGGGGTGAAACCCGTGGGTAACAGCTAGTAATTTAAATAAATTTCGAAATTAATGTTTCAACTGCGATCAGGCCTAGCCACAAACTTAACCCTTTCGCTATGTTGTATCCATATGGATACACTCAACTTTGTGGGCATCTGACAATCTCCACGCCAGAAAATCAATTTCGTTTTCAACTGATTATGATTTTTTAAGGTCTTCTGAAACACCTGCAATTAAAATATTTAAGTTTTTCTTTCAACTGAGAACAATATAGCATTTTAAAAAAAGCGCCTTTTTTATTTTTTATTTTTGGTGAAAAAGAGGTTTTGTTATATACAAATTACATGTATATGTGACCATATATTTTTCTAAAAAACACATTAAATATGTAAATATGTATGTTCATTTTAACATTCTGCATTATTAATTTTTTAATTTAATAATTGTAAGAGCCTTGCTGATTTTTTAAACTTTCCTTGTATCCATGCGTACGGTGTACGCACAAGACACATAAAATCCTTTTGCGTATTTGTATTTGTATTTATTGAGGACTTAAACATTAGTACAACAAGAAACAAGTTCTTTTACAGTACAACAGCAAAAATTTAGACACATATACATACATAAACATAACTAAAGAAATATCTCTTAACACTAAAATAAATATCTCTTAAGACTAAGGAAGGAACAGAAAAGAAAAGTTAGAGAAGAAGTGAAAAAGGAAAGAAAAGAAAAGAAGAATATTAAAGAAAACGTATCAGAGACACAGTAAAATGAAGATCTTATAACTAAAGCTTAAACTAACAGGATATGTGACAGTAACTTACAAACTATAAATGTCTGCTTTTTCCCTAGCGATTGCCGAAATGCTGAAATATTAGGCGTTTGAAGTCACCCCCGCTTGTTATTCTCCTAATGTTAGTTGGCAATAAATTCCAGAGCCTAGCGGTGCTAACGAAAAATAGTCTTGACGAGTTGAGGAAATTGTAACAGGGGATAATGAGGTCGTCGGTTCTTTTGGACTTAGAAAAAACTAATCTATTATAAAGATATGCTGGTTCTCTAGCATTAATTATCTTGTGCATAAAGATGCAATTTCTCGCATCAAGGTAATCTTCAAAGCTACAGCCCAGAATGGCCCTTCTCCAGAACGAAACACTATCATAACGACGCAGACCAAAGACATAACGCACGGCACAATTTAAAGACACTTGCAGCTTGTGCATAGATTGCGAGTCAAGCCTACTAAAAACCACTTCGGAATAGGAGATTATGGGAAGTATAAGTTGTAACACTAGCTTTCGTCTCGTTTGTGTAGGAGTGAACTCCGCCGATTGCCTAAGTAGCCGTAAGGTATAAAAAACTTTGCTGACCACACTATTAATATGGTCAACGCATGACATAGAGGAATTAATGTGGAAGCCCAAATTACAAGCTTTGTCAACAAACTTCAAGTTAGCGGATCCCACGTAGAGTGGCGGTATTTCTGAATGATAGACTTTGTCTTTGCATATTGGCAAAACTATTGATTTGCTGGGATTCAACCACAAGCTGTTGGCACTTGCCCAAGCATCAATAGCAGCCAGGTCTTCTCCGATCCTACAACTCAAATCATCAATAAGGCCAATAGGGCGAGACAGGTAGAGTTGGACGTCGTCCGCATAAGCATGCATACTAACATGCTTGCACACCGAGAAAATGTCATTAACAAATAAGGAAAACAACAAAGGACCTAAGATAGACCCTTGAGGGACACCAACATTAATTGATATAAATTTAGAGTAAGAACTGCCAACTCGCACTCTTTGCATTCTACCTGCTAAATAATTTTGCATTAATTTTAATGCAGAATTGCAGAAGCCAAACTGAGTTTCAAGCTTCAACAAAAGCAATTCATGGCTTACGCTATCAAATGCTTTGGAAAAATCAAGTAGGCAAAGAAGCGTAATATGTCTCTTATCGAACTCACATCGTATGTCATCCAGTATTTTTACCATTGCCGTGGAGCAGCTGTGCCCCGGCCGAAAACCTGACTGAAACGGCGATAGCAGTTTGTTGCTAGTTACATGCTTCATGATCTGATCAGCCATAAGTGCTTCACAAACTTTAGACAATGACGACAGAATGCTTATTGGCCGGAAGTCGGCCGGGACACTGACAGTTGATTTCTTGGCTACAGGTAGAATGGTGGCAACTTTCCACATTTCCGGGTAGCAGGAGGTGGTAAAGCAATGGTTTAGGATGTGCGTAAACGGAGCTACAATGAAGGGTAAAATAAGTTTAATGAATTTTATTGGTATTCCGTCTTCGCCAACTGCATTCGATTTTATATTCATGACATATTTAGTGACATCCCTCTCATCAATATTATGGAATTGAAATGTTGTCGTTGTTTCAGAAACCTTTTGCTCAATTCTATTCGTATTCGTTGTCCCCTTGGCACAGGCAGAAAAGTGTTCATTCATAACATCTGGTTTGAGGCTGTTATCATGCAGACGTTTACTATGAGCCCTACTGACATCAACATAATTTTTAAAATATGTCTAGAAAATTAGATCATGAAATTGAACAACTTTTAACTTTTTTCGTTTATTCCGATATTTCTCACTTAGAATGTGAATCGGAGGAATATGACCTGGCTTCCAACTTATTAGATGCGCATGAGGACAATGAAAGCTTTTTATTAGAAGACTTTTTCGAGAAGGTCCGTATGAGATAAATATACAGGAAATAGATGTTGGTAATGATGAGGGTTTTCGAGAAATTTATATAGTAGAGAGTCATTCAGTTGATGGGACAGTTCAAGAATGCGCCGTTTTCTGAAATCCAAAGGTGCCATTGACAAAGGCTTACCAATATCGTTGGAAAAATTTTTGCACAGAATTTCCATAAAAATCTAAAAAGTATAGGACGACTTAATTCATTTAGCAGTATGCATTTCGTGGTTAGAGTACAGAAAGGATCACGAAAACAATGGACATACAAAACAATATATGGACTTACTGAGCTTTCGTAATTATATTGCGAATGGACTATTAGCTCGGTTTAATAAACAGACATGTTCTCATAAACGGCACGTCCAACTTATTGCTTAAATGAGGATTTCCCAATCAGTCGAACGACCTCCGAGAAGAGCCGTAAAGTTACACCATCGACTTCTATTCGATATGACGGAAACCAACAATGGACGGAACACACCAAAGATAAAGATAGATGCAAGGATGTAAGGGGAAAACCAGATATAACTGCTCGAAATGCTATGCTTCTTGAACGTCCCTATGGATCAAGAAATAGCTTCAGGGATTTTCATTATATATCAAATGCATAAAATGTTGGTAAAACAATTTCTTTTAGTTTTTCATCTTTTTGTATTCTATGTATAATTTTTTTTCTTAATTTTTTTTTTTAATTTATATGAATCTGAAGTGTATAATTTTATTTCATATATATTTATGTCGTATTTATTGAAAAAGATGGAATTTTATATATTTTAACCACATAAAAAATTAAATATAAAAGGAAATACAATTCTAGCATTTTTCTCTACCATTCGAGAAATTTGTATCCATATGGATACATTCCAAAAAACACATTTAGGGTAAAAATTTTAAAAAATTGAAAAGTGATTTATTATCCTGGGGCCAATAAGAGTAAGAATTGAAAGAATTGGATTTTTAAAGCTACCCGTTAAAAACTTGTAGCGAAAGGGTTAATTCGCCAAGATTTTCGTGGGCCTAACCTAAGCTAGGGGTGTAATCAACGAAGTGGAACTAAAAATTGTTACACCCCAAAATAATAAAAGGCAATTATTAAATAAATATAAATAGCTGAAAACGGCAAAAACATTCCATGCATTTTAAATCAATATAAATTTCAAAAATAATTAGAAAAGTGAAACAACAGCAAAAATCAAACACAAAATCTAAAAAAAAACTTTTTGTTTTGGAACCCGATAATTGCAATTTTGTTACAACAACTAACAAAGGCAACAACAACAACTCAAAGCAAGGCAACATGTGTTCGGTCGGTCATGCATGATTTGAATATTACATTCATTGAGGAGCACACGAACCGCGTTGGCCACAATTTCGCTTCGACGCATACGCGCTGTCGCACAATTGTCATCGAAGACACGGAGACGCCGAAGGTGCAGCGCAAGAATACAAATAACGGGGCAGGCGTAATCAGCAAAATTGGCGGTAGAGTGAATAAAACTGTGGGCACTCAAATCGGCAATATCAACAATCGAACTAATTCCTCCGCCTATACCGCAACGGCCACTACAACAAAAACAGCAACATCAGCAACGTATGAAACTACGTAAGACAACGCGCGCGGTCACTGAGTGAGGTGATGAGTTTTACACAATACCAAATTCTTCAACGCAGGGTGAAGTGAGGCGTTGGGATTTACACAATAAGGCCTTAAATTTTAAATCATTTTGTGAAGTATATTTATTTGCTCCTGAAGCAAAACAACTTTTCCACTTCATCGGAGTCCAGCGCATCCACAAGTAGTGTCCGACCGATTAATCGGCTTCGGCATCGGCATTTCTTCCAGAAATATACAGTATGGTATAGTATAAATGAGCCAATGTTGAATGAAAATAAGAAAACGGCTCATTTAAAAACTGCTTATTGAAGAAATATAAAAACAAATACAGTAGGAACTCGATTACTGCACGTAATGAAAACCAGGCTCGGTGCAAGTTTCGAGGTTGCGCAAGTACCGAGTCATTTTTATACCCTACACCTATGGTCTGTCTGTCTGTCTGGCTGTCCGTTGGCGCAGGAGAGAAAGAAGGAGTGGTCCTCTTTGTACCAAATTTGGCACACAGTCGCAGTGAACCTTCCACTACTTCAAGTTCTGATATTAGCCAAATCGGTCGAAGGACCCGCCCATTAAAGGCCTGTAAGTCCCACTACCTCGGGTTTTTCGCGATCAAATTGCTGTAATTTGTCTAATTACTCATTGAAAAGAATAAAACTTGGTGTTCAAGTTAAGGGTTCGGTCATCTATGTCATACGAAAAAATGGGCGTGGTCCGCCCACTATATAGGTGGAAAAATTTTTCCGGTAAAATGGCTCTCAATTGACTAGTTACGAATATAAATGAATGAAATTCGGTTCCCAAGTTGATATATAGGTCTTAGATGCCATACAAGAAAATGGGCGTGGTCCGCCCACTATCTAGGCGATAAACGAAAAATCCTCCTAACTTCCAAAATATATACACCAGAGCATCCGGATTTGGTTACTTCTTTACTTCTTTACCTTTCAATTCTCCAGAAATGGGCGTGGTCCGCCCAACATGGGGACAGTAAAATAAATATGCGGATCACATCTGTTGTACACCTGTCAGAGCATCAATATTTGGCATATTAGGACTATATATGGGTATATATGGGTATTAGGTATATCTTGTAGTCTGCCAAAAATGGGCGTGGTCCGCCCACTATGTAGGTTGTAAATCAAATGCGCCCACAATTTCAGTGAATTATCACCCTACTTGGGAACATGGTGTAGGGTATTACTCTGTCGGTGAAACCCGACTGATACTTCCTTACTTGTTTTTCCATATAAATTATAAGAGGTCACTTTCACTGTAAAGAATCTAAGTTTGTTTTATTTTATACTTTAATTCAATACACTTGCATTACGATACATTTTAAGTGCAATTAAAGAAATTCAGGATTTTGGTTTGTTTTGTGCACACTCGCTTGTTCAGTACCTACTGCACTGCTCCCATGCAAAAGTTAAACAAGAACAGAGATTTCGTCAGCATATGAACTAGTGAGCTCAAAACTGCTACATTGGCGGTAATTCCCCGAATTTTATTCAAAGAAAAAACAATAAATGTCGCAAGTATTGAGATCAAAATTTTTTAATGTCGCAAGTACTGAGTACGTAATGGAAAAAATTTTTGTGTCGCAAGTATCGAGGTGTGCAACTACCGAGTATGTGCAGTAATCGAGTTCCTACTGTACGTAGTAGTTTTTAAAACATCAATTCATTGCATATGTTAATTTAAAAAATGACTTTAGCAACTACTTTTTAAAAATATACATTAAATAAAACTATATGGCCATTGGCTCATTTTTACAAAAAATATGTCCATGTTAGTACTTAGTCCAATATCCTTTTGCTTTTTTTAACATTTGTATGCGATTTCATATTGATTGATACAATTTGTACACATATTCTTTTGGAATTCTCTTCCATTCCCTTTGCACACGCTCCCAGAGCAGGTTAATGCCATTCGGAGGCTCAGTTAGTTAGTCTCAATTTTTTATACTCTGTGCGTGATGTCAGTCATCAAAATGTTTAAATAATCCTCCTTACGCATTCATAGATTTTTACTATAGATCCGACACCACAAGGTGTTATACAGCCACACATCATTAACGATTAGTACAATTCGGTCGAAGGAAAAGCATTTAGGAAACTTAATATTGGCGTTCCGAATGTGCAAGGAAAGTATCGCCAGGAATCTGAAAAATACTTTCGCAGCACATTAATGCCGGCAACGTACCATCGAGAAAGACAAAGGAAAAACTATGGTTTAAAAATCTGACTGTATCAGTTTTACTACCGATATATGGACAAATCCTTCGAAGTCCTGCTCTCTTTTGAGCCTCACAGCTCACTTCATAGAAGGATCGTGCCGACGTAAAGTTATTTTATTCAATTCGAATTATTTCTTCCTGAGCCCCTGATACTTAGGGACTCAAACATTTTTGAATATTGGAATCAAAGTCCCCATTCTCTACTAAAAAAGTAGCTAGACAATAGTTGTCTGCTCCCCATCGAGCGTTGTGAGCGAGCAATTTTTTAGCGCTGCTGGTCAGCTTTATACTGAGATAAGCAGCAATAGCTTATACGGGGAAAATGCAAACAAGTTGTTATTTTTTCACTACCACATAAAACTAGTCAACTATAAATACTTAATTAAACATGTAGAAAGATATATTCATCGTAAACGAAATCGATTGAAAATAAAAATTAGCTTTTAAATTGTATCCTAAGCAGGTGAACGTTAAGTAGGCTGAATTGAAATGCTAAACCAAATGTGAGTCGTCTCTATACGAAAATTTAATATGTTTTAAACTAAAATGAAATTATATTTAAAAAAACTTTTCAAAAATAAGCTTTAATTTATTTAATGTACTAAAAAGTAGAAAATAAAATGTTTCCAAGTCAGCAGTATCTTACTATCCATAAAAGCTTGGGGCGCTCATGTGTTCAATATTTGTCAACCAGTTACCACAATATTTTATTTAAATAATTTTTTGCAAATAGATTCTAGTAATGAAAGATATTTTGAATATGGATATTGAGCGTGATAAAAGTCGATGAAGAAAAGACGCAGTAGTTAAATAAAGCAAGGCACGTGTATTTGGTTCGAGGGCCAAAGACTGAGAGAGCTTATAATAAGTGAAGAACAGATTATGCAAGAGAAAGTAAGTGTGTAGAAAGAATGTCAAAATAGCATAGGGTTACCATATCTTTTCAACACCCTCACTTTTTGAAGCTTTAAATTCAATGCTTTACAGATATTATTCAAATCGAAATCAGTATGTACTAAATAAAATCAAATCAAAATATTACAATGTAGACGCTTCAGTGCGTTTAAGTTGGCATGAAAGTTAACTTGTTGACAAATTTCAAATTTAAACTTCAATACAATTTTGAATACCCATGCCTTTTGCACAGATGCTGGTTTTGTTGCTTGAAACTGCTTTCGTCAGGCTGTCGGCGACCATCTCTTCAGTAGGGATATAACGAATTCTCACCATGTCATCATTTATACGATCACGCACGAAATGGTGACGTACATCAATGTGTTTCGATCTCGCTCTGAAAGTGTCAGTTTCTGCTAACGCGATTGCGCTTTGGCTGTCACAAGCCAATTCCACAGGTTGTTCACATATCGATGGATCGAAGTCTTTTCCAAATTGCTGCAACCAAATGGCCTCCTGAACGGCCGACGACATTGCCATGTACTCAGCTTCAGTGCTTGATAAGGCGACTGTAGGCTGCCTCTTGCTGGCCCAAGATACTGCACCGCCACTCAGAGTGAAAACGTAGCCAGTGCATGAGCGCCGCTTATCGATGTCTGATGCCCAATCAGCGTCGGAGTACCCAAAGAGACCTTCAGACCTGCCATAAAAGAGTTTGTAATTAATGGTTCCTTTAAGGTACCTGAAGATTCGTTTCACTGCAGTCCAATGAATTTTGCCGTGTATTGCATTGAAACGGCTAACATCATTCACTGCAAATGCTATATCGGGCCTGGTGCCCTGTGCCAGGTACAGAAGACTCCCAACTGCCTCCTGATATGGTACGCTGTCCAGTTGTTGTCCATCATCGCAAAATTTCGAAGATAATTTTTGATTCGTGTCACTTGGCGTCGATACGGGCTTCGAATTCTCCATACCAAATTTTCTCAAAATTTCTTGCGTATATTTCGTCTGACTCAACCATATTCCGTTTGAATTTTCATCGTATGTGATGTCAAAACCGATACAATTTTTGGCCATACCTAGATACTTCATTTTGAAGGTACTTGCTAACTCATTTTTCAGTTTATCGCGTACAGCAGGATCACGCCAGAAAATCAAAATATCATCCACATATATTGCGACTATTAGTTGTGAATCACTTCTAAAGTATACGCATGGATCCACCTTTGACTTTTCCAAACCAAACGATTTGAGCGCCTTCGCCAGTAGTATATTCCATTGCCGTCCACTTTGCTTTAATCCGTATATAGCTTTTTTTAATATGCAAATTTTTCCGCTATCATCACCAAACCCATCTGGCAGCTGCATAAAAATTTCTTCATCTAAATCGCTTTGCAAATATGCTGTTACAGCGTCCATTTGATCGATTTTTAGATTAAGCTTCACTGCTAGCGCAATTAGGAATCGAATCGACGTGTAGCGCACAACAGGAGAATATGTTTCGTTATAATCGATACCAAATTGTTGTGAACAGCCTTTTGCTACCAAACGAGCCTTGTGTCGTACTGCATTCCCACTTTCATCGTGCTTGGTTCGAAATACCCATTTTGATTTTATTGCTCTACGATTAGGTGGCAGCTTGCAGATCGTCCAGGTTTCATTTTCAGCGTGCGAATTCAACTCGTTGAGCATAGCCGATTTCCAGCTCTCGCAATCACCTCGCATTAGGGCCTCCTCAACGGTGGCTGGATCTGCTTGAGGGGCGTTAATTGTCGCCAAATTAGAGACATAATCTTGGTTTGCAAGACCCCGTGAAGCAGCAATTCTCGCAGATTTTCGCGGTGACTGAGGAAATGAAATATCGACTTCGGGAATGAAGGTGTCATCAGTGGCGTCATTGAAGGTCTCTTCGATTGTATCGTCACCAGATGAACTTGTTTCACTAGCTTCAGATTTGTGTGAAGATTCAGGTACCCTCACTGAAACGAAAGGCTCATTAGTATCTAGTGGGACATAAGACATTACACTTGGTTCAGTCTCCATGAATATTACATCCCGGCTCGTGGTGATTCGTTTTGTTACTGGGTCTATGCAGCGATACCCCTTCGTTGTGTCGCCGTAACCTGCAAATACCATCTTCTCCGACTTCGGATCCCATTTACGCCTGCGTTGCTTCGGTACATGAACCATAACGGGCGACCCAAAAATTCGCATTTGGCTAATATCGATGTCAGCTCGTGACCACATTTGTTCAGGTATCCGGCCGTTTGACGCTGAACTGGGACAGCGATTGATGATGTAGACTGCTGTATTCACTGCTTCAGCCCAATATGACTTGCTTACGTTTGCATCAAATATCAAACATTTAGCGCGCTCGACGATGGTACGGTTATATCGTTCCGCGACTCCGTTTTGTTGCGGCGTGTAGGTGCTTGATGTTTGGTGCAAAATGCCAGCATTGCGACAGAAAACTTCAAATTGTTGACCAATGTATTCGGTCCCGTTGTCGGTGCGAATGGCTTTGATCTTTTTACCAGATTGTTTTTCGACAAAATTCTTGAAATCTTTAAACTGATCAAGAGCATCTGATTTATATTTCAAAAAATACACGAAAACTTTTCGCGAAAAATCGTCTATAAAGGTTATAAAATATTTCGCACCGCCAAATGACACATTTTCCATCGGACCGCACAAGTCAGAATGGACAAGCTCGAGCAGTTCTGTTGCTCGTCTTCCCTCGTGCTTAAATGGCATTCGTGCCTGTTTGCCTTTCCGACAGATTTCGCACCTCGCTAAACAATTCGGATTACCACTAAATGAAATGCCGTTAATGCCATTATTTTGCATTTTACACAAATCGGCGTAATTTAAGTGCCCAAGGCGACGATGCCACGTCATCAAACTCGTTGTTGCGTTTGCGAGTAAAGCCGACACCGATTGCACCTCTAACTCAAAAATACCCGAAGAGCCATTTGCTTCGGCAATCAGCTCGCCTCTTCCATTAAAAATTTGACAGCGACCTTGAGCAAATTTAACCTTATTACCGTTTTCAATTATTTGCGAAACTGAGAGCAAATTCGTCGTTAAGTCTGGAACGTATAGCACATTTTTTACTTCGATGTCTTCTTCTTTAATGCGGAGAATAACGTTCCCTGTGCCTCTCACAGACATTACTTCGTTGTTCGCAGCCAAAATTTCGTTGATGCTTGAAACGTGCATATCACTGAAACCCTCTTTATATGGGGTCATATGGCGTGACGCTCCACTGTCGATATACCATTTGTTTCGGCTTTGTTCGCGATCTCGTGATAAAAATGCGCTAAATGCGTTTCTTCCGCGATCTCTGGTATTCGAGTTCAACGGTGTGTTCCTTTTTTCAGTGCAGTCTCTGCTAAAGTGGCCCTTGCGTCCACAATTATAACATTTCAGTTTTAATTTGTTCGACTTATGCACTCTCTTTTTTACGCTTAAAAAAGCGCTTGTACCGCCCGCCTGTTTTTCGTAGTCGCCATCGAGCAATTTCATTTTTATATTCTCGCCTGTTATTTTCGAGCCGCTGCTTTCTATGCCCATAATGAACGGTTTGAAATCATCACCAAGTCCAGCCAACATTATGGCACCTAGCCAATCATCATTTATTTCAAAACCGATTCCAGACAGTTTACTCGAGGTGTTGACCAACTGATTCACATAATCGGTCATTGAATCACAGTTTTCAAGCCGCACTGTAATTAATTTTCGCAATAGTCCGATTTTCCGCGTGAGTCCAGTATCTTCGTACAGCTGACTAAGTGTCTTCCAAATGTCGAAAGCAGTCTCTTGGTTTTGGATATGGACGTAAATCGCTTCATCAACGCATAAGATTATTTTAGCGCGCGCTTTACGCAGCTTCTTATCGTTTGTCTCCTTTACTGGATCTGTGATGCAGTCTCTCAAGTCGTTAAGCTCCAGTATGCTCTCCATAGCGAATTTCCATGTGTGAAAATTTTCACTACCGTGCAGTTTTTCGATTATGCTATGTGAGTCTGAACCAGCCATTTTAGAATTTTCGCGAAGTTACAAGGTCACAACGAATGCACCTGCAGCTCTGGTAGCTTAAATAAACTTCTTAGCAACAAATGCTTAATTCCTTACTCCATACACCGGGAACGAATCCGTTTGCAAAATCTATTTAATACTTTCAAGCGTTACTTTACTTTTTAAGGGACTGGGCCCATAACCTGATAAAAGTCGATGAAGAAAAGACGCAGTAGTTAAATAAAGCAAGGCGCGTGTATTTGGTTCGAGGGCCAAAGACTGAGAGAGCTTATAATAAGTGAAGAACAGATTATGCAAGAGAAAGTAAGTGTGTAGAAAGAATGTCAAAATAGCATAGGGTTACCATATCTTTTCAACAGAGCGCACAAGCTTTTATTAATAGTAAGATACAGGTGACTTGGAAACAATTTATTTTCTACTTTTTAGTACATTAAATAAATTAAAGCTTATTTTTAAAAAGTTTTTTTTTTATATAATTTTATTTTCTACTTTTTAGTCTTCCATAAATTTTAGATCTCTGAAATTTTTCGCAAAAAGAATTTAAAACTTGCAGAAATGCCCTTTTTGAGGTTAGCACTCAACCAAAAGGAACAACGAAGAGTAAAAATCAGATAACCTCTTTGCTTGGTTCAACTTTTAGTTCCAAAGCTATTCGATATCAATGAGTTTGTTTGTATGGGCGGTGCCACGCCCCCTTATCCAGTGCCCGTCTTATTCTCTCAGTAGAAGAATATGGATATGTAGTAAGTTCCTACCGAGTTTAATGGATGTGTGATGTGTAGTTCTAAAGTTATACACAAATCTGGAGTTGATTGAAAAGTGCCACGCCCCTTGTCCTACGCCAATAAAATTTTACCAGTGAGACGAAGCATCCAAGAGGGGCCTGTATATGGAATTTCAATGCAGCACGACTTTTAGTTCCAAAGCTATTCGATATAAACATTTTGGTTTGTATGGGCGGTGCCACGCCCTCTTGTCCACTGTCCGTCTTATTTTTTTAGTAGAAGGATATGGATATTTAGTAAGTTCCTACCGAGTTTCATGGATGTGTGATGTGTAGTTCTAAAGTTATACACAAATTTGGAGTTGATAATAAAAGTGTCACGCCCCTTATCCTACGCCCATAAAATTGATTCATGTATTGTGCTCCTGTTTACGCATGTATGCAAAGTTTCAGATCTCTAGGTAGTCGGGAAGTGGGTGAAAAATTGATTACTAGATTTGACGACATACCGACATGGATACCTGAAGTGAAGTTAATTGGGGTATTCACAGTTTCCTTCTAAATTTCCCATCTGGCAACTTCAGCACGATAGTAAAATAAAACTCTGAGCGCCCCTGTTTCGTGAACCATTCTTAATTTGCCACAATCGCATTACAAGTGTTTGCTAAAGCGATTATTAAGGATTTATTACTCTCGCAAAAAGCAATATTCCATCAAAATGGAAGTAGTGTGTGATTATTCTCTGAGAATTCAATAAAATTTGCTCAAAATCTGTTTCCATTTTCGCGAATAAAACAGCTGATGAGAAATGCCAGCTTATGACGAAAGAAAAACACGATCCAACGCATGTCAATTTTTTCAGCTAGTGGTATTTCTTGTTTTCGTGCAAAGCAACAACAAAAAACGTTGCCAGATGGCAAAGAGGTTTTAATTTAGCAGGCGGCAATGAAAGCACACTAGATAGCACGGAACTGTGAACTCCCCAAATATAAAGCTTATAAAATGCAAAGAGAATATAAGCAGAAGAGATATCAAACCGTTCCAGTGCTAAAAATGCGTGACTTTAGAACAGAAAACCCAGATGAAAACTCACTCGTTCTACCCAGAAACCTGCTCATTTTTCTCGAGCAATTCCGGCCATTATGCTGCCGTTGGTGTGGCGGATATTGAGCAAATTCTAAAACCGGTTTGTTCGGCGCAGGATAGATTGAGTTTCTTTCGCATTCCGCATGCAGTCGAATTTGACAATATCGCTGCTGATGTCAAGCAGAACAGAGCAAAGTGCGGATGTTCTGCTTGTTCTCATTTATGTTCCACCACGTGGGAAAACTGGTTTTGGGAAATTGCAATGGTGTGTGTGTGCTGTGAAATTAGCCTAGCATTTCTTAATTCTTTGCCGTCTTGTCGAATTTTCGTTTTGCCGACCGCAAATTGACAATTTGCTATTTGGCAAATAATATGTTTGCTTGCCTTTAAATTTTATCAAATTTATTTAAGCGCAGTGCATTTTTAAAATATTGTGCTTTATTTACCAATTTTTCATTAATTTAATTTGAACTGATATACATATGTATTTTGATAAGGCATTTCTTTCAGATTTTGCAGATACTTTTTGTCAAATATTTTTTATGGTCATATTTTTTTAAAGAGCCCATTAAATATACATTAATTAATCACATTTATCCAATATACATACTTATATCCCTTTCAACTCTTATTTCTGTCCTTAAGCAGCACATCCGACGGCAGCATTATTTGAGCTGTCCGTCCGTTTGTTTACATTTTTTATACACACTTGTCCGGGATGCTGTTTTGATTTGTGTGTGTGTTGCCTGTGAATTTTTCGCCTTTTTGAACGCATTCTACCTAATAAGTATTTTTTATGTCGCGACCACTGCGGACGGCTAGGCGTGCAGGTGTTTGGCGCGGTTGTCCATGATAAGAGGTACGCTACATTCCACTTTTTTCTTTCAATTCAGCGACATGCAGAAAGAAAACCGCTTAAAAATTATTTCGACGTCATTTTAATAAGTGAGTGAGCAAGTGATTTTGTCGACATTGGCCTCAGAATTTTTGCTTTGATTTAAAAGTGCTAAATTGGTTGCATATTGAAAAAGTACGTTCGCTCATAAAAGCCTCCCTCAAATTCGAATTTATTTATTTTGTAAACCGCTTCTTGAAGATCACAAAGGCCAGTTTCTTCCACAACATGATGACGTTCCTTTATTACAAAATCTGCAAGCGACCTCTTATCATGGACAACCGCGCCAAACACCTGCACGCCTAGCCGTCCGCAGTGGTCGCGACATAAAAAATACTTATTAGGTAGAATGCGTTCAAAAAGGCGAAAAATTCACAGGCAACACACACACAAATCAAAACAGCATCCCGGACAAGTGTGTATAAAAAATGTAAACAAACGGACGGACAGCTCAAATAATGCTGCCGTCGGATGTGCTGCTTAAGGACAGAAATAAGAGTTGAAAGGGATATAAGTATGTATATTGGATAAATGTGATTAATTAATGTATATTTAATGGGCTCTTTAAAAAAATATGACCATAAAAAATATTTGACAAAAAGTATCTGCAAAATCTGAAAGAAATGCCTTATCAAAATACATATGTATATCAGTTCAAATTAAATTAATGAAAAATTGGTAAATAAAGCACAATATTTTAAAAATGCACTGCGCTTAAATAAATTTGATAAAATTTAAAGGCAAGCAAACATATTATTTGCCAAATAGCAAATTGTCAATTTGCGGTCGGCAAAACGAAAATTCGACAAGACGGCAAAGAATTAAGAAATGCTAGGCTAATTTCACAGCACACACACACCATTGCAATTTCCCAAAACCAATTTTCCCACGTGGTGGAACATAAATGAGAACAAGCAGAACATCCGCACTTTGCTCTGTTCTGCTTGACACCAGCAGCGATATTGTCAAATTCGACTGCATGCGGAATGCGAAAGAAACTCAATCTATCCTGCGCCGAACAAACCGGTTTTAGAATTTACTCAATATCCGCCACACCAACGGCAGCATAATGGCCGGAATTGCTTGAGAAAAATGAGCAGGTTTCTGGGTAGAACGAGTGAGTTTTCATCTGGGTTTTCTGTTCTAAAGTCACGCATTTTTAGCACTGGAACGGTTTGATATCTCTTCTGCTTATATTCTCTTTGATAAAATGTACCACAATATTAGTATGTATGTATATGTAACGGTATTGCAATTGCTCTTGACTTAATTAGTAGCTGGTAAACAATGGACGAATTTATCAATTTTTATTTTTGTAATTTCGTGATCTCTACTTTATCTATGTATGTACATACATACATACATATGTGCTTGAACTTTAGTTTTTTTCAAATAAATACATATACATATATGTATATCATTTTAAAAAAACGAAAAAAAAATATTTCCTTTGTAGCAATATGTAGTATTACCCTATAGTTGTACGTAGCATAAGTAATCATCTATCTCAATTCACCCTAGTTCTAAGCTATTCGCAATGTAATCGAGTTGTCTCGCTCTCACCGACAAAGAGAGATCTCGGTGGGAAATAAGAATTAAATGAAACGAAGCAGTCAGTCGTGAAACAGCCTCGAAAGAACGAACACTGGTTTTACTCCTACACCTTTGGTATCGGTATCGGCTTCGGCATCGGCTTTTTTAGGATTCGGCCGAACCTGATGAAACCGATCCATCGGTATCGGCTTCGGCCAAAAACCGGGTATCGGTCGGACACTATCCACAAGGCGCTGCCCTGCTAAACTTTTTTTCCTTTCGTTAACAAATAGTTTATAATACAAAGTTTTGTTAAGTTGTTTAGAACTACTAACTTAGGGCGGGTTTCACAGTGGCTATTTAAATCTAATTTGCAAATTGAGTTTAAATCTAGTTTAACTTTCCTTGTGTTTCACAGTGCATTTATTTAAATATGGAATATTTGACATTTAAAGGTTGGCACAACTTGCCAAAAACATATGTTCAATTGTTCAATTATGGAGGCAACGCGAACTAAAAACTGTTCTTCGGCTGAAAGAAGTGAATTATTGGATATTGTGCAAAGTATGAACAGTTTATATTATTTATGTACTTCGGTATCATTTATACATATGTGCTATACCATGCAGTTTCTGGCCACGCAGCTTGCTTGCACATCCGAAATCAGCTGTTAATTTTAAACTGTAATCAGAGTTTAAATATCCACTGTGAAACTGGCCCTTATAATAATAGCATGTCTGTCAAATAACAGACCTCGAAATCTTTAAAATGATATATAATTTGTCATGCAACTCTCTCTAGATCTTCTGAACTAAGCGCCGGTCTTCAAATAAATAATAGATTATAACAAATTCGCTGTAAACCACATGTAAAATTAACATCACTATGTTTGCATGTAAGCAAAGATGGCATAAGGAGGGAATGGGTTTATAAGCAAATGGATATGCAAAAACAATTAAATTCATTTATTAAACGAGTGACAAAGAAAACTCCTAGTGAAATAGAAGTACCTACTAGTCAAAGAAAAAAGAAGGTTACAGAGGGAATGGCAAAAAAACCGCTCGCTTAGTTTTTATTTTTGCTGGAGTATGTTATACTGTTTAGGTTTCCTAAATGAATTCAACGCTTCTATTGGTAAAAATTGTATTTATTTAATTCAGTAATATAATTTTCATCAGTTAAATTAGAAATTGCGATATTTGATTCTAAAGTAGGAACAGTCGGCTTATGGTATGAAAAATATGAAACATATGTACATACTTATGCCTTCGTACTTAAATTTTTAAGATTCCGCGAGAAAACTGAATCGGGATTGTTCTTCGTTCGTAATTGTAGTTTATCATGCAGGAATTGGATAAAAGTTTGGGATTCTTCTAACGCGAAGATGAGTTTAAAATCTCAAGGTAAAATATTTGCTGAATTGTTCATGCGCATTCTTATTTTGTTCGCATAACATCGTAATTGGTGTTGATTCTATTATTCGAAAGTGATTGATTGTTGCTATAATCATTGATCTCAACATATATTTCATCATGAAATACAACAACCTGCTGAACTATACTAAAATAATTTATTAACAATCGAGATAAACATTGAAATAAATAAATAAATGGCCCTACAGCGCGAGTGAATTTAGAGATTTACAATTTAAATCACTAGGGGTATTCATTTTAACGCGCAAAAGCCTGATAAACGTGATAAACTTGATAAATTTATCACCTGATAAAGGAACTGTCAAATTTTGTATGAAAGTTCATTTGCACAAATGTGATGAATTTGCCCGATGATTTCGCTGTGCCAACGATGTTTATAAACTTAGGGCGGGTTTCACAGTGGCTATTTAAATCTAATTTGCAAATTGAGTTTAAATCTAGTTTAACTTTCCTTGAGTTTCACAGTGCATTTATTTAAATATGGAATATTTGACATTTAAAGGTTGGCACAACTTGCCAAAAACATATGTTCAATTGTTCAATTATGGAGGCAGCGCGAACTAAAAATTTTTCGCCGGCCGAAAGAAGTGAATTATTGGACATTGTGCAAAGAATCCACATTTTATATTATTTATGATACTACGGGATCATTTTTATGTGCTATACCA
Source organism: Neria commutata (assembly GCA_963457695.1). Lineage (NCBI taxonomy): Eukaryota > Metazoa > Arthropoda > Insecta > Diptera > Micropezidae > Neria > Neria commutata. The sequence continues at coordinate 38,935,717 of OY735246.1, forward strand.
TGCAGTTTTATGTTTAATTTGATCTCTTATAAATTGCAATTTTGTCCACGCAGCTTGTTTGCACCAAAGAGAATATAAGCAGAAGAGATATCAAACCGTTCCAGTGCTAAAAATGCGTGACTTTAGAACAGAAAACCCAGATGAAAACTCACTCGTTCTACCCAGAAACCTGCTCATTTTTCTCAAGCAATTCCGGCCATTATGCTGCCGTTGGTGTGGCGGATATTGAGTAAATTCTAAAACCGGTTTGTTCGGCGCAGGATAGATTGAGTTTCTTTCGCATTCCGCATGCAGTCGAATTTGACAATATCGCTGCTGGTGTCAAGCAGAACAGAGCAAAGTGCGGATGTTCTGCTTGTTCTCATTTATGTTCCACCACGTGGGAAAATTGGTTTTGGAAAATTGCAATGGTGTGTGTGTGCTGTGAAATTAGCCTAGCATTTCTTAATTCTTTGCCGTCTTGTCGAATTTTCGTTTTGCCGACCGCAAATTGACAATTTGCTATTTGGCAAATAATATGTTTGCTTGCCTTTAAATTTTATCAAATTTATTTAAGCGCAGTGCATTTTTAAAATATTGTGCTTTATTTACCAATTTTTCATTAATTTAATTTGAACTGATATACATATGTATTTTGATAAGGCATTTCTTTCAGATTTTGCAGATACTTTTTGTCAAATATTTTTTATGGTCATATTTTTTTAAAGAGCCCATTAAATATACATTAATTAATCACATTTATCCAATATACATACTTATATCCCTTTCAACTCTTATTTCTGTCCTTAAGCAGCACATCCGACGGCAGCATTATTTGAGCTGTCCGTCCGTTTGTTTACATTTTTTATACACACTTGTCCGGGATGCTGTTTTGATTTGTGTGTGTGTTGCCTGTGAATTTTTCGCCTTTTTGAACGCATTCTACCTAATAAGTATTTTTTATGTCGCGACCACTGCGGACGGCTAGGCGTGCAGGTGTTTGGCGCGGTTGTCCATGATAAGAGGTACGCTACATTCCACTTTTTTCTTTCAATTCAGCGACATGCAGAAAGAAAACCGCTTAAAAATTATTTCGACGTCATTTTAATAAGTGAGTGAGCAAGTGATTTTGTCGACATTGGCCTCAGAATTTTTGCTTTGATTTAAAAGTGCTAAATTGGTTGCATATTGAAAAAGTACGTTCGCTCATAAAAGCCTCCCTCAAATTCGAATTTATTTATTTTGTAAACCGCTTCTTGAAGATCACAAAGGCCAGTTTCTTCCACAACATGATGACGTTCCTTTATTACAAAATCTGCAAGCGACCTCTTATCATGGACAACCGCGCCAAACACCTGCACGCCTAGCCGTCCGCAGTGGTCGCGACATAAAAAATACTTATTAGGTAGAATGCGTTCAAAAAGGCGAAAAATTCACAGGCAACACACACACAAATCAAAACAGCATCCCGGACAAGTGTGTATAAAAAATGTAAACAAACGGACGGACAGCTCAAATAATGCTGCCGTCGGATGTGCTGCTTAAGGACAGAAATAAGAGTTGAAAGGGATATAAGTATGTATATTGGATAAATGTGATTAATTAATGTATATTTAATGGGCTCTTTAAAAAAATATGACCATAAAAAATATTTGACAAAAAGTATCTGCAAAATCTGAAAGAAATGCCTTATCAAAATACATATGTATATCAGTTCAAATTAAATTAATGAAAAATTGGTAAATAAAGCACAATATTTTAAAAATGCACTGCGCTTAAATAAATTTGATAAAATTTAAAGGCAAGCAAACATATTATTTGCCAAATAGCAAATTGTCAATTTGCGGTCGGCAAAACGAAAATTCGACAAGACGGCAAAGAATTAAGAAATGCTAGGCTAATTTCACAGCACACACACACCATTGCAATTTCCCAAAACCAATTTTCCCACGTGGTGGAACATAAATGAGAACAAGCAGAACATCCGCACTTTGCTCTGTTCTGCTTGACACCAGCAGCGATATTGTCAAATTCGACTGCATGCGGAATGCGAAAGAAACTCAATCTATCCTGCGCCGAACAAACCGGTTTTAGAATTTACTCAATATCCGCCACACCAACGGCAGCATAATGGCCGGAATTGCTTGAGAAAAATGAGCAGGTTTCTGGGTAGAACGAGTGAGTTTTCATCTGGGTTTTCTGTTCTAAAGTCACGCATTTTTAGCACTGGAACGGTTTGATATCTCTTCTGCTTATATTCTCTTTGACTTAAATATCCACAATCGGCTATTTAAATAGTGTTTAACTTCCAACTGTGAAACTGAAATTCCCTATTTAAACTGCAATCGAAGTTTAAATATCCACTGTGAAACTGGCCCTTAGACGGCAACGAATGCATAATGATCTATAACATTATAATAAAAGTTTAGAATTGAAGAATCAAAATAAACACAAAAGCGTTACAGTAATTTTTTCCAAACAGCTCCAACATTAATTTTTACTTTTTCACTGATTCTCGGCATTTTAGTTTTTTCTTTTTGACAGCCAAACACCATTTGCACAAACACTTTGCCAAGTGCATCCATTTAACACACTTGATAAATTGATAAATTTGCGGAATCTTCAAAGCTATACCAAAGAGTATGTTAATATATATATTCATATACATAAAAGGCAAGCGTCACCCTCCGTGCCCCATATCTACTGTAATTGCTCGAAATATTTTTATTTCAAACTTTTCAAATTTTCAAACTTCAAAAATAAAGTGACAAATTATCAAGAAAACGAAGAATTTAAATTTGGGATGCAACTTTATGTGAGGCCGCAAACGAAAAAATGCCGCAACAATTTCGAGAATTATTTGCGTATCTTTATGTACTTGCCGCACCACCAAATGTGCCTGAGTTATATGCAAAGTACAAAAAGGAACTTTATTCAGATTTTGTACATCAACATGGATGTCACACAGAATGCTGCACTAATTGCGAAAATTTCGCTCTTCAACAAATTCAAGCTTTACTTATAATTCATGATAAACAAGTAAGGAAGCATCAGTCGGGTTTCACCGACAGAGTAATACCCTACACCTGAAATTGTGGGTGCTTTAAATGTACCGCCTACTTGGTGGGAGGACCAGGACCAGCCCCATTTTAGAAAAATTAAAAGATATTTTTACCAGCAATGAAGTTACCAAATATGGACGCTCTGCTGTATATATTATGGAAGTTATGAGGATTTTCCGTTTAAGGCCTAAAATAGTGGGCGGACCACGCCCATTTTTTTGTATGGCATGTAAGACCAATATTTTAACTTGGAAACCAAATTTCATTCGTTTAAATTCATAAATAGTCAATTGAGAGCCATTTTCCCGAAATAAAAATTGCAGCCTATATAGTGGGCGGACCATGCCCATTCTTTGTGTGGGATATAGAACATCGACCCCTTAACTAGAATATGAAGTAAAATTCTTTTTCATGAAAAATTAGACCAATTTTTGCTATTTAACCGAAATAAATCCGAGGTAGTGGGACTGACAGGCTCATTGTGGGCGTGTTCTTCAACCGATTTGGCTAATCTCGGAACTTGAAGTAGTGGAAGTTTCACTGCGACTGTGTGCAAAATTTGGTCGAAATCGGATAACTCCTTCTTTCTCTCCTGTGGCCACGGACACCCAGACAGACAGACAGACAGACAGACAGACAGACAGACGGACAACCGGAAATCAACACAGAAAGTGATTCTAAGCATTTCTATATACTTATGTCTATACCTAGGACGGCTCCTTTAATGCGTTACAATTTTCGCACATATATTACCATAGGTGTAGGGTATAAAAATGGTAAAAAATGTTCAGACTTTGGACTGAACACTCCTTCAACAGAACAAATGAGGTTTGCAACTTTATATAAAACTCAGTACGAAAGGGAAAGAAGTGAAGCAATGAAAGCGTCTTTAAATGAACAACAAAAGGTAGCGTACGATAAGATAATTGCTGCAATTGAAGATGATGATCGAGCAAGTAGATGCTTTTTACTAAATGGGCCGGGTGGTTTGGAAAAACGTATGTATACAAGCTACAAGCTGCTTAGTACTATACGAGCACATGGAAACGTGGCACTAGCCACAGCATCGACCGGAATTGCGGCCAACCTTTTAAATGGTGGCAGAACTTTTCACTCACAATTCAAAGTACCTATTCCTGTATTTGAAAACTCAGTTTCATTACTAAGAATGAACAGCATTGATGCGAATCTGATCGGAATGGCAAAAGTTTTAATATTAGATGAAGCTACAATGGTGGCAAATAATTCAGTTAATTGCATTAACAAACTTCTTCAAGAAATTATGGGAAATGAAAAGCCTTTTGGTGGCAAAGTCATCATTTTTGGGGGAGATTTCAGGCAAACGCTACCAGTAGTACCTCATGAAACCAGATCTGCAATTGTGCAAGCCAGCAATGTTTGGGATAAATTTGAGATATTAGGATTAAGTCACAATGTTCGGTCCATTGATCCGATTTTTAGCGATTGGCTACTAAACTTAGGAAGCGGAGATCTTACGAATGACCACGGCTTGCCTGAAGATATTATAGAAATTCCTGATCACTTTGTTTGTAAAGGTTCGCTTATAAAAGAAATTTTTGGCGACACTTTGAGTGCTGATAATGTCAATCAATACTCCAAAATGGCTATACTGTGCCCAAAAAATTCTGATGTAAATAAAGTTAATTAGCAAATTCTCAAAATTGTATTTGGTGACACAATGACATACCTTAGCACGGATTCTATCGGAGACAGTGATGATAACGATAAACAAAATATCCTGTCGGATTTTTAAATGACTGTTGTCCATCAGGAATGCCATTGCATAAATTGAATCTCGAAATTGGAAGTGTTATTATGCTTCTTCGAAATTTAAATACCAAAAGAGGTTTCTGCAATGGGACACGTCTAGCTGTGAAAAGCCTAATGGCTAATTTAATAATTGCACAAGTTTTAACAGGCAATTATTCGAAGAATCGATTTAGCCCCTACAAACACTGAACTGCCTTTCACTCTGCGGCGCCGACAATTCCCCATTAAATTGGCGTTTTCAATGACCATAAATACATCATGTTTCTAAAAGAGCCGGTATGTAGCCATGTCTAGAGTCCATCGATCTGATGACGTAAAACTATGTATTATAGAGGGAAATGGGCAAGGGGAGTTGAATGAAAATTCTAAAAAGAATTTTACTAGAAACGTTGTATATAAGGAAGTTTTAGTAAAATAATTCCACCGTATTGTTATTAATTGTTAGTTCAATTAAAAATGCTGTATATTGATTAATTTTTTGTCGATTTTTTTTCTCATTGATATGAACCCGTCGTAGGACGGGCTTTTTTACACTAGTATTAATATAATATATATATTAACATACTCTTTGGTTATACGCTTAAATGAATACCCTTACTTTGTTAGAAATATTTTTACTATTCGCATCTTGCAGTTGAATTGTTTTCGATATTTCACGTTCCCTTGTTTTCCGAAAATGGATTGCCACCACTTCTAGAGCACATACTGCTTTTCGCCAACAGATGGTGCTGATATTTGCTGATTTAGCTATTTTCTCTTAGGTTATCTTCGTTTTTTCCCGCATTTTCTTTACAATTATAATTTACGTTACCTGCTCGAAACTTGTTTCTTACTCAAAGTGCCATCCTGTGCACACACCAGGTGCACCTTTTTATATTATTATTATTAGCTTTATATTAACTTGCCTTCAGGTATCTTTGTAGTGGAATCTAGTAATCAATTTTTCACCCACTTCCCGACTACTTAGAGATCTGAAACTTTGCATGCATGCGTAAACAGGCTGACAATACATGTATCAATCATTAAAATTTGTACTTTAAACAAAGTTATTAGCAAAACTGCAATAGCCGATCAGAGCACAGACAGAAGGAGAAGCACGTAGGGATAGACGGACCAGGAGCTGTTTAATCGCATTTTATATAATTTTGCTGTATTTATAGAATACGAAATGTGTAATGACCTAGATTTATGCCTGATTTAGGCTCGTACAAATAATATTATATAGATATAACATTAAATCACATCAAATACATCAACTCATATTCCGTGGACAGACGGGCAAGGAGAAGCTCTGCTATTCAACAGAAAACAACCAAAACCAAGAAAAGGGCTGCCGTCTGCTCGAAAAGTAGGTACTCCTATTAATTTAAATAGAATTAATTTCAGCAACAGCCAATCAGAGCACAGACATGGAAGAAGAAGCACTGCGGTATATAAACAGGACAAAATCACGCTTTGCTCTATTGCTTTCAGTTATTCGTTATTGATAGTAAGATACAGGTGAATTGGAAACAATTTATTTTCTACTTGTTAGTAGGTACATTAAATTAATGAAAGCTTATTTTTAAAAAGATTTTTTTATATAGTACTAGCTGTTACCCGCGGGTTCCACCCCGCGTTTTTATAAAAATACGCAATGAGAATTATGCTATGATTATGATTGGATGTTGCTGTATTTAATTGTATTTAATTTAATAGCAGTGTTTGCCAGTCTGCCCTTTTCTTGGTTTCTGTTGTTTTCTGTTGAACAGCAGGGCTTCTTGCTGATGCTTGTGATGTCTATATATTTGTAGGGAAAGTCATGAATGTAGGTCCTTACAGAACTATCTGTGTATGTAGATTACTCCAAGGCCAAAATTAAAGTCACGGCCCCCCCCCCCCCTCCCCCCCTCCCCCCCTTCACTCCTCATGGACCACCACGGTACATACATTTAAGGTGTGCCACGGAGGTGCTTGCATACGGGATTCCAATACTGCGCGAATTTTAGTTCCAAAGCTATTCTATATCAATGATTTTGTTTGTATGGGCGGTGCCACGCCCCTTGTCCAATGCCCGTCTTATTTTCTCAGTAGAAGGATATGGATATGTAGTAAATTCCTACCGAGTTTCATTGATGTGTGATGTGTAATTCTAAAGTGATACACAAATCTGGAGTTGATAAAAAAGTGCCACGCCCCTTATCCTACGCCCATAAAATTTTACCAGTGGGACGACGCATTCAAGAGGCGACTGCATACGGAATTTCAATGCTGCACGAATTTTAGTTCCAAAGCTATTCTATATAAACGATTTTGTTTGTATGGAGCTACAATGGTGGCAAATAATTCAGTTAATTGCATTAACAAACTTCTTCAAGAAATTATGGGAAATGAAAAGCCTTTTGGTGGCAAAGTCATCATTTTTGGGGGAGATTTCAGGCAAACGCTACCAGTAGTACCTCATGAAACCAGATCTGCAATTGTGCAAGCCAGCAATGTTTGGGATAAATTTGAGATATTAGGATTAAGTCACAATGTTCGGTCCATTGATCCGATTTTTAGCGATTGGCTACTAAACTTAGGAAGCGGAGATCTTACGAATGACCACGGCTTGCCTGAAGATATTATAGAAATTCCTGATCACTTTGTTTGTAAAGGTTCGCTTATAAAAGAAATTTTTGGCGACACTTTGAGTGCTGATAATGTCAATCAATACTCCAAAATGGCTATACTGTGCCCAAAAAATTCTGATGTAAATAAAGTTAATTAGCAAACTCTCAAAATTGTATTTGGTGACACAATGACATACCTTAGCACGGATTCTATCGGAGACAGTGATGATAACGATAAACAAAATATCCTGTCGGATTTTTAAATGACTGTTGTCCATCAGGAATGCCATTGCATAAATTGAATCTCGAAATTGGAAGTGTTATTATGCTTCTTCGAAATTTAAATACCAAAAGAGGTTTCTGCAATGGGACACGTCTAGCTGTGAAAAGCCTAATGGCTAATTTAATAATTGCACAAGTTTTAACAGGCAATTATTCGAAGAATCGATTTAGCCCCTACAAACACTGAACTGCCTTTCACTCTGCGGCGAAGACAATTCCCCATTAAATTGGCGTTTTCAATGACCATAAATACATCATGTTTCTAAAAGAGCCGGTATGTAGCCATGTCTAGAGTCCATCGATCTGATGACGTAAAACTATGTATTATAGAGGGAAATGGGCAAGGGGAATTGAATGAAAATTCTAAAAAGAATTTTACTAGAAACGTTGTATATAAGGAAGTTTTAGTAAAATAATTCCACCGTATTGTTATTAATTGTTATTTCAATTAAAAATGCTGTATATTGATTAATTTTTTGTCGATTTTTTTTCTCATTGATATGAACCCGTCGTAGGACGGGCTTTTTTACACTAGTATTAATATAATATATATATTAACATACTCTTTGGTTATACGCTTAAATGAATACCCTTACTTTGTTAGAAATATTTTTACTATTCGCATCTTGCAGTTGAATTGTTTTCGATATTTCACGTTCCCTTGTTTTCCGAAAATGGATTGCCACCACTTCTAGAGCACATACTGCTTTTCGCCAACAGATGGTGCTGATATTTGCTGATTTAGCTATTTTCTCTTAGGTTATCTTCGTTTTTTCCCGCATTTTCTTTACAATTATAATTTACGTTACCTGCTCGAAACTTGTTTCTTACTCAAAGTGCCATCCTGTGCACACACCAGGTGTACCTTTTTATATTATTATTATTAGCTTTATATTAACTTGCCTTCAGGTATCTTTGTAGTGGAATCTAGTAATCAATTTTTCACCCACTTCCCGACTACTTAGAGATCTGAAACTTTGCATGCATGCGTAAACAGGCTGACAATACATGTATCAATCATTAAAATTTGTACTTTAAACAAAGTTATTAGCAAAACTGCAATAGCCGATCAGAGCACAGACAGAAGGAGAAGCACGTAGGGATAGACGGACCAGGAGCTGTTTAATCGCATTTTATATAATTTTGCTGTATTTATAGAATACGAAATGTGTAATGACCTAGATTTATGCCTGATTTAGGCTCGTACAAATAATATTATATAGATATAACATTAAATCACATCAAATACATCAACTCATATTCCGTGGACAGACGGGCAAGGAGAAGCTCTGCTATTCAACAGAAAACAACCAAAACCAAGAAAAGGGCTGCCGTCTGCTCGAAAAGTACTCCTATTAATTTAAATAGAATTAATTTCAGCAACAGCCAATCAGAGCACAGACATGGAAGAAGAAGCACTGCGGTATATAAACAGGACAAAATCACGCTTTGCTCTATTGCTTTCAGTTATTCGTTATTGATAGTAAGATACAGGTGAATTGGAAACAATTTATTTTCTACTTGTTAGTAGGTACATTAAATTAATTAAAGCTTATTTTTAAAAAGATTTTTTTATATAGTACTAGCTGTTACCCGCGGGTTCCACCCCGCGTTTTTATAAAAATACGCAATGAGAATTATGCTATGATTATGATTGGATGTTGCTGTATTTAATTGTATTTAATTTAATAGCAGTGTTTGCCAGTCTGCCCTTTTCTTGGTTTCTGTTGTTTTCTGTTGAACAGCAGGGCTTCTTGCTGATGCTTGTGATGTCTATATATTTGTAGGGAAAGTCATGAATGTAGGTCCTTACAGAACTATCTGTGTATGTAGATTACTCCAAGGCCAAAATTAAAGTCACGGCCCCCCCCCCCTCCCCCCCTCCCCCCCTTCACTCCTCATGGACCACCACGGTACATACATTTAAGGTGTGCCACGGAGGTGCTTGCATACGGGATTCCAATACTGCGCGAATTTTAGTTCCAAAGCTATTCTATATCAATGATTTTGTTTGTATGGGCGGTGCCACGCCCCTTGTCCAATGCCCGTCTTATTTTCTCAGTAGAAGGATATGGATATGTAGTAAATTCCTACCGAGTTTCATTGATGTGTGATGTGTAATTCTAAAGTGATACACAAATCTGGAGTTGATAAAAAAGTGCCACGCCCCTTATCCTACGCCCATAAAATTTTACCAGTGGGACGACGCATTCAAGAGGCGACTGCATACGGAATTTCAATGCTGCACGAATTTTAGTTCCAAAGCTATTCTATATAAACGATTTTGTTTGTATGGGCGGTGCCACGCCCACTTGTCCACTGCCTGTCTTATTTTTCTAGCAGAAGGATATGGATATGTAGTAAATTCCTACCGAGTTTCATTGATGTGTGATGTTTTTTTTTTTTTTTTTTTTTTTTTAAATTTCCTCTTTTTATTGCGATCTGTACATAGTACATTTAGCAACATTTGTATCTAGATTATATTATACATAGCATTTATGGAGTGCACCCAGTGGTGCAACCATTCCTTAACAATTCGTTTTCAACGGATAAGGTCTGTCGTAGACTTTCTCTTGAGTCGTGTGAAAGTTGTTGACTGGGATGTCAATTCGGTTATGAGTGGGTTTGTGTGATTTTGAAGCCTCTGGATGTACGATCTGGCATGCTTATTTATTTCTTGAGCGACTGTGGGAACTTTAAGATCTCGATGGATTTGGTTATTTGTGACATAATAGGGTGAGTTTGTAATTATTCTTAGAGTCTTTGATTGGAATCTTTGCAGTATTTCTATATTTGAGTTGGCCGCAGTGCCCCACAGCTGTATACCGTATGTCCAAATAGGTTTTAAGACTGCTTTATAGAGGAGCAGTTTGCTATCGAGTGATACTTGGGAATTTCGGTTTATGAGCCAGTGTAGGTTTCTAAGTTTTAAGCCGAGAGCCTTGCGTTTAGTGAATATGTGTGTTTTCCATGTAAGTTTGTGTGTGTGTAATTCTAAAGTTATACACAAATCTGGAGTTGATAAAAAAGTGCCACGCCCCTTATCCTACGCTCATAAGATTTTACCAGTGGGACGACGCATCCAAGAGGCGACCGCCTACAGAATTTCAATGCTGCACGACTTTTAGTTCAAAAGCTAATCGAGAACAAAAATTTGGTTTGTATGGGCGGTGCCACGCCGTCTTGTCCAATCCGATGTTTTATGATTGATTGATGTATTGTGCTCCTGTTTACTAAGTAGTCGGGAAGTGGGGGAAAAATTTATTACTAGATTTGACGACATACAAACATACATACCTGAAGTGAAGTTAATATAAAGCTTATAAAAAGTCCTAAATTTACATCGCAAAATTAAGTACCTACATACACAGTAAGGGCAGTTAATATGGGAAAATTACCCTGCTGGAAAATAAATGACCTCTCAAAGCCAAAATTTCTAGCGCTTTGCTTAAATTTTTTTGGAGAATATTTAAACATGCTAATCCAACCATTATTCCTTCAACTATAACTTAATTCCCCTATCCCATATCGCCATACCCCCTAAAATATTATGAACCTCCTCCATGCTTTACAGTAAAGGGGAGGACGTATTTATCCCCAGAATTCCAATATCGGCATCCAATATGCCGTTTTTATTCAAAAGACTACAGTTCCCAATAAGGCTCAGTTTTGTTATGCCGATAAATAAATCTCAAGGACAAACGTTAAAAGTAACTGGTCTTTAGCTGGAAGAGGCCTTTGTTGCCATGAGGAATTGTACATATGTCAGATTTTCTCGTGTTGGATTTCCGAATAATCTTTTTGTGTACGCTCACGGCGCAAAAAAATAATGTTTACAGGGAGTGCTTAATTTAAATAAAATAAAAATGCTATCACGACTATCAATAAATCTACCTACCAAGAAGTAAATATAAAGCATACATGCCCGAATACGATATATGTATGAATGACGTAATATATAAATTATGGACGATAATGCTCTTATTTCCGAAAAAGCTTTTACTCCATTTTTAATTTATATACGTTAAAGATTTTTGTGCATCGTGTTCTTCTTATAAATCAATAAACTAATATAATATTTATTATCTCAATACAATCTCTTGTAAATACGCTTTACGAAAATTCTTTTTTATGCTTAAATTTTTTTCCTTATAGTGCGTCTTTGTTAGCAATTGGCAGACGCTGAGATTGCCGGAAATAAATTAGCAGAGTTGTGCTAATTCCATTGGTAATCTCTTCAAAGTGTAGCGTATAACTGCCCTTTTTAAGTGGGCCCAGACTCAGCCGCAGATCTGCGTCGAACATGCGCTCGGTATTCAACGCATGCGGACTGACGAGCTTCAAAGTATCGAAGTAACGGTAGCATGTTAAATGTCGCTGCCACAAGCCAACGCTTTCGGCGGAGTGCCCCTAAATAACGGCTTTGAATTGTTTCAAAAGATAAACAACACCAACGCGGCAAGCGGGTAGGCTCTGAGTTCAGCGCACTAATTGCAAATTTGTATATGGCGTAGGCAGATGATATAAACGGGGGTTTGATCAAATCCATAAGGGATATGATAAATTCATGGGAGATGTTGAAATAACAAAGTATGTAAGTGATTTGATCAAATCCCTTAACTGTTTTAGTGAAATAGTGAAATTATAGGCAGCGAGGTGGTTTTTGGTATCGATCTTCGCCCACCAACTGACTCTGCTGTTTGGTTTTGCTCGTTGCTGGCACAGTTCATTTTCTAGCGCAAATATGTAGGGGAGAGGGGGGTGCCTTCGTCCTTGAGGCACATTCGTCATAGGCGATTTCGGTATGAAGGAGTCATCGGACATCACTGTTTATTAGTAAAAACTAACCCATCACTAGCATAAATACCCCTCACAAAGTTTGCCATCTCTATCTGAACAGCTGACAAAGTTACATTTGATTTTGTGTTTTCGCGCTTCGTTGCCGAATTTTCAGGTCGGTAACGTAAGAAGTTTGTGGTGTACATATATCATTATTTCAATCTAAAGTGTATTAGTATTACTTGAATACTAATTATTGTGTAAATAAAAGTGCTTTATGTGAAAATAAAACACTGAAATTAGGAGTAAAAAAATAAAAAGAAAAAAAGTGACACCAGGTTGGACTCGTCTTTTTTTCATGGGGCACATTCGTCAATATAACTTCACAGGTGCTAAAAATCGAAATCGAGTTGAGGCTTCCAAGACCCTCGAACCTGGCTTAAACCTCCCGTAACCACACAAAATTAATATTAGGGTCGATCTCAGCACTTTAAACTTTATATATAAAAAAAAATTTATAAAAAAAAGTTTTACAATAACTACATTTTTTTGAAGCTCTTAAATATGATTTTTTTATATTTTTTTAATGCAAAATATAATAAAAACGTGTTATGTAACCAAAAACATGTCTTATCTAGTCTAAACAAGATTCTGTATTACCTTATGGTACCTTAAAGTGTGAATGCCGAAAGTGCCCCGCCAAATGCCGAAGCTACCCTGGCATGGGGGCACATTCAGCGAAATGACTTTTTTTACTAATCATGAAAAAAATAATACAAACGGAACTTTTTAAAGAAATTTTAGTATAACATTTTATTGTTAAATAATGAGGTATTGTAACAGTCTAATCGGTTTTTAAATATTTTCATTACCTTCTGAAATATAGGCCTTCAAAAAAAAGTAGACGAAGGCACCCCCCTCTCCCCTACATATACTATGTAGGTACATGTCTGCTTTTGTTTGCCATGCCGCTCAAATTCGTGCAACTGGCTGACAAAGATCCTAGTTTTTCAGGACATTTTTGAACAAGCGGCATGATAAAGAAAAACCTTTATGGACGACGCAAAAGGATAGAAGAAGCTATCACAGTCGTTGAACAATTTAAATTGGCACCACTACTCAAACTGTAACGCACTATTATGGAAGAAAATACGATGTTATGGAAGTAAGTAATAGAGAATCTGGGATTTTGATGAGAAAGTCTGGCTCCTATCCAGTTGTGAAAATCATCGCACCGGACAATTCATACTACATACTTCAGGAAACCCATCAGTCGGCTGACCATGGAGGAAGAGATATAATGCTGTACCTATAGCTTGAAATCGAAATACCTAATACCTACTTCAGTTGTACTAGAAGTTTTTAAAGCTTTGCACGGTATGTCAGTCTAAAAAAAATATAAGACCAACGTGTGGGTAATAATTTTTGGTTCTCCATTTTTGGCGTATATAAACAAATCGTTAGGCTTACCAACTTTGGAGCAGGCTACTATAATTGACCGTGAGCGAAGGAAGAATTGCATCGACTCATTTCGTGATTTGTTGATTGTCATTGCATATGCTGAAACTATACAATACGCTCATCATCCCCGCATTGCTGTTTGGCGCTGAAGCATAGGTTATCTCGCAGACTGATGCAGCTTCACTTGAAGTGTTCGAAAGAAAAGTGCTCCGAAAGATCTTTGAACCGATCCTAGTTGGCGACGACTACCGCATCCGATCGAACCACGTTCTGACCAACAAAAATAAGTAAAGTAAAGTCATTGCATATGCTAGACGCAATGGGAATTGTTAGTGTTTAATTGGAATTGCAGAATTTGTTGGAATCATCGGGACTCTTGGCAATAAAACATGATCTCCTTAAAACTTGATAATTGTTGATTCTACAATGTTACCCATTATTTTCAAGACGATGTAAAATTATGATGTGAAAATTTTATACAGGGAAACCTAAATATTCGTAAATATCTCGACTTCAGCGTCACCTATCGGATCAAAATTCTCTCCTTTTTATACCCTACACCTATGGTAATAGGGTATAATAACTTTGTGCGAAAATTGTAACGCATTAAAGGAGCCGTCCCAGGTATAGACATATAAGTATATAGAAATGCTTAGAATCACTTTCTGTGTTGATTTCCGGTTGTCCGTCTGTCCGTCTGTCTGTCCCTCTGTCTGTCCGCTCAGGATAGAAAGAAGGAGTTGTCCGATTTGGACTAAATTTGGTACACAGTTAGAGTGAACCTTAACTTAGTTTAAGTTCTGAGATTAGCCAAATCGGTGGAAGGACACGCCCATTACAGGCCTGTAAGTCCCACTACCTCGGTTTTTTTGCGTTCAAATTGCTGTAATTTGTCTAATTACTCATTGAAAAGAATAAAACTTGGTATTAAAGTTAAAGGGTCGGTCATCTATGTCATACGAAAAAATGGGCGTGGTCCGCCCACTATATAGGTGGAAAAATTTTTCCGGTAAAATGGCTCTCAATTGACTAGTTACGAATATAAATGAATGAAATTCGGTTCCCAAGTTGATATATAGGTCTTAGATACCATACACAAAAATGGGCGTGGTCCGCCTACTATATAGGCGATAAACGAAAAATCCTCTTAACTTCCATAATATATACACCAGAGCGTCCAGATTTGGTTACTTCGTTCATGATAGGATTACCTTTAAATTCTCCAGAAACGGGCGTGGTCCACCCACCATGGGGGCAGTAAAATAAATATGCCGATCCCAACTGTTGTACACCTGTCAGAGCATCAATATTTGGCATACATATTTCAGTGAATTATCACCGCACTTGGGAACATGGTGTTGGGTATTACTCTGTCGGTGAAACCCGACTGATGCTTCCTTACTTGTTTATAAGCTTTATATTAGGTTCACTTTCAGCGGTATGTCTGTCGTCAAATCTAGTATTAAATTTTTCACCCACTTCCCGACTACATAGAGATCTGAAACTTTGCTTACATGCGTAAACAACAAGACAATGCATGAATCAATAAATTTTATGGGCGTAGGATAAGGGGCGTGGCACTTTTTTATCAACTCCAGATTTGTGTATAACTTTAGAACTACACATCACACATCAATGAAACTCGGTAGGAACTTACTACATGTCCATATCCTTCTACTGGGAAAATAAGACGGGCGGTGGACAAGTGGGCGTGGCACCGCCCATACAAACAAAATCGTTTATATAGAATAGCTTTGGAACTAAAGGTCGTGCAGCATTGAAATTCCGTATGCAGTCGCCTCTTGGATGTGCCGTCCCACTGGTAAAATTTTATGGGCGTATGACAGGGGGCGTGGCACTTTTCAACTACACACTTGAGCTTCAGTTTATAATTCTGTGGTCAAAAGCAATAACGACTTAAGTCGACTTAAGACGAAATTGAGTTGACATTACCACTGTATTCCTGACGTTGATGCGCATATTTTGTTCAAACCCCGGTATCTGTACCCATCTCAGAAAAAAAGTTATTTAAAAAAAACACATGCACTTATGTACATGCACTTATGTGCATTTCAAATTTCGAATTGCATTTACTCGAAACAGTTGTTTTCGACTTAAGTCGTTATTGCATATGACCACAGAATTATAGGTACACACATCAATGAAAAACGATAGGAACTTACTTGCCGCGCCCTGCAGGCAAAATAGCAACAATTCACCGCGCCAAAGCAACGGGGGTTTTGCGCATGGGTCGAGCTCGCCGCGCCTTGCAAGCAAAACAACAACAACTCACCGCGCCACAAATATTAGGGTCGATCACTGCCGTATTATTTGTTAAATTGAGGATATGACATATGACGATAGGAAACACAGTGAATACCCTAAATATTGTGTACTGCTCTGCAAGTTTTAAATTCTTTTTGTGAAAAATTTCAGAGCTCTAAAATTGAATTTATGGAAGACTAGGTTGGCAAGGAATAGGGTTGCAGAAAGCTCGTCACAAGAAAGCGGATCACAATTGTGTCAGAATAAATTCTGACGGGAACGCAAGAATAGGGCTGTTAGTTTCCTACTAAATACGCTAAATTCACTTCTGTTGTATCAGAATGGGCACATGCCCTGCGTGCGTTCATTTGACCGACCATCTGTGCCTAGTCCCCATTCAGAGCTAAAAGACCAACATGCAAGCGGAACGTATTGAAGTACTTCACAAGAAGTTAAGAAATATATAAAAAAATTTCTAATATAATGAATACAAATAATTTGACAAACCATTCTAGACTGTGCGTGGCCTGTACACAAACCAACAAATTTGGGTCTATCTGTACATGCCCTATAAGCAATTCAGTAGTCAACTACGAAAATAACGCACTTATGGTAGAATTACTCTAGCGGTAAGGTTAGAAATCGTGTCAGCTGACACAATCTATCTTACCCGAACACAATGTTCGCTATTACTCTGACCGGATTGAGTAGTAGAAATTTCTGCGTCGATTAGAAAACTACTGCAAAAGTCGTGTCAGCTGTGAAAAGAATGTTGCCACCCAAAAAATTCGTTGAAAATTGAAATAGAATTAAAGCTTTTCCTATGCAAGAGATAATATGGCAACACTGATTAAAACAAGCGAATATTTATTTGAAATACAATCCACCTGCGCTTTCGCTCAACACATTGAGTCAATTATTTCGTCGTTTGAATTCATTTTTCACGATATATTTTGTTTGTGAACTCTGTTGCAGAAAAGTGTTGCCAGTGACCTTCGATTTTAGTTCAACAAAAGAAGTGATTGTTTTTGCCGAAATTAGTTAAAAAAAGTAGTACACAATATAGAGATGTAAAAACTATGATAATTCTGTGCCATAAATTTAATAAAGAATGTAAAATTTCATCTCAGAAGTAAATAAACAGTGTTCTTCTTTTGTGCACAAAACTATACGGCAGCACTAGCAAAAAGAATAGACTGACAGCTGCAATCCGTTTAGCTGTTAGAGTAACTGGGCAAATTGCTATCCGGCGCGATTGAATTCGATACCGCTGGACTAATTAGACCATTATAGTTGACTTTTCAGTAGTCGACTACGCTAACTTTTATGACCTAACTATAAGCTAACTACAATGTAGTGCAGAGCTGCCCCAAAATCAAAGCGAGCTGCTTTCTTCTTTTTTGCTATTTACTTTTTTTGAATTTTTTGAATTTATTTATGTGCATTGTAAAATTGAAATTGAAAAATCAAAGCAGGCCGTTTGTTTTCTTTCTTTTTTGTTTTATATAATTGTCAAAAATCGGCTCAGAAAGAAATGAAAAGATTTATCGTGAAATATATAAGGAAATATGATGATATATTATGTTAAACAGGCAACGATTTTACACCATATTTTAATAAAGCGTATTATTAGCTTATCAACTAATAGTTTAGTTGAATAGCTTCATATGAAATTAGTTAGCTATAGCTAAAAAATTAGCTAACTTTTAGCTAACTTCTTAATAACTAACTTTTAGCTAACTTCAAAGTAACCGACTTTAAGTTAGTTGAAAAGTCATCGAAGGGTAATCGGGACTGACTACTGCCTAGGACATCGCAATGTTAAAAAAGTCAGTCATTTCCACTGAAAGTAGTCGAAGAATAGTCAGCTATAGTTGCGAAGTAGTTAGCTTAATGTGCACTAAAAGTTAGTTGAGTTGCCGGTAGGGTATGTACTTATTTGGCTAAGCGCCAATGAGCAACTTCTTTTCATCCCGTGTAAACCCCTCCTTTTTATAAGCTTTATATTAGGTTCACTTTCCGCGGTATGTACATATATGGTGGAATCTAGTAATCAATTTTTCACCCACTTCCCGATTACTTACAGATCTGAAACTTTGCATACATGCGTAACCACCATGACAATGCATGAATCAATAAATTTTATGGGCGTAGATTTGTGTATAACTTTAGAACTACACATCACACATCAATGAAACTCGGTAGGAACTTACTACATATCCATATCCTTCTACTGAGAAAATAAGACGGGCACTGTATAAGGGGGCGTGGCACCCCCATACAAAAAAAATTTTTGATCTCGATTAGCTTTGGAACTAAAGGTCGTGCAGCATTGAAATTTCGTATGCAGTCGGCTCTTGGATATGCCGTCCCACTGGTAAAATTTTATGGGCGTAGGATAAGGGGCGTGGCACTTTTTTTTATCAACTCCAGATTTGTGTATAACTTTAGAACTACACATCACACATCAATGAAACTCGGTAGGAACTTACTACATGTCCATATCCTTCTACTGGGAAAATAAGACGGGCGGTGGACAAGTGGGCGTGGCACCGCCCATACAAACAAAATCGTTTATATAGAATAGCTTTGGAACTAAAGGTCGTGCAGCATTGAAATTCCGTATGCAGTCGCCTCTTGGATGTGCCGTCCCACTGGTAAAATTTTATGGGCGTATGACAGGGGGCGTGGCACTTTTCAACTACACACTTGAGCTTCAGTTTATAATTATAGGTACACACATCAATGAAAAACGATAGGAACTTACTCGCCGCGCCTTGCACGCAAAATAGCAACAACTCACCGCGCCAAAGCAACGGGAGTTTTGCGCATGGACCGAGCTCGCCGCGCCTTGCAAGCAAAACAACAACAACTCATCGCGCCACGAGGGTCGATCACAGCCGTATTATTTATTAAATTGAGGATATGACATATGACGATAGGAGACACTGTGAATTCCCTAAATATTGTGTACTGCTCTGCAAGTTTTAAATTCTGTTTGCGAAAAATTTCAGAGCTCTAAAATTGAATTTATGGAAGACTAAAAAGTAGAAAATAAAATTATATAAAAAAAAACTTTTTAAAAATAAGCTTTAATTTATTTAATGTACTAAAAAGTAGAAAATAAATTGTTTCCAAGTCACCTGTATCTTACTATTAATAAAAGCTTGTGCGCTCAATATCCATATTCAAAATATCTTTCATTACTAGAATCTATTTGCAAAAAATTATTTAAATAAAATATTGTGGTAACTGATTGACAAATATTGAACAAATGAGCGCCCCAAGCTTTTATTAATAGTAAGATACAGGTGACTTGGAAACAATTTATTTTCTACTTTTTAGTACAATAAATAAATTAAAGCTTATTTTAAACATTTTTTTTTATATAATTTTATTGATTTACATTTCTCTTTTCCGTATTCCCGTTCCATTCCCAGTTTGCACCCTTCCAGCTGGCACTTTTCCCTTTTCCCTCCGCTCTCGCGCAAATATGCGCCCGTACTGATCAACACTTCAAAATCTGCAAGTGACCGCGAAGCAACATTAAAGGGCAAGCCCCCAACTTATAAATAAACTTTATATTCGTTGTTTCACATTTAACTAATTTAAAATGAAACGCGCAACTCCGCGCAAAAACCCAAAATACACCGTGCGTTTTCTTTTCGACTAAGAAGTCGAAATCGGTTTATACATTGGTCCTTCGAGGCTAAACGCGAACCGCCATGTGAAGTTTGTGTTAAACCCTGCTAAACAGTTTTAAAGAAAATTTTAAAAACTAAATATATAATGAGGTGAGGTGAGAAAAAGTGCTCAGCCGAACATTGAACGAAGACGATGTTAAAATACACATGAAAAAACAACAGTGAAAACTAGACAGTGCACATATGTATGTATGTATGTATGTACATACATATACATTTTAACCTTCTGCGACTGACGTGGTAGTCTGACAGACACCAAGAAAGAGAAAAACGCGTTTTTACCGTTATTTTTCAAAGGTAGACTCTCACGTTCTTTGTACCTTCCAATTACGTACCCAAGCGTGTATTAGTGTGCCGAAAGCGTTCAAGGCGACCGCATGCGTCGTTGTGAGTGCAAAAGTGTCTACGAGTCAACCACGTCAGCTTTAACGTATGAGTCTGAGAGACAACCACGTCAGTATATTTGTTATATTCTCGTAGTTTCTCCTAAACAACACGTCAGTGAAATCGTTTTGCTACGTTATATTTCTTGTTTGTCCTTCTGTGACTGACGTGGTAGTCTGACAGACACCAGATCTAACCCCTCCCCCACCAAGAGTTTAAACTATTTCACCAAGTGGAAGGAAACTTTGCTCCATTTATCCCCCAAAAATAAAAAGAGTAACCAGATATTGTTGCTGTGATTGCTCCAAGCAGTACTCTAAGCCACTTTGTAATGACGGCCAAGATAAGTTATAACTTTTTATTTAACCATTGAATGGATCTCATTTTTTGTGTACTGATTAATTAAAGTGTAAACTTTAACAAAAGTGAAACGTTTGCTTAAAAAAATTAAATATAGAATATATTTTTTTCCTTTTTGTATAGATATAAGTTTTGGAGGGGCAATTTGTGCCATGTCAATAAATCCAATTTAACATGAAATGTCTTTTTGAATAATAATTTTTTTTATTATTAATAACAACTTCCACCCTTAAGTTAAATATAGCAATCATAACTTTAGGTGTACAAAACAAAACATTAAAAATATAAGCAATCGAATTGGTGTCTGGTGTACTACCACGTCAGTAGAATTGTGAAACTAAGTCACGTCAGTCGCAGAAGGTTAAATGCTAACTCCCAAAAAATTCTATGCGCATTTAAGAACAACGATAGTATTTCTTTACATAATTAAAATTTACAAAAAAGTGCACAAACTAAAAGCGAAAATAGATAAAAAGAAAAGTGTTTACAAAAGTGCTAAGCAGCTGCAACTACAAAAACAACAACAAAACGTCATCAGCAGCAGCAGCCATAATATAGTCACAATCACTACTTTTCTCCCACTCCCCCAGCCAAAGAAGCCCCTTTATCCCAAAAAGGGCAAACTGTAAGTACAATACCTTGCTTACTTTAATTGGTTAAACACAATCGATTACCGGTGTACCCATCACCCAATAATACCGATATAAAGGAGTATATATTGTATGTATATATACACAGATCGTATATATATTTCCAACGTTGGCATATGCAAAAAATTGCTGTGCCGAAATTGCAAACCCTTTGCACATAACTGCACACATTTTCCCAATTGCATATTTCTCACTCTCCCATTCCAATCATTAGCATATTCCAATATACAGTCCACTACTCACATTCTCACACACAGCCTAGCGCTCCCGGCGCTCTTGATTTACCTCTTTAGGTAATAGCAAAAACAGGTCACTTTGCGGACGTCACCCTACGGCCGGCATAAACGATTATTCCGTTTGCCATTCAAAGTGCCAACAAAAATCTATTTTTTTCCCGAAATTTAAATAAATTAAATTTATTCAAAAATAAACCTTAAAATTTAATAAATTTATTTAAATAAAATAAAAATAGTTTTTATTCGGACTGACTTGCCAAAGAGAAATGACAATACTTAGTTGTCTATTTCTGTTCTGAAAATCTGTTCGGAAATCAACACAGAAAGTGATTCTAAGCATTTCTATATACTTATGTCTATATTCCTTTATGTCTAATGAACTAAATCAAATTTTTCCATAAACAACATTATTAGTCTTATTTGACTCCATATATGGTACAAATAAAAAAACTCACATTTTTTACTTTCTCTTAAAAACTATGCATACTATGCAACTATATAAAAAATGAGCATCCATTTCGTGATCAGTGGGCGATTTCACATAGGGGGGCTTGGTCTCCATGCTAGGTGCTGACCCCATGCATTTAAGGGTTATACAAGTTTATGTTTATTCGGCAGCTTGAATGTTAGAAAGAATAGTTTTTATTCGGACTGACTTGCCAAAGAGAAATAACAATACTTAGTTGTCTATTTCTGTTCTGAAACAAAGCAATTTTAAGTGTACAACAACAAAGAATTAGAATTATTGCTCACATGGGCAGGTCATATACAGGTTTTTGCCAGAAAACCTCATCAGTGACTTTTAATGTGAATTCTAATAATTTCTAAACGACTAATTACTCGAAATAGACGCATTAATTAATAATTCTATTCTATAACTATAACTATTCTTTCTAAAATAAAAATTTTAATTTTTACAAATAAATTTAAAATTTTTTACAAATATCCTATCTCTATTCTTCTTTATTATATAAATTCCCAATTTATATAATTTATTAAGTGCATATATTCAGTGAAGCCCTGTATCTCTGCAAAAGCCACTGACATATAATAAAGGCAAAAATTATATATATCATTATTCCCAATTACGAATTATAATTTTTGAAAAAAAAAGGTATATTTCACGCTACGTCAGCGTGAAAAAAATTTCACCACTCCACTAGCAATTCGGTATTGCAAGAAATTATTTCACGCCACTCCTAACGTGAAATAAATTTCACTCATAAGAAATAAATCTCACTATCTCGTAGGCGAATTTTCATTTAGCGGAAAAAATAAATATCGCTTTCTCAAGCGACAAATTTCATACGCTGCATCCATTTATCAAATTTCATTCGCAAAATGTCGCATATCTCCAAATCGGCAAATGAAGCTACAATTCAGAAAACGAGAATCCATCCCGCGATCTCTAAATGCATATTTGAATCCGACCTCCTCGTGACATTCTGCACGAATTTTCAATTAATATCGCGTAATGACCTAACAAAATCCCTTTTGTTGTTCAAGCGTGAAAGACTCGAGGATAATTGGGTTCGACTTTTCAGCGCTTACAAAGACATTCTCTTCCGTGACGACAGTGAGTTGCCTGATGATTCAAAAGGGTCGATGCGCCAGAAATTTGATCTCTGTTCCGAGAATTTCCTGACATGCAAAGCCCAGATTCTCGATCTCCTCGAGAAAAGGCTTCCGCAAAGCGTAAAAAGCTTGCCATTCTGAAAGAGAAAACAGAAGTTCGAGAACCTCAATGTTCCTCGAATACCCATCCCCGGGTTCCGCCTTACAAATCCGAAACCTTCTACGGTGGTTATGGGGAGTGGCCGGCTTTCCGTGACATGTTCACGGAAAAGTATATAAACCACCCAAAACTGAATCCCGCTTAGAAGCTGTACTACCTCCGGTACAAAACTAAGGGTAAAGCCTTTGAGTCGCATACACCGTTTTCGTCGACGAACGAAACGAAATGGTGTATGCAACTCAAATGCTTAAGGCGGGTGCTATCGTCAAGCCGTTTCCATTGGTAGACGAAAATTTCTCTCTCGCCTGGGAAGCGTTTAAGGTGCAATACAAGGATGAGCGAAGTGTGGTCGACGACAAAATCAGAACTCCTCTGGATATCTCCGCTGTGACCACAGTAAGTAGTGAGGCGATCCCCAAAGCTTCCACTACTGAAAATAATGTTCTGACCCCTCAGAAAATTTCCACTCAAAACTGGGATCCCAACCCAGTTTGTAGCTGCTCGTCAATACTCCTTCAGACGAGCGGATACGAGGGCATAGAAAATCCCCTTTCGATTCGCCATCATAAATCCCAACCAAATTCACCCCTGAATTTGGACAAAAATTCATTGCAGAACATTGTTGCTCCGCAACAAATTCTGCCGTTAGGGGGCAAAGTCTTTGCCTCGGCAGGATGGCTATCGCCGCGGTAGGCCAACTCCGCACCCAACCGCTCAATTCCGAAAAATGGCAGCCTCGTCAATCCTCCATCTCTACGGTGGGTAAATACCGCACCCACCTGCTCAATTAAGGGAAGTGGCTCCATCGCCGGCCCTCAAACTCCACGGTGGGTCAAACCCGAACCCAACCGCTTCATTCAGGATATCATCATCCCCAGACGGTGCTCTGCATGTTCTCGAGCTGCACGGCTTCTACCTTTCCCTGAAGCCTGGCCGAAACGAACTGTCCATGCCATTACATTTCTGAAAAAAAGGGAAATAAATGTTCTCCTTCCCCTTGAAGAACAGGCCGTCATCTCCAAACGGTCTTCATTATTTTCCCGAGCTTATAAATGGTGCGCTTTCTCTAAGCCTCAACTCACCATTTATAACAACGTCCTAGCCCTGACGCCGACTGAACGAGCAGCTGCAATTCTTCAGAAGGCTGAGGGAAGTGCGGGTTTCCTCTCCTCACCCTTTTGTGCCCACCGTGCTGACCCCAACTAAGAGGCGCGTGGGACGAATCATCAAGCTGCACCGTGGCGCTGACAGCCACATCCGAGTTGTCAACGTCCGCACTTCAACCAGCATATCTACTCGTCCAAAGGCCTTCACCCGACCGAATAATCGTTATCGCTGCTGCCTTGGTCAACAATTTAATTCTTTCCGCATCTGCCGCGGATTCTTGACACAAACACTAACGCTACGGGAGGTTGTAGCGAGGGCCCCCTGGCATTGTCTCAATTACTTGGCCCAGCCGCACTCCACACGTGACTACGAATCAGTTTGTCAGTGCATGGAATGCGGACTGGACCATAATACGTTGTTGAATTCATTCCGGAAAGATACGCCTCTACGCGCACCAGCGCCCGCAATCGACGAGCCGAATATCCCCAGTGCCGGCCGGCCCCAGTTGCGCGGCCTGCTGCACATCCAAGGTGTCCTGCGCCCATTGCGCAGCCCGGTACACTCGTCCGCCGTGGGATATCCGCCGTTGAGTAGTAGCAGTACCGCAGCAGTTACAGAAGTCGCGACACGCCACCCCTCCAATCCGGGGACTATCTGTTGCAGTTCTGCAAGGTGGCCAGAATGGCTAAGCGCCAATGAGCAACTTCTTTTCTCCCGTGTAAACCCTTCCTTTTTGATTTACATTTCTCTTTCCCGTATTTCCGTTCCATTCCCAGTTTGCACCCTTCCAGCTGTCACTTTTCCCTTTTCTCCGCTCTCGCGCAAATATGCGCCCGTACTGATCAACACTTCAAAATCTGCAAGTGACCGCGAAGCAACATTAAAGGGCAAGCCCCCAACTTATAAATAAACTTTATATTCGTTGTTTCACATTTAACTAATTTAAAATTAACCCTCTAACCGGCCAATTTTTGTTTTTGATGAAAAAATTACCATATACTAATTAATATGTAAGAAACAAGAATATGAAGTCAGATTTAAAAAAAAATCAATAGGTATCCCTCCAGGTGCAAAAAGGTGTACCCCGCCTTTAGGCGGGCTTGCCTGTTACAGCGTAAAAAAATGATGATTAGTCCATAGTAAGTTTTATTTAAAAAAAAGACTTACTTCAAAACATTTGAAATGAAAAGGTCATAAATATAAATTATATTATTATAAATGATATAAAAAATTTATGGTTTAGCGAATATCAGCTGGGGGCGCATAAGTTCGCCTATCAGCAGTCCTCATTTTAGGACTTGTAGTTGGTGATATACGCACTGTTTTATTTTTTCATTCGATAATGAGCATAATACATAAGTAATTTCTACTCGGAAATCAGGCAATTTCAAATCATGTCTGCACTTAGGGTCTGAATCGTGAATGCGATGATAGAGTAAGTACGCATTTACGACAGTCATGTCCTGTATGTGATAAAATAAGCGCAATGTAAATTTTGTTGGTCTTTAGACGAATGTGACAGCGCCCTAATAAGCCATTATATCACGACCAACCGTGTGAAAGCTATACTCTTTCACAATTTTTGGGAAGTCGATTTCTACGTATTATTTTTGTTTTCTATCAAAACAGTGGCGTTTAGTCCTTGAGCGGTGGCAGCGAAAGTGCGAGATGGCTAAACACCAGCATAGGTAGAAACTAGTCGTACACATTTTGATCTTTCCACAGTATAGAGGATATGTTAACAGCAATAACATTGCTCAGAAATTCTTCTGAATAGCCCCGTCCTTAATTTTTTACATCAATGTCCTTCAAAAATTACAATTCGAAATTAGACGGAATAGTAGATTCATCGTATATTTCTGATGATGATGATGATCACGCCCTTTTCTTTCATTGGGACCATTGTTACACAGCAAGACAATTCTGGCCTACGATCAACCAGAGCAGATCCAGTGAATTGATCCCACTAAACAAACCCTCCATAGGGATTGCCGTAGGAATCATAATCGGGCCCTGCCTCATTGGTCAACATGCCAACAGACTGTGACTGCTGTACAATGACTTCTGCAGAAGCTGCAGAGACGAAGACTGTGAGGATTCTGTTGAACACCTCCTTTGCAAATGCCCAGCGCTAGCAAGAACGCGCTTTCGATTCGTGGGACATTACTTCCTGAGCTGTCTAGCAGACTTGGAAAAAACGCCACCAGGACATATCGACAAATATACCAGAGCCACAAAGTGGCTCCCATACATGGGAAGTGTATAGCGGAAAACCCCCCACGTGGTAACACAATGGGCCTTCTGGCCTAAGTGATGTCCTTGAGACGACCACTTAACCTACCTACCTACCTGAGTAGATGCTGGGTGAGTGTGCTTCCTTTACGGTACTTAATATTTATGGAGGATGAGAGAAGGTCAATGCCATCAATGCCACTAGAAATTGTTAAATGCCGTATATAATTATCTAGTTGTGCAAAAGCTTCATTGGATATTTGAATATCAGGATCTATAATGCTGTCATCGCTGTCTAAATTATCCTAGCTTACACTATTATCATCTGCAGAACCATCATTATCTATTACATATTTAATCAATTTTTGAGTAGCTTCATAAGCGATAAATTGAAACGTTTACGATTAGTTTCCGTGTTCACAACTATGAAACAATTATTTCTAATTGCCCTAAAAATAATTATAGAGATAAAATATATAAAATTATTTATGAGTAAAATTTGCATACTTGGAAATACAGAATATATTTTTTACCGGGAACCGGCAACTCCGCCTTTAGGCGGGGTGCACATTTAGCTTATCAGAAGCTTATTTTTTTGGGAATATACATAACAAAAGTTATAATATCTAAGAAAAACACCGTAGCTATACAGTGATAATTTTTTAGTAACAATTGAAGCCCGATAACTAATTTTTTTGAATTTTTGAATATTCTCTTCACGGTAAAATTATTTTTTTCTTCATTTCACACGAATTTTCGACTTCGATTGATCACAGATGCTTGTATCAATGCGCTAAGAACATACAAATTATATATTTACGTTGCTTTAGCATATTTCCACATAATTGCGTAGTTATAAAGGTGAAAATTTATAACGACGCTACGCTATTGCTGTTTTGCTTAACCCCGCCTTTTGGTGCCATTGCCGGTTAGAGGGTTAAACGCGCAACTCCGCGCGAAAACCCAAAATTCACCGTGCGTTTTCTTTTCGACTAAGAAGTCGAAATCGGTTTAAACATATTATTCAACTAGTTTTTGAAAGGCGCACTGGAGTCCCTCATATGCGGTTACTATTAACCGTATTGAGGCAGTACAAAGGAGATTTACCAGATTTGCCTTTAAGAAAACCGGCTGGGACGGCGATTGTTGGCCAACATATAAGCAACGGTGTCTTCTAATAGACCTAAAATCGCTTGAAGCCAGGCGTAAATACTATTTGATTATGTTAGCCAGAGACGTACTTTGCAATAAGATTGATTGCTCTGCGCTATTATCTCTCTTTCCAATATATGCTCCTTCAAGACAATTAAGAAGTATAGAGCTTTTTTTTAACACCTCGAGCAACAACAAATTACAGTAGATCTGATCCTATTTCGAAATCTTGCATTGAGTTTAAATCTGTTCATAATGAACTAGATATTTCTCGGTGTCGTTATATGTATATTTAAAAAGGAACTACTGAATTTGCTCTAAACATTACTTTTTTTTCTTGCTCTGTTTGAATTGATAGAATTTAGTGAAAAA
The DNA here is from genome assembly GCA_963457695.1 of Neria commutata. Lineage (NCBI taxonomy): Eukaryota > Metazoa > Arthropoda > Insecta > Diptera > Micropezidae > Neria > Neria commutata. The sequence continues at coordinate 38,963,859 of OY735246.1, forward strand.
TTGTATTTATTACTATAGTATTTTTAAGATATTACTGTATTATTGCTAAGTGTAAGGACCGTTTTCTCAATGTCCGGCTAAGCGAAAACCAGCACATTTAACGGCGACTTTTGAAGTTTCCGATTTCACAGTATTTGATCAAAATTGCTCTGTCGGTTAAGCTAACCAGCACCGCTTCTGTCGGTTAACTTAACCGGCTCACCGTTTGACAGCTAATAAAAGTGACGTTTTCAACTGACGTCTAATATTGCTTTATTTTTTATTCAGAAAATCGAGAAAACTGCGTTTTTTACGCATTTTACAAAATGAAAAAAGCAATGATTATAAAAGAGGAAATGGAAAAGAGAAGGAACCTATGAGTGCGCCAAGCCTCTCCACTATTGGATCAGTGCTCTTTTTCTACTGGGCGCTACCCGTTTGTCCAGCATCTCTTTTCTTCTTTGCTTTAAATTTTTTCACAGAAAATTATTTTGAAATTTATTTTGCGATTCATATTGACAACAAATGTACTAGAACAAGCGTCAAATCTTTTACATTTTTACTTGAACCGAGAGAATGTTAACCAGCACATGGTGGAAACGAAAATTCTTAACCGCCAGGTAAACTGCTTTCCGTCGGTTAGTTATCTGCTGGTTAAGAGTGAAACTAACCAGACATTGAGAGAACGGCCCTAAGAGAGCTTAACTCTATAGATGATAAATTAATAAATAAATATACATACATATATTGTAGACTGTTGGAGAAGGAATAAATTTCTATATGTTTTTGACATAGCAAAACTACATTAAAAATGTTTTTTTTCGAATAGAAAATTTATCACCACGCAGGCGGCAGGCATTGTTTTGATAAGTACCCTTTTACTGAAGTCTTTGTGACATTTTTGCAAAGCGCAGGATTTTCGATGAACAAGGCAAGGAACATAAGTTACATCATCATGGTTCATCGCCGCCAGCCTTGAACAATAGTACAGCACGTCGCTAGATCAAAAACATAAAACATTTTGTGTTTTTGGTTATAGCTTGCAACACCATCGTCGTTGATGGGAAATCAGTCTCCGTTAGCGAATTTGGTGTCACCGCCTGCTAATAAGCTAGAGAAGTGCTCCCTCCATAACCCTAGTATGCTCTGCGCATCCGTTACCAGGTTACCGATTTGGTATGACAAGACGCTGTCCGGGTTAACGCTTAACCTTTTGCTAGAATTTTCGGGCGCCAATCTTGTCTGCACATCTTGATCTCCTCACGCTCTTACAAGTACATGGGCGTAGGATAAGGGGCGTGGCACTTTTTTATCAACTCTAGATTTGTGTATAACTTTAGAACTACAACTGGATAAGGGGGCGTGGCACCGCCCATACAAACCAAATTGTTTACATCGAATAGCTTTGGAACTAAAATTCGTGCAGCATTGAAACTCCGTATGCAGTCGCTTCTTGGATGCGTCGTCCCACTTTAATGAGCGTAGGACAAGGAGCGTGGCACTTTTCAATTAACTACTCATTTTCGTATAGCTTGAGAACTATACACCACACAGCAATGAAACTCGGTAAAAGCTTACACCATAGCTCTATCCTCCAACAGTTAATACTTGGTTAAGCCTTTCTATTGGAGAACTGGTCACTGGATAAGGGGGCGTGGCACCGCCCATACAAACCAAATGTTCAATTCGAATAGTTTTGAAATTATAAGTCGCATAGCATCAGAATTCGATATTGGGCTGAAATTTAGACGTCCCGTTCCACTGGTAAAATTTCATGGGCGTTTGACAAGGGGCGTGGTACTTCTTAGTTGTTCAAATCTTATAATTTTTGAAGTATAAGTCAAACATCATTGAAACTCGATATGGAGTCACTACTTGCTAATGTCTTTCTACCACACCTCCCATACAAGTCAAATTTTTAATATCAAGTAGCTTTGAAAATATTAGTCATACAAAAATATTTTGAATATTGTGAAGTTTTCAAAAAAAGCTCGACAGATTTGAGTGGTTGTGAAAAAAATTCCCTGTCGTTTTGAAGTGTTAGTTACAATGCCGATAATAATAGGTTGTTGAAGTCAGTCAAATGCGCGGCGAGCTACTTCCGTTTAAACCGCACTGATACCCAGCGAGCTACAGAAATAGTAGTATTAGTATGTCCCACAGAAGATACCAGAACTGTATCTAACCAATACTGTCACAAATTCTAGCACTAACACAATTAACTTTTAACATAAAACGGCTGGACCTTTGCCCACCCAGCTGGACGTGTGAGGCAAAAAAGTGCAATATTTTCGATCAGCTGATTCAGTTACACTTCTGTTGGCTATTCTGTGGTATGTCCGCATCACGTACGAGAAGATCTGAAAATGAACGACAAGATAATAGGTTAAGGATTCAACAAGTTCGTGCGCATCAATCACAATGCCAGCGAGCACGACAAAGTGAGCATGAACGATTGCGTTGACGCGGTGCTCCTGTGAGCCTGGAACGAGTGGCATTCCAGTACAATCCAGAAATCGATAACTGTGTGGACAGATCAGTAACGATTGGAGAAATGTCAGCCCGGTGTCCACAGTGAGCCATTACGCTCATTAGTTTCTGGAGCGGGAAGTGATTCTAAGCATTTCCTGGCCAACATCCAAAAATATAACAGTTGTTTCCAAATGACTTCGATTGGAGCAACGCATATTGTACACAACAATTTCATGCCTACTTTCAAGATAATTCCAACACAATTGTCTTTCGCATCATTCTCCGTTGTATCAGAAACAATTTCACAATTTCATAATTTCACACACCATTACAGATTCTTAATTATGGACCTCATTATGGTGCTCATTTATGGCACCATATAATACTTAAGTTGAAAGAAAGTAGTTTACAAAATTTGAGTCTGATAGCTGTTGTTAGGGTGAAAATATTCACGAAAACGTATTCTCTCTGTACTCAATTTTCATATTATTATAAATATTCCTACCATTATTGAAATACATTTCAAAACAAATTTTGGAATTAAATAATTATTTTAGGCAGAACAACGTTTGCCGGGACAGCTAGTTTCCAATAAATAAAAATTTGTTTAAATCGCTTTTTCTCAAATTAAGATTTCAACTTTACATGGTGCTATTTTTTATACCGCAGCTATAGATAGATGGACAAATGGGGTAGTAGGGGCGAGAAGCTCAAATGGAGGTGCTCGTTTATCAGCAGGAATCAAGTGAATTCAATTTTAAATTGGATTTATTATTTTATAAACCTCAGACGCGGGATCATTGCAATGTATTAAAAAGCAAAACCAAGACCTTAATAGTAATTGATTGGCACAACAGCTTTTGTGGGCTTAGGCCTAGCTTTCTCGCATTAACTTGTGTGTGCTTGTTATATTTTGCACAAGTTAATGGGACCTACATTAACCGAATCCGAACGGGTTGAGAAGCATTTCATGGCAAAGAATATTCTCGGATAATTGCCAATTCGTCGCGAGAAGTGGCGCCGCGCAAAGAAACAAGTTGAAAACAAATTCTCTTTGTTTTAGATGGTATTGTGCCCGGCTGAGAATTGAACCGAGGCTATTCCGCATCAGCTACCAAGCACTTATTCCACTGAGCCATCGCGGCGCCAAAAAAAACCAAGAAGTCTCCCAAACAATATATGGTTTGTAAGTTGGACTTCAATTCGGTCACTACAAAACAATTGGAACGTATGTGTATAGTTAAAAATTTTTAAATCGGAACGAATTTAGAATTCGGTATAAATCACCTCAAAAAAAAGGCGGGAAGCGGAAACACGACTCATAACATTATTTGTGGTCATCACTGATTTTTATTTTGAGTCCTACCCGAATTTAAAAACATCTGGGAAGCGGAAACAAGACTGATAACTGTATTTATAGTTATTTGTATTTATAGAAGACTATTCCAGAACCTCGATGTGCGACCGAAGAACGAATTCTCCCTGTAATGCGATGTGCGTTGGAGATTTGTCGAAACATGGTATCGATGGGCCCCGCTCGCCATTCGCGTGCTGCGAGAAAACACGCGGGCAGCTGGGATAAGATCTCTTATCTCAGCAGAGCATCTACCGTTAAAGTAACGATAGAAAAGGCTGAATTCAATTTATTTATTATAAGGTGTTGGCATTTAAGACATTCGCCTTTTGCATGCCGCATTGGTACAATATACCTACTTATAATCAACTAATCCTACTTAAATTAATTAATAATTTTTTTTTTTTTTTTACTAAGTACAATAAAAATACAAATACAATAAATAATCAACCAATTATGCTTAAAATTTTAAGAGAGGATAAGAGATAAGAGAAAATAGAAATCAAAGAATAGAGTTAGGAGAAGTAGGTAAAAATAAGGAGCTTAAAGTGCTCAGCGTTTGAAATTACTCTAACAGCTCTATTCCTTCGACCGTCTCAATACTAATTTCGTCTCAATAGAGCATTTCGGCACAATTTCTACTTTTCCTTATTCAGAAGAGAAATCAAAAGCTCGAATTGTATCAATTGAGATATTCATTGTGACTGTCGAATTAGGAGGTAACAAGCGAAAACAGCTGTTGAAAAACGTCAATTTTGAAGCAAAAAAGCAAAAATTTGTTTATTGCAGCAATTTAAAGGAAGTTACACAATTTTAAAAACACAACACATGTATGGCCTGCTGCTAAAACTCCTTTATATCGGGAGTTCGAGGTCCTCTGCCACTGCTCCCACAAATTTTACACTGCTCGCAGCGCTATCGGGCTGTTTTCCCGGCTTGCTGCTCTGGGTGCTGTTTGCAACTTTGAATGAAATGCTGCAGCTGCTCCTACGTCCTCCTGTTAAATATACGATGTCTAGAAATTAAAAGAAATAAGATAAAACACCAAATTAATGAAAATTTCCAAAAAATACTCACTTTTCTGCAGTTTTTGTTTCCATTTTTCGTTTTTTGTGAAGAAGAAGAAGCACAAACAGCTGTTTTCACAGCAAAGAGCTTTAAATGAAACGCCAAAGCTTTTTTCGTGATACGATTGGTAAAGAATAGGGTTGTAGAAAGCCCGGCACAAGAAAGCGGATCAATTGATACTCTTAATCAATTGTGCCGGGAGCGAGCGAATAGGGCTGTAAGACTTGCTGGAAGTGAATTCCATAGTCGTATGGCACTGACAAAAAACAAGCGACTCGAGATTTGGAAGTTTTGCTTCGGAATAGCCAGGGATATGCTTCTGTTTGACCTACAGAACTTTACTTTTTCAAAAAGATATCTTGAACAGCGCGAGTGGATGATCTTATGCAGGAAAATGCAATTTCTGGCTTCAAGGTGGCGGATCAAGTTTCTACGTAATAACTGCTTATTATAAGGTGTTATATGATCGTACCTCCGAAGACCGTAAACATAGCGGGTACAATTATTGAACGCAACTTGCAGTTTGTGCGTAGAGCTCGAGTCGAGCTTGCTATAGACGACTTCTGCATAAGATAGGATTGGCAGAACCAATTGTAAAACCAGCTTCTTTCCGGTCTCTACCGGTACGAAGGCTGCAGTCATCCGAAGATTTCTGAGAACATAGTAAGTTTTACTAACGCAAGAGTTTACATGATCCTCGCAGGACAAGGACGAGTTTAAATATCCCATGTTCCGACGATGCTCCAAGGAATCATTAGAGCTGGCGACCCTATCGTTTCCTATTAGCTTTATCGCGTGGTGTTGGATACGGTCTAGGAGCTCCAGTTGGGTTCATGAAGCTCGTGCCCATAAATGCGAATTGTGCTCCATTTTTGGCCTAATGTAGGTGGTGTAGATAGTGCAGGGATCAGCCGGTGTAAAATATTTTGTACATCGCTTTAGGAAGCCTAAGCACTTGCCAGCTTCTTTAACAATATCGAAAATGTGGTCCTTCCAGCGGAGATCATACTTGATCGACAAGCCTAGAACGTCAAGAGCTGCCAACTCTATAATACCCACACCATCAAAGGATAGAGGAGTTTGGGAGGAAGTTTGCTTGTGTGAGAGACAACAGCATTGGGTCTTTCGAGCATTAAAACTGACCCTATTCGCTCGACCCCACTCGGAGATTGGTTGAAGGTCTTTGTTGAGTGTGTCATTCATATTACGGCACTTGCTCTCAAGCGCCGCAGAGCTTGGGTGACCTGTAAATGAATATGAAAGGAGTGGATGCCATGACCGAACCCTGCGGTACATCTGCGTTTAAGGAGTACTCATTAGATGCGACACCGTGAATCAAAACTCGAATAGAACGGCAGCTGAGGAAGCTCGTTATCCATCGAGCGAAGCAATCACCGTCGCCATAAGCAACTAGTTTACCAACTAGTGCTTCATGCCAAACTCTATCAAAGGCTTTGGAGATATCCAATGCAACGACCTTGCTTTCACCAAGTTGGTGAATGGACTGGTTCCATTTCTCAACAAGGAAAGCCATAAGGTCGCCGTAGAGCGACCTCTACGGAAACCATATTGCCTATCGTTAACCCTCTAACCGGCCAATTTTTGTTTTTGATGAAAAAATTACCATATACTAATTAATATGTGAGAAACAAGAATATGAAGTCAGATTTAAAAAAAAATCAATAGGTATCCCTCCAGGTGCAAAAAGGATTTTAGGACTTGTAGTTGATGATATACGGACTGGAAATCAGGCAATTTCTAATCATGTCTGCACTTAGGGTCTGAATCGTGAATGCGATGATAGAGTAAGTACGCATTTACGACAGTCATGTCCTGTATGTGATAAAATAAGCGCAATGTAAATTTTTTGGTCTTCAGACGAATGTGACAGCGCCCTAATAAGCCATTATATCATGGCCAACCATGTGAAAGCTATAGGCTGTATTCCTAAACGTCAGTTGCGCTGCATAAGTACAAAGCAGTATGTTCCTAAACGCAAACATAAAAACTTTGCACGTGCACCCTGTTCCTAAACGCAGGCATCAAGTTGTCGATAAGCATCGAATGCGCAAACAGCTCATCACAAATTTTGTTGATGCTTTGTGATTAGTTAGGTTATGTTTTTTCGGCTGTACTGAAACTTTTAGGAAGAGATTTAATTTCGCCTCCTTTTTCTCAATTTTATAATTAATTTCGATTTGCTGGGAGTTTATTCGCTACTCAAATGCAAAAATGCGTTAAATTTGTAGTTTTTTACAATTTCAATTTTGCAAAAGCAATGTTGAGCATAAAGTGCGTTCCCAAACTAAAAAGTGCTGCCAACCTAATTTATGCAATGCATCGCAGGAGCACTCAGAAAACAAATTAGTAGAGCATTGGGGGCGCAGCACTGCTTTGCATAAGTACGTTTAGGAATACAGCCATACTCTTTCACAATTTTTGGGAAGTCGATTTCTACGTATTATTTTTGTTTTCTATCAAAACAGTGGCGTTTAGTCCTTGAGCGGTGGCAGCGAAAGTGCGAGATGGCTTAACACCAGCATAAGTAGAAACTAGTCGTACACATTTTGTATCTTTCCACAGTATAGAGGATATGTTAACAGCAATAACATTGCTCAGAAATTCTTCTGAATAGCCCCGTCCTTAATTTTTTACATCAATGTCCTTCAAAAGATTACAATTCGAAATTAGACGGAATAGTAGATTCATCGTATATTTCTGGTAATGATGATCACGTCCTTTTCTTTCATTGGGGCCTTTTTTTTATTATCCATTTGACCTATTGTTGTGCTGCCCGACTGCTTGACTTACATAAATGTGAGTAGATGCTGTGTGAGTGTGCTTCCTTTACGGTACTTAATATTTATGGAGGATGAGAGAAGGTCAATGCCGTCAATGCCACTAGAACTTGTTAAATGCCGTATATAATTATCTAGTTGTGCTAAAGCATCATTGGATGTTTGAATATCAGGATCTATAATGCTGTCATCGCTGTCTTAATCATCCTAGCTTAAGCTATTGTCACCTGCAGAACCATCATTATCTATTACATATTTAATCAATTGTTGAGTAGCTTCTTCGTTCATAAGCGATAAATTGAAACGTTTACGATTAGTTTCCGTGTTCACAACTATGAAACAATTATTTCTAATTGCCCTAGAAATCATTATAGAAATAAAATATATAAAATTATTTATGAGTAAAATTTGCATACTTGGAAATACAGAATATATTTTTTACCGGGAACCGGCAACTCCGCCTTTAGGCGGGGTGCACATTTAGCTTATCAGAAGCTTATTTTTTTGGGAATATACACAAAAAAAGTTATAATATCTAACATAAACACTGTAGCTATACAGTGATAATTTTTTAGTAACAATTGAAGCCCGATAACTAATTTTTTTGAATTTTTGAATATTCGCTTCACGGTCAAATAATTTGTTTCTTCATTTCACACGAATTTTCGACTTCGATTGATCACAGATGCTTGTATCAATGCGCTAAGAACATAAAAATTTTATATTTACGGTGCTTTAGCATATTTCCACGTAATTTCGTAGTTATAAAGGTGAAAATTTATAACGACGTTAAGCTATTGCTGTTTTGCTTAACCCCGCCTTTTGGTGCCATTGCCGGTTAGAGGATTAAGCAACAGATTGTCCTCAAGGTAGTTCATTAGATTGTAGTTAACTACACACTCCATAACTTTGGACAGAGTAGAGCATATTGCTATGGGACGGTAATTGGCAGGATCCGAAGGCTCGCCTCTTTTGGCAACTGGCTGGACGTTGGCAACCTTCCAGCAGGCGGGGGAAAACGCCAGTGGTGTATGAGATGTTGAAGAGGTTGCGCAACGGTCGCGCCAGAGATGTGGCACACTTGCTCAGCACAAGGGCTGGGATGCCATCGGGGCCAGAGGTCTTGTTGACGTCAAGATTTGCAAGCACTCTTTTGACTGCACGCGTTCGAAAGTGTATTTCGGTCATAGCACAAGGTACTCCCTCGATCGCGGGTAATGGTTGATCGGTAACCGGAAGTGTAGAATTTTCCGCGAAAGCTGCTGCCAGTGGGTTAGCGTTATCAACCGAGTGAGTGAAGATTTGATCGTTCGCAAAGAGCGATGGAACAGACGATGAGGTCTTGCTCTTTACTCGCTTGACGAACGACCAAAAGCTTTTACTGCCCTTTTGGAGCAGTAAGACATTTTTCCGTTGGCGCTGTTCGTGCAGAAACTTTTCGCGCCTCAATGTCGCATTGCAGCTGTTTCTAGCCTAAATGAAAGTTTCTTTATACATTTGATAAGCAAACTTCCTTCGACCAAAAACTAATATATAAAGCTTAAAGATTAACACCTTCAATCTACATTTCGTACTACTTCCCTGTCCGCATACCAGCTCAGTATATGTAGTTGCAACAGTAGATAAGCGCTCCAATTTTGTAGCACCCATCTCAAAGCAGAGCACAAGAGCTTTCATTTGCCGCTTGCACGGACTAGAGATAACGCTCTATGTAATTCTATTATTTATCTACACTACAGTAATGCTTTTACTCCACATACCTAGAATATCACTCGTTGGAGCTGCACAACCTCGAAGAAGCTCACAAAAATGAAATTGCTTAATTAGCGCCTTTGATGTTGCAAATGCACGTGCTCTCGAATGCTTTGTTTGCCTCTCCGGACCTGAACGCAGGCAATCAGGCTGAACGTTATCATAGCTGAAAACCGGCTTGTTATTTCTAGCAATTTGTCGTCAAAAATATGTGCTATTTTTTACACACTTTTTATGTCTTTAGTAAAAAATCATCGTCGGTATTACTCTGTTAAGATGCAGACAGAGAAGTCGCATTGAATTTACGCTTTAAGTAAATACGAGGACTGTTGCTTGACTAGCAACCAATTTGAGTTGCCTAACGAATTTTTAAAAGTCTCGATTTTCGATTCTAGTATTTATTAGGTTTATTCAACTTTACATATAAATTCAATAGTTAATTACAACGATAGTTAAATGGCGTGCGAGTAAGCGCGTGCGAGTACAAGTATGTTAGAATACGCGTGCGAGCCTTAAAAACTTTCGTCTGCAACTAAGTACAAACTCGCAAGTGCTGCCGTGAGTGTGATCTGTAAATTTGTGCATACTGCACAGGTATGCAATTTTCTGTAGTGCATATTTCGTAGGCGGCGGTAACATGCTCCCCCGCGTAAGCGAACATCGCGATGTGGATCCCTTTTGGCCAGCAGTTCCTAGATAATTTTCCGTCGACCACCACAACTACGCAGCCGACTGATATGGGAGGAGTCTTCGTGAACCATTTGGATCTACGCGTTAACGTTGGTGCGTATTCTTCGAGCCACCTGCTCCAAAACCTGTCAGCGAATAGCTGTGTCTGCTGCCAACGCTTTCGCAAACTGCTCTCCTCGTTGCTTATAGGTTTGTAGCCGCCTGAACTCCCGAGTAGTAGATGGTTTGGTGTTATGGCTTCGTCGTCCTCGAAGTCCAGAGATACAAACGTCAGGGGGCGCGAATTCAAAATAAATTCAACTTCGCATAATGGATCGAATGAGCCGCTCCCATGCACCGCCCATGTAGGGTGCTGCCGGCGGATTGTAGTACCACTTGATTTCGTCGAACTTCGCTTCGATAACGGGGAATTCCACGTCGCAAATTATTTTTTCTGCTGCTTTAAAGTTGGTACCGTTGTCTGTACAAATTTCCTTGGGCGTGCCTCTTCTGGACGTAAAGTTCCGTATGCACATAATGCACGAACAGGTATCGAGGCTACAAGCAACTTCAGTGTGGACAGCACGAGTGGTTAAACAGGTAAAAATTACACCCCATCTTTTCTCTTGCCTTCTACCTACTGCCACCAACAGAGGTCCAAAGAAATCGATGCCCACGTAGGTAAACGGGCGACCAAAACATGCCAATCTGGCTTTAGGCAAGGGTGACATCTGTGGAGTGCATGGCATCACACGGCTGTTACAGCAGCTCTGGCATAGCTTGCGAACCCTTTTGTATAGGGCGCGCAAGAAAGGTATATAATATTGCGCTCTTATTTGAGCGATTGCCATCTCATGAGAAGCATGGTGGAGCTAGGGACACGAATATCGAAAAATAAAGTATCGATTCCTACTCATTTCGGCATCGACTGAGAAGTCTCGATGTACTCAAAATATCGGTACAAAAGTATCGATATTCAAAATATCGAAATTTACTACTCATAGAAAATAAAATTAGTTATTTCAGAATTTTGTCAAAAAAACAATAAAAAAAACTAAAACCAAAATGAAACGTTGCACAGCAATATATTAGTCCTTTATATTATTTCAAGCAGCCTTAAAAGAAAAAACTCTATTTTAATGAAATTTCTACTTATTGAGCTCAATCAATTTAAAGCAAAGGGAACTTTTAAGTATTCCATTCTGCATCCTCTAAATCGCTTAAGAATATATTTTTATATAATTTTTTGTCGGCGAATCGATTACGCATATGTGTTACTTATAGTAGCTCCGGCTTTGGAAAAAGTTTTTCGGATGTAACCGATGTCCCGCGATACTTTATACAAAAATGGATACATGTTTTTCAACTTTTCCCAATTTATTGATTTTCAAATAAATATTGTTTTAAAACATTTAAAATTGACCTTCTAGCAAATATTGCTTTAATAAATTTCGCTCGTTCTTCTGCGCCATTTCGCGTAATTTAGAGATGAAACTTGGTTTCGATTTTGGGTGAGAAGGATCGATATCTTCAAATATCGAGTACTTCAAAAGTACTTGAAAAAATACTCATATCGGAACCAATAATATCGATTCTGAGCAATATCGATACTATTTTCGTGTCCCTAGGTGGAGCTTCGTATGAAAATATCTAACAATTAAAAAAGTAATGTAGTGATTATTCGGTAATACAATTGCGTTGTTGCAACTCAGTTGCTCTGCGCGGCCGTGAATTCTCAGAATGCTATCCACATCCAGGTGCACGTTTAAAGCGATCAATTTGCTGCCCCTTGCCATGTCTTTATCTCGCAATAGATGGCATATTTCATCAGAGAATTCGTCTGCTTGTGCCTGTTTGATCAAAAATCGTTTTGCTTTTTCCAACATTTCAAAACTTACATATTTTGGTTGAAGCTCAGAATGAGCAATTGCTTGCTGTATTGCCACATATAAGTAAAATGTGGCTACAGCTCGGTATAAACATCTCCAGTCAGAAAAGTCTTCTACATTTATCTGGACATTCCGTGGCATACCTGGTGTTATATGTAGCACAGGCCTGAGTTCGCTGTTATTGCCTGGTCCAAGGTCGTCCCGCTTCGGCCAGGTGTCAGTGTCATTTGCAAGGTAGTCAGGTCCAGAGCACCAAGCTGCAGTACCACATTGGGGCCTCGCTTTCGTTGCGAGGTCTGCCGGATTCAGCTTCGAAGGTACCCACTTCCACTGCTTTACGTCTGAATGCTCCAGTATCTCGCCGACGCGGTGCATCACGAACTGTTGAAATTTGCGTGGGTCTATGTAAAGCCATCTCAAGACCGTGACTGAGTCGGACCACCACCATGTCGAGTTAATTCTCAATAGTGGCGCTTGCGTGACTTTTGCTGCTAGTCGCACGCCGACTACTGCTGCTTGTAACTCAAGCCTAGGGATGGAGAGTGGCTTAAGAGGTGAAACCCTAGATTTGGCTGCTACTAGCGTAACGCTGACTTGTGCTCCGCATCTCACGCGCAGATAGCACACGGCGCAGTACCCATATTCCCCAGCATCCGTGAAAGTGTGGAGCTGTATATCGGTTGCGTCTTTAGCAACGGAGAGTAGCATCGCGGCACGCTGATTTCGGATATTTGTTGCACGGCTGTTTTACAATGCAGCCACTCCGCTTGCAGGGCTTCGGGGAGCTCGTCGTCCCAGTCCATGCCCGATCTCCAGATATCTTGCAGCAATATCTTCATGCCGATTGTGAAAGGCGAGAGGATGCCCAGCGGGTCGAAGATCGACATTAGGACCTGAAAAATTTCCCTTTTCGTCGGAGTGATTTGCTGCTGTATTACGTTTCGTCGCAATTTGGCAAACCTAAAATGATATTTAAAGACATCATTATTGGGCTCCCAATACATACCGAGAATTTTCTCGGTGGAGCACCACTCCACTGCGCGCTGGCACGGGAGTTCTTCTCGAAGTTTCTCTACAACGCTCGCTGCATTTGACGACCAGTTACGCATGAGAAATCCAGCCGCAGCGTGTATCTGCTTTAATTGTGTTGCAAGAGTGAGCGCGTCTTCAGCACTGTTTGTGCTGTCTATGAAATCATCCATGTAATGGTATTTTTGAATTCCTTCTGTCGTGCGTGGGTATTTGTCCTTGAATTGTTCAGCATTTTTGTCTCGCATATAATGAGCGATACACGGAGCGCAACTTATTCCAAATGACAGAGCCCGCATCACAAATATGCTCGGTTTGTTCGGTTGATCGTTGTCATCCCACCACAGGAATCTTTGAGCGTGGATATCTTCTTCGCGTGCGTTGATGCGGTGAAACATTTCTTCAATGTCGCCACATATCGCGACTTGTCCTTCCCTGAACGCCAGCAATATATTCATAAGAGGATGCAGAAAATCAGGGCCGCTTAGAACAAAATCGTTCAGCGAAACACCGTCGGTTTTAGCTGCTGCATCCCATATAAGATGGAACTTACCAGGCTTGTTTGGGTTGGAAGTTACAAATATTGGCAAATACCACACCCGCTCTGACACCGAGGCAATCTCAACACTAGACAGCTTTCTGGCATAACCTTTCGCTAGTAAATTGCGAACCCTCTCCTGCACCATCGCATTCATGATCGCATCCTTTTCTAATCTTTTGTATAGACATGCCATCCTCCTGGCAGCAGTAGTATAACTGTCAGGAAACGTCTGGTCAGGAGCTCGCCACAATAACCCGGTATCGTACTGGTTGTCGACTTTACGACACGTAGTGTTGAGTATGCTGATGGCTCTTTCGTCTTCGCGCGACATCAAAGTAGACGCTTTGGTAGATTCCAAAACTAAAATATTCCTTCATGGACTCGTGAAGCTCTTCATATTGCTGCTTGCATTCACATGTGTGAATGTTCAGTTGTACATTTCGCGTACGATTGCTGCTTCCACCTTGTAGCGCCCATCCCCAGCGCGATTTATCTGCGATTGGCTGATTCCAGGCTCTTCCATCTTAAGAGGCACGGCTAGCTTCCAGTTGTTGGCTCCAATCAGAATTTTTGGTTGAGCGTTTGTGTATGAGCCAATACGTAGCCCGTTTAAGTGCGGATATATTTTCTGAAGTTCCGAAAAATTAACTGTTTGCTTTGGGAGGCCCAAATTCTCCACCGTATAAACATCGTTCAGCACGTACTTGTTTCCGCTCTCCACGTTCGCGATCTCCACACTGGTTTTAACCGAGTTGTCTTCAGAGCGCGTAGTATCACCGGTCCACTTTAGACAAAGTGGCTGCTCCACTCCTTCCAGATGCAGAGAGTTGTATAGATCGTGTTGCAATAGAGTCACGGAGGAACCCTCGTCGAGGAACGCGTACGTGTCAATAGTGACTGTTTTCGATCGTAGCTGGACTGGAACAATGCGGAAGTATATTGTTTCTTCGTTTCCCAAATTATGATGGGAATTCACTTGTTCATTCCTTGCGAAATTTGGCCTTGCATTCGGCGAAACGGCATAGTTGTGCAGCAGCTTGTGATGCTTGCTGTTGCAATTGTCAACGCCGCAGTTAGTTTAGACGAAGCATTTACGTTGGTGGACGCCTAGGCATGTGCGGCACAAATTATTTGTTCTTACGACTTGCCATCGCTGTTTCAAAGGAATGTTTTCAAATTCATGGCACTTGCTAATTTTGTGGCCCTCGACCTTGCAGAAAGCGCATGACGCTCTAGCGAAAGCTTCATTCACTCGTGTATGCGTATTGAGCGTTGCATTTCGTCTGTGTATAGGTGGCGCAACGGTGCTCGCTGCTTCGGCAATTTGGTAAAGCCATTCGCTGAAATCCTTTACCACCGGGATACTTGCATCCTTCGCATGCATCGCCCAGCTCAATTTGTATTGGGTTGGCAGCTTCCCTATCAGCTCTTTCACCAGCATCGGATTATTCAAGTGTGCGTCCAGATGGCATACCTCCATCGTCGAGCAGATACTGCGAACGCAAAGAGAAAACTCAATTATTGATTCTAGCTTATCTCTTACCAGCTGCATTTTCCGAGCCTTTTCTATCATCGACTCGATAATAAATTCCGGACGCCCGAAACACATTTTTAAGGTCCGTATTACTTCCGGAACCATGGCCGGCAGGAGCAGCTTGCTGTTCACCATTTCTCGTGCTTTTCCTTTGATGCACGATTGTAGTCGCATCAAGTTCTCAGCGTTCGAATAGCCTGCGATTTCCGTGCTGGTCTCAAATGCACTAATAAATAAAGGCCACTCCTCTGGATCGCCGTGGAAATGTGGCAAATCCTTGGATATGGCTTGACGTGCTGCTAATTGTGCTGGTGTCGGACCGACTACGGAAAATATTGGATTATTAGTCAAGCCTGTTGTCGAATTGTGCTGCATTCCAGATGCTGCTAAAATTGTGTATTTCTTATGCCTGAAACACAATTGCGACCACAACGCAGACCGCTGCGGTATTCCGCATTTTGGAACGAGTAGTCTTATAAGAACGTCAGGAATGGAACAGAACGGCCGACGACCATCGCAAAATGCAACGACCGACGATAGAACTGGTTCTAATTTCACGCTGCGTCCAATTTATGGTCTAATTAGTCCAGCGGTATCGAATTCAATCGTGCCGGATAGCAATTTGCCCAGTTACTCTAACAGCTAAACGGATTGCAGCTGTCAGTCTATTCTTTTTGCTAGTGCTGCCGTATAGTTTTGTGCACAAACGAAACACACTGTTTATTTTCTTCTGAGATGAAATTTTACATTCTTTATTAAATTTATGGCACATAATTATCATAATTGTTATATCTCTATATTGTGTACTACTTTTTTTAACTAATTTCGGCAAAAACAATCACTTCTTTTGTTGAACTAAAATCGAAGGTCACTGGCAACACTTTTCTGCAACAGAGTTCACAAACAAAATATATCGTGAAAAATGAATTCAAACGACGAAATAATTGACTCAATGTGTTGAGCGAAAGCGCAGGTGGATTGTATTTCAAATAAATATTCGCTTGTTTTAATCAGTGTTGCCATATTATCTCTTGCATAGGAAAAGCTTTAATTCTATTTCAATTTTCAACGAATTTTTTGGGTGGCAACATTCTTTTCACAGCTGACACGACTTTTGCAGTAGTTTTCTAATCGACGCAGAAATTTCTACTACTCAATCCGGTCAGAGTAATAGCGAACATTGTGTTCGGGTAAGATAGATTGTGTCAGCTGACACGATTTCTAACCTTACCGCTAGAGTAATTCTACCATTAGGGTTGCATTTTCCCAACAGCCGCAGTAATGATTTCATTGAATTTCATTACAGCTGCTTATAAATTTTCTATTTTTAGAAATTTGAGAGATTTCCTCGTTCTGGTTAATTTTAAGCGACCAAAGCAAACGCGACACGTTGGTCAAGTGCACAAACGCTTGGCTGCTGAAACGGAGGACCCCAGTTCAAATCTCAGGCGAGGCACATAACATCTAATAGAATAGAGTACAATTATTTTTTTTTATTATTATATTTTGCATAACAGACCTGCCGAATCAGCATTGCTGCTACGGCCGTCATTTGGCCGACATGCCGTCCTAGGACATGCCTACATATAAAAGATACAAATAAGTCAACGGCCGTGTGAGCGGGCTATGATTTGATAATTATACGCCGATTTAATATCAAGGAATGAAAAAGTTTTAGTTTTTATTAATGAAAAGATTTGACGCAGTACAAAAGGAAATTCAAAGAGCAAGTGAACAGAAATTTCTCAAAGTAATTTCTCACATCAGTAGTGATGTCAGGTATGCATATTGCTATCATTTAGGCTCAACAGGCCGTTTGCCGAATTTTGTTTACAGAGGCGTTAAATTGTATAGAAATTGAACTGCCGACGACCGTTGATTGCAGTTTGTTTGCTGCGGCAGGCCAAAAAAACGCATAGTTCTGCGAACGTGGTCGGTGTTGTGTTTCAGGCATTATTCAGATATTCTGCGTGCGCTCTTCTTTCTTCGTCCAGCATTGCCAGCTGCAATTCGCATTGCCTGACAGTATTATCCGGACTTCAGTAAGCCGCTGTACACGCGGGGTTCCGCGTCTCGGCTACGTTGAAAATCGCTTTCGAAGTAAGTGTTGATGCTGACGGCGCACACTGGCTCGTGGCAAAAATGGCAAAAATCAATTTTTTTGTAAAAATATTTAGCAAAACGATTATATGTATTGGATAGTGAATTGATTGTATAGATTGGATAGAAAGTGAAAATTTCAACTTATTTGTATAAGTAGTTTGGTCCGTAGAGCTGGTCAAAGTTGACTGATTTTTCAAACAGCAAAAAAACGAAATTTGGGAAAAAATTTCCATGTTTGAGGTAAAAAAACTGTGATACGACTGCACAAAAATTAGATTTTTAAAATAGAATTAAATAAATTCATGAATTTCAACAAATCCAAAATATCCCAAAAAAATTTTTGTTTTTGTTTTTCTTTTATAAATGGCATTTTTAATAACCTCCTTTTTACCATTGATTTTAAACTTTGTGTTGAGTTTTAAAAAAACTTAAAATTTCTTCAGAGTATGCTTACCAGGAGACTAATTATTGACTATTTCTAAGAATATATCCAAAGAACTCTCTGCTTGTTTTTGCATGTTTTTGAGTTAAAGCGATTTTTATCGAGAGGTCTATAGATCAGCCATGTCCGTCCGCCCGCATTTCACGACTATTGAACCTTAAATTTCGAGCTAGAAAGTTTAAATTTGGTATACGACTTCCATTCATGTCGTTATAGTTAGCAATTACAACTTTTTTGAATCAGCCCCCTGCCACGCCCACTTTTCTAAAAATTAAATTTTTCTGGTTATATGAAAATTTGAAAATACGATCTTATTCAAATATGAAAGTAATCCAATTTACTAAACTGCTTTCATATTAATCTTAGGACACGCCCACTTTCCAGATTTTCTTTAAAAAATATGATTTTTCGGTTTATTTGGTATTTTGTTCAAAAAAATTTTTAATAATGTAATTATAAAGAAAATAGGAAGGTTTCTATCAAATAAATTATTAAAATTTGTATTAAAATATTTTAAAAAATTCTTAAACTAATTTATCCCTATTGAATTTTTTGACATCTCGTAAATAATCAAGATTTTCTACGATCTTAAAAACATAACTTCTCCACATTATATGTTAGCCATATGACACCCTGTATATATTTTTGCCATTATAAATGCAAAATTGTTCTCAATTTTAAATATTTCCGCATAATTATAAGCATTATATTAGGTTCACATCAGGTATGTATGTATTGGAATCTAGTAATCAATTTTTCACCCACTTCCCGACTACTTAGAGATCTGAAACTTTGCATACATGCGTAACCACCATGACAATGCATGAATCAATAAATTTTATGGGCGTAGGATAAGGGGCGTGGCACTTTTTTATCAACTCCAGATTTGTGTATTGCTTTAGAACTACACATCACACATCAATGAAACTCGGTAGGAACTTACTACATATCCATATCCTTCTACTGAGAAAATAAGGCGGGCACTGGATAAGGGGGCGTGGCACCGCCCATACAAACCAAATTTTTGATCTCGATTAGCTTTGGAACTAAAGCTCGTGCAGCATTGAAATTTCGTATGCAGTCGCCTCTTGGATGTGTCGTCCCACTGGTAAAATTTTATGGGCGTAGGATAAGGGGCGTGGCACTTTTTTACCAACTCCAGATTTGTGTATAACTTTAGAACTACACATCACACATCAATGAAACTCGGTAGGAACTTACTACATATCCATATCCTTCTACTGAGTAAATAAGGCGGACACTGAATAAGGGGGCGTGGCACCCCCATACAAACAAAATTTTTGATCTCGATTAGCTTTGGAACTAAAGGTCGTGCAGCATTGAAATTTCGTATTCAGTCGCCTCTTGGATGCGTCGTCCCACTGGTAAAATTTTATGGGTGTAGGATAAGGGGCGTGGCACTTTTTTACCAACTCCAGATTTGTGTATAACGTTAGAACTACACATCACACATCAATGAAACTCGGTAGGAACTTACTACACATCCATATCCTTCTACTGGGAAAATAAGACGGGCGGTGGACAAGTGGGCGTGGCACCGCCCATACAAACAAAATCGTTTATATAGAATAGCTTTGGAACTTAAGGTCGTGCAGCATTGAAATTTCGTATGCAGTCGCCTCTTGGATGTGTCGTCCCACTGGTAAAATTTTATGGGCGTAGCATAAGGGGCGTGGCACTTTTTTTTATCAACTCCAGATTTGTGTATAACTTTAGAACTACACATCACACATCAATGAAAGTCGGTAGGAACTTACTACATATCCATATCCTTCTACTGAGAAAATAAGGCGGGCACTGGTTAAGGGGGCGTGGCACCGCCCATACAAACCAAATTTTTGATCTCGATTAGCTTTGGAACTAAAGCTCGTGTAGCATTGAAATTTCGTATGCAGTCGCCTCTTGGATGTGTCGTCCCACTGGTAAAATTTTATGGGCGTAGCATAAGGGGCGTGGCACTTTTTTTATCAACTCCAGATTTGTGTATAACTTTAGAACTACACATCACACATCAATGAAAGTCGGTAGGAACTTACTACATATCCATATCCTTCTACTGAGTAAATAAGGCGGACACTGAATAAGGGGGCGTGGCACCCCCATACAAACAAAATTTTTGATCTCGATTAGCTTTGGAACTAAAGGTCGTGCAGCATTGAAATTTCGTATTCAGTCGCCTCTTGGATGCGTCGTCCCACTGGTAAAATTTTATGGGTGTAGGATAAGGGGCGTGGCACTTTTTTACCAACTCCAGATTTGTGTATAACGTTAGAACTACACATCACACATCAATGAAACTCGGTAGGAACTTACTACACATCCATATCCTTCTACTGGGAAAATAAGACGGGCGGTGGACAAGTGGGCGTGGCACCGCCCATACAAACAAAATCGTTTATATAGAATAGCTTTGGAACTTAAGGTCGTGCAGCATTGAAATTTCGTATGCAGTCGCCTCTTGGATGTGTCGTCCCACTGGTAAAATTTTATGGGCGTAGGATAAGGGGCGTGGCACTTTTTTTATCAACTCCGGATTTGTGTATAACTTTCGAACTACACATCACACATCAATGAAACTCGGTAGGAACTTACTACATATCCATATCCTTCTACTGAGAAAATAAGGCGGGCACTGGATAAGGGGGCGTGGCACCGCCCATACAAACCAAATTTTTGATCTCGATTAGCTTTGGAACTAAAGGTCGTGGAGCATTGAAATTTCGTATGCAGTCGCCTCTTGGATGTATCGTCCCACTGGTAAAATTTTATGGGCGTAAGATAAGGGGCGTAGCACTTTTCAAGCAACTACACACTTGGGCTTCAGTTTATAATTATATGTACACCAAACATCAATGAAAAACGATAGGAACTTACTCGCCGCGCCTTGCAAGCAAAACAACAACAACTCATCGCGCCACAAATATGCCACGGATATTAGGGTCGATCACAGCCGTATTATTTGTTAAATTCAGGATATGACGATAGGAGATACTGTGAATACCCTAAATATTGTGTACTGCTCTGTGTTTTTACAGAAACCGTGTGCGGTGGTCCGGGGTGACCACGCAGGTTATGTCTGCGGGGTGCCGGTCAGGTCTTGGAGTTAGATTTGGGAAGCGGAAGAAGGATGGAACTAGGATTAGTCGGGGGAGTTTTCCTTGAAAATAAAGCACGCAAGTCGGATGGGTTTAATTGTGATTAAATATTTATTTTTCGGGGTTATCTTTTCTTTAAAACTTACAATGTGTATATATCGGGTTTGAGTAGCTGCCAAGATGATTTCCTGATGGTTCGGGGTGACTTTCCACAATGTCAAAGGCAAGAGTCAGAAACCAAAGTCATAGCTTTCATCATATAACAATGCCCCCCAAGCCAGTCTTAAAAACATAACTTCTCCACATTATATGTTAGCCATATGACACCCTGTATATATTTTTGCCATTATAAATGCAAAATTGTTCTCAATTTTAAATATTTCCGCATAATTATAAGCATTATATTAGGTTCACATCAGGTATGTATGTATGTATTGGAATCTAGTAATCAATTTTTCACCCACTTCCCGACTACTTAGAGATCTGAAACTTTGCATACATGCGTAACCACCATGACAATGCATGAATCAATAAATTTTATGGGCGTAGGATAAGGGGCGTGGCACTTTTTTATCAACTCCAGATTTGTGTATTGCTTTAGAACTACACATCACACATCAATGAAACTCGGTAGGAACTTACTACATATCCATATCCTTCTACTGAGAAAATAAGGCGGGCACTTGATAAGGGGGCGTGGCACCGCCCATACAAACCAAATTTTTGATCTCGATTAGCTTTGGAACTAAAGCTCGTGCAGCATTGAAATTTCGTATGCAGTCGCCTCTTGGATGTGTCGTCCCACTGGTAAAATTTTCTGGGCGTAGGATAAGGGGCGTGGCACTTTTTTACCAACTCCAGATTTGTGTATAACTTTAGAACTACACATCACACATCAATTAAACTCGGTAGGAACTTACTACATATCCATATCCTTCTACTGAGTAAATAAGGCGGACACTGAATAAGGGGGCGTGGCACCCCCATACAAACAAAATTTTTGATCTCGATTAGCTTTGGAACTAAAGGTCGTGCAGCATTGAAATTTCGTATTCAGTCGCCTCTTGGATGCGTCGTCCCACTGGTAAAATTTTATGGGTGTAGGATAAGGGGCGTGGCACTTTTTTACCAACTCCAGATTTGTGTATAACGTTAGAACTACACATCACACATCAATGAAACTCGGTAGGAACTTACTACACATCCATATCCTTCTACTGGGAAAATAAGACGGGCGGTGGCCAAGTGGGCGTGGCACCGCCCATACAAACAAAATCGTTTATATAGAATAGCTTTGGAACTTAAGGTCGTGCAGCATTGAAATTTCGTATGCAGTCGCCTCTTGGATGTGTCGTCCCACTGGTAAAATTTTATGGGCGTAGCATAAGGGGCGTGGCACTTTTTTTTATCAACTCCAGATTTGTGTATAACTTTAGAACTACACGTCACACATCAATGAAAGTCGGTAGGAACTTACTACATATCCATATCCTTCTACTGAGAAAATAAGGCGGGCACTGGTTAAGGGGGCGTGGCACCGCCCATACAAACCAAATTTTTGATCTCGATTAGCTTTGGAACTAAAGCTCGTGTAGCATTGAAATTTCGTATGCAGTCGCCTCTTGGATGTGTCGTCTCACTGGTAAAATTTTATGGGCGTAGCATAAGGGGCGTGGCACTTTTTTTATCAACTCCAGATTTGTGTATAACTTTAGAACTACACATCACACATCAATGAAAGTCGGTAGGAACTTACTACATATCCATATCCTTCTACTGAGTAAATAAGGCGGACACTGAATAAGGGGGCGTGGCACCCCCATACAAACAAAATTTTTGATCTCGATTAGCTTTGGAACTAAAGGTCGTGCAGCATTGAAATTTCGTATTCAGTCGCCTCTTGGATGCGTCGTCCTACTGGTAAAATTTTATGGGTGTAGGATAAGGGGCGTGGCACTTTTTTACCAACTCCAGATTTGTGTATAACGTTAGAACTACACATCACACATCAATGAAAGTCGGTAGGAACTTACTACATATCCATATCCTTCTACTGAGAAAATAAGGCGGGCACTGGTTAAGGGGGCGTGGCACCGCCCATACAAACCAAATTTTTGATCTCGATTAGCTTTGGAACTAAAGGTCGTGCAGCATTGAAATTTCGTATTCAGTCGCCTCTTGGACGCGTCGTCCCACTGGTAAAATTTTATGGGTGTAGGATAAGGGGCGTGGCACTTTTTTACCAACTCCAGATTTGTGTATAACGTTAGAACTACACATCACACATCAATGAAAGTCGGTAGGAACTTACTACATATCCATATCCTTCTACTGAGAAAATAAGGCGGGCACTGGATAAGGGGGCGTGGCACCGCCCATACAAACCAAATTTTTGATCTCGATTAGCTTTGGAACTAAAGGTCGTGGAGCATTGAAATTTCGTATGCAGTCGCCTCTTGGATGTATCGTCCCACTGGTAAAATTTTATGGGCGTAAGATAAGGGGCGTGGCACTTTTCAAGCAACTACACACTTGGGCTTCAGTTTATAATTATATGTACACCAAACATCAATGAAAAACGATAGGAACTTACTCGCCGCGCCTTGCAAGCAAAACAACAACAACTCATCGCGCCACAAATATGCCACGGATATTAGGGACGATCACAGCCGTATTATTTGTTAAATTCAGGATATGACGATAGGAGATACTGTGAATACCCTAAATATTGTGTACTGCTCTGTGTTTTTACAGAAACCGTGTGCGGTGGTCCGGGGTGACCACGCAGGTTATGTCTGCGGGGTGCCGGTCAGGTCTTGGAGTTAGATTTGGGAAGCGGAAGAAGGATGGAACTAGGATTAGTCGGGGGAGTTTTCCTTGAAAATAAAGCACGCAAGTCGGATGGGTTTAATTGTGATTAAATATTTATTTTTCGGGGTTATCTTTTCTTTAAAACTTACAATGTGTATATATCGGGTTTGAGTAGCTGCCAAGATGATTTCCTGATGGTTCGGGGTGACTTTCCACAATGTCAAAGGCAAGAGTCAGAAACCAAAGTCATAGCTTTCATCATATAACAATGCCCCCCAAGCCAGTTGACAGCTAGCCCTATTCAAAAAGCTGTCATCCTGGCCTGGGTTGCCAACTGCCCTCAGGACAGGGTGCAGTGTAGAGGAGCTTGGCATAAACATTGCCGCCCCCCTTGCAGCGCCACTGCAACATTTACCTTAAAATTTAAAATGCTACTTATATAAGGATACGTATATGGAAAGAGTTGCATTTCTGTTTGCATTCAGTGCGGAGTTTAATTATAATGGTTTAAAATTCAAAAATTCAACAGTTCAATCTTACGTATAACAAAGGTATGAAATAAAGGAATACTAGGCGGTCTTCAGACTAGGCATACTCCCGACAGTACCCAGCCGAAAACAGTGCCTTGGGCCGACAAATGGCCGGCAACAATCGGGGCGGCTCCTGGCCGCAGTATGCGAGCGTAGATATCGGCGCCCAGGATCAGCTCCACCGGTTTCGCCAAATGGCACTCCGAATCTGCTAACATCAAGTGGCGGAACTGATCTAGGGCCCGTGGGTCAAGCGACCGTGTCGGCGTGATTGCCATAGGTGTGTGCTGGATGCGGGCAATGACCGGCACCTCTGCGTTGCAGTCATGTCTGCCACGCAGTGTCAATTGGCACACACGCTCGGCTCCGAGTACAGAGGTGGGCAGACCTAGGCGCGCAGCCGGGCCCTTACCAATGTACGAGCATGGGGCGCCTGGGCTGATAAGTGCCCGTATCATAACTGAGCGGCCACGAATCATCAGCCGGACGCACGCTGTGGGCGAAAGTGTGACGGTCGGCAGCAGGAACGAGTCCGGACCCTTGGATATGATGGAATGGCGTGCGTCGCGTGGTCGCACGGGTTCCGAATTGACTCTGGCGTTCTTCTGCCGCCGACCCCGGATCGTGGATAGCCTTGCTCGAGCGTCTTTCACGTTTCGGCGGTGCTGGGCCTTACGCTTTCTCTGTGATAGCCGCCGGGTCCGTGGCGAGCGGTCAGAACGCAGGGGCGGGCGAAACTGACGGTTCGTCGGCTGCCCATCAACTGGATGTTGGGGCCCGCCGTCAGTGTGCCGGTTTCGGGATCCCGCAGCTGGGCGATACGACCACGATCGCGCTGCAGCTGGGCTGATCGCCGCTGTGCTCGGAGGGGTCTCGCGTGGGCGAACTGAGCGGGGTCGCGCTACAGGCGAGCCTTCCTCCACTTCGTTCAGGGATTCCTCAGCTGGGCGGGACGGACCGGGTCCCGCTCCATACTGGTCCTCCTCGAACATCCGCTCTGCGCGAGCCGCGCTGTCACCGCCATCCGTCGACTCCCCTTCGGTCACCGCATCAGCGAACCTCCACGTCCGGCGCACAGCTCCGCCATACAGCGGGCGCGCCTCACCCTCCGGATCGTGGAGCAAGCTGTTGTGCGAGCGGCCGCAGTATTTGCAGCTGAACTCGCTGTCACACTCTAGGGATCGGTGGGACGGCGACAGGCAGATCGCACAGTAGCGGTGAAGGAGCACAGACCGCATGCGTTCTTCAAGCTGCATGTTGCGGAAGGCAACGCAGAACCGCAACGGATGCCGTCCGGGGCATACACGGCACTCTCCAAAACGGCTATCTCTTGGCTGCGCTAGAGCGCGACGGGGTTGAGTCGCACTTAACTGGGTGTCCATGCTATTCTGGAAGGAGAAGGGATAAATAGGGGGAGAGTTGCATATTGACTTAGGATAAGGGACGAATAGGGGAAGGGGTGTTGCCTATCGCCTTAGGCATTCGGGAGCACGATAAGTTTTACTATGGGTCGAGTAAGAGGCCCGCGCTGAGTTTGAACTTCAGCCACTCTAACGCGCGCATCCCTTCCTGGGAAGACCTTCGTTACTCGACCGAGCCGCCACTCGTTCGGCGGCAAATTCTCCTCAAAAACTACCACCAAATTACCATTTTCAACGTCGCGCTGTGGGTATTGCCATTTAAATCTCTTGTGCAGTTCTTTAAGATATTCCGCCTTCCATCTTCGGCAGAACTCATGATGAATCGACTTCATTTTTCGCCATCGATTGGTAATTGAAAGCGGGTTATCTCGGATTTCGGGTTCGGCTGCAGCCAACAAAGGGCCGCCTACCAAAAAATGTCCGGGCGTAAGGGCCTCTAAATCCCCAGAGGCTTCAGACATAGGCGATATCGGTCTTGAATTAAGACAGGCCTCAACGCGGGATAATAGTGTAGAGAATTCTTCAAATGTAAATTTCATGCCGCTGGCAACTTTTCGAAAGTGTGCCTTGAAGCTTCGAACCCCTGACTCCCACAGTCCCCCCATGTGTGGAGCTCCCGCAGGGATGAAATGCCATGAAACATTACAGTGGGCATACGTGCTGGGGACCAAGTCTCGTAGATCAGCAATTGCTTTCTGGAACTCGCGTTTTATCTCTCTAGATGCGCCCACAAAATTCGTACCGTTGTCCGAATGGACGTCGGACGGACAACCACGACGAGCTATGAATCTCGCAAAGGCCGCTAAGAACGCCGCGGTGGAGAGATCACTGGTAGCCTCCAGGTGTATCGCCTTTGTGCTGAAACAGACGAATACGCATACGTATCCCTTGGTGATCAAGCATGCTCGCCCTGTATAATTCTTTATATCGAAAGGACCAGTGAAGTCCACACCTGTGGTGGCAAATGGTCGAGTTAAAACCGTTCGAGAGGGGGGAAGGGCGGCCATTAGCTGAGTCTGGGCTCTTTTCTTGTAGATCACACACACTTTACAGTTGTTTATCGTGGTTTTAATCAGGTTTTTCGCCTTTAAAACCCAGTACTGAGTTCTCAATAACCTCAATACTAGTTGGTTCCCTCCGTGAATCGAAATCACATGAATGAACTTAACGAGCAATCGGGACAGTTGGCAACCGTAGGGGAGGATTATGGGGTGCCGTTCATCATACGACAAAGCCGGGGAATAAGCGAGCCTTCCTCCTACGCGCAACACTCCTGATGAGTCGAGAAACGGGCTCAGCGACAGGATATTACTCTTGTTCGCAATGGGTGTTTTAGCAACGAGATCGTGGTACTCGTTTGCAAAATTAGCCTTTTGGGCGAGAATTATCAGGCGGGTTTTCACCGATTGAATTTCGTCGGTGCCTATATGTGTGGCGGGTCGACTGAAAGTTGATCGGTAATCGGGGTGAGTACGATTCACAAATCGGAAGACGTAGCTCATGACGCGAAGGGCGCGGGGTAATGATGAGAACCGTTCGAGCGGGTCCTCATAGTCAGAAAAATACGCAAAATGGGCTCGAACCGGTCGACTTTCAACCGACGTCTCGAACGCCGACGAGTTTTGTGGCCAGTCAGATTTCGGCTGGCATAACCATGCCGGTCCATGCCACCAAAGCCGGTTATCGACCAACTCCTTGGCCGATACTCCTCGGCTTCCTAGGTCTGCGGGGTTATCATGGGAGTCAACATGACTCCAATTCTTGCAGCCGATAGTCCCATCAATTTTTGCTACGCGATTAGCGACAAATGTGGTCCACGTGCGCGGGGGCCTGTTCAACCATGCGAGAACAATGGTCGAGTCGGTCCAAAGATGAACAGAGAAGTTGCTTAAAGTGCTTTTGTTGGGATTAAAGTGCTCATCAGTTCCGAGACAAGCACCGCGCCGCAAAGTTCCAATCGGGGAAGAGAGACCGTTTTGACGGGAGCCACTTTGGTCTTTGCTGACAGCAAGTGAGTATGGATTTCGGATGCTTGTTCGACCCGAACGTAAATCGCTGCCGCGTATGCTTTTTCTGACGCATCGCAAAACCCATGGAACTCCACTTTTGCTGCAGGTGAGAACTCGATCCACCTCGGAATTGTGATGTCATCAATTCGAGGATACCCTTGTAGAAACTCCGTCCATTCGTGCATTCTCTGGCTGCTCAACTGGTCATCCCATTCGGTCTTATCCAACCAAATTTGCTGCATAAGAATTTTGGCTACCACGATAATGGGACCCAGCCATCCTGCTGGATCGAAGAGTTGCGCAATTGTGGACAGGACCTCTCGTTTTGACACCGATTGTTTTATTTCCAACGGTTTTGTTGTGAAATAAAACCTGTCAGTCACTGCATTCCAGCGAATGCCTAGAGTTTTTGCCAAGCTCATTCCCTCAATGTCCAGAAAGTCTTCTCGCAAGCGGTGTTCCCGTGGTATGCCATGGAGAACCTCTTTGTGGTTGGCGGTCCATTTTCGGAGGGGAAAGCCTGCTGAGGCTAACGCTGATGTTAGCTCTGCCCGAGTCTGTAGCGCAGCGCCAATACTGTGAGCGCCGGCTAACACGTCATCCACGTACATAAAACCCTTAATGACTTTCGCCGCCAATGGAAACCTTTCAGACATGTCTTCCGCGAGCTGTAACAGCGTTCGTATCGCGAGGTATGGAGCGCAATTTACTCCGAACGTGACCGTATCAAGCTCCCAGTCCTCGATTTTCCCTGTGGGCGAATCTCGGAATATGATGCGTTGATACGGCGTATGTTTCGGATCCACCGATATCTGCCGATACATCTTCTCGATGTCGGCGTTGAAGACATACCTGAAAAATCTCCATTTCAGCAAAAGGACCATAAGGTCCATTTGCAACACAGGTCCGGTGTGTAAAACGTCATTCAGGCTTATCCCGGTGGACGTCGGGAACGAGGCATTAAAGACGACCCTGATCTTTGTGGACACGCTTTCTGGCTTAACTACAGCCTGATGCGGTAAGTAATAATGGCCTCCACCAACGGGAGCCGGGACCTTATGGGCGTGATTGAGTTCCAAATACTCTTTGATCACCGCATCATACTGAGTTTTGAAGCCCGGGCGCTTCAATAACGAACTTTCGTTGCGCAGAAACTGGCGTTCGGCGCAATTTCGAGAAAACCCTAAATTCGGAGTTCGGAGAAACTCTTCTCGAAAAGGTAGCATTACCACGTACCGGCCTTCATCGTTTCGTCGCGTTGTCCTTTGGTACAGCGACTCGCAAAACTGCTCTTCCTCTGTCAACACTGTCTTCCGAGGGATCTCCTCCATCTCCCAAAACTTGGCCAGTTGCTGGTCAAGAGAGATCTCACTATAAAAGGCAGAGATGGATGTCGGAGCTGGTTCCGGTTCTGCTGGCAGGGGTCCTGTCAGGATCCATCCAAACAGGGTTTCTTGGGCCACCAGTGAGCCCAAGACATTTTGTCGAATTCCACCTAGCATTATCTTCGGGTAAATGTCCCCGCCGATTAAAACATCTACCCGGTCGCTCCGGTAGAAGTGTGTATCGGCTAGGGGAAGATCGGGGAGTGCGTTGATTTGTTCGCAATTTACTGATCTCGTCGGTAAATCTCCGGTCAAACGGGGGAGAACCAGAGCTCTCGTCTCAACTCTTTGAGAGAGATCACGGGGTGAACTAAGCACTATATGGCACGCCTTTTGGACTGTGGCGGAAATGACGTCGTTAAGACCTGAGACCTGAGCACTAAGCCGCTCATGCGGGAGGCGCAGTCTCGATAGCAGCCTTTCGGAAATAAAGGTGCTTTCAGAACCTGAATCAATAAGTGCTCGAGCGGGAAAGAAATCGCCATTGTGGTGGATCGTAACCATGGCGGTACCTAGGAGCACACTCTTGCGCCCGGTTGTAAAGCACGCTTGGTAGTTGTCCCTTGGCGGTTGCGCAGAGGGTTCCATAGAATCCTGCCGACCGCTTGAATAATTTCGGTGGCCGGACGAAGAGGGTACGTTGTCGGGGTCTGCCTTGCCACTCGAATGGTGGTTCGGCGGAGATGGATTGTCAAAGTGCAACAACGAATGATGTCGCTGCTTGCATCTCGGACAATGGAACGGGCTATTGCAGTTTCTAAACTCGTGCGAGTAAGCCAGGCAATTAAGACACAGCTTGAGCCGTCTTACTGCCGCCAACCGATCGTCGACGGACATATTTAAGAACTTGGGGCATGTTTTCAACACATGCTGGTGAGAAGAGCAAAGCCGGCACGTAAGTGGAGTGGCATTGGCGTGGTGGGATCTCACTCTTCGATTCGAGGGTCCATTCGGTTGAACATACCCAGAAGGTCGGGTTGGCTCTCTAGCCGAAGGTGTCGCTCGAAAATCAGAGACGGTCTCTAGCGTTTGGAAGCGGCGCGTCAAAAACTTATCAAAGTCCTTCCACTTTGGCACCGTCGTCTGATTGTCGATAGTTTGTTCCCATAACGACAGTGTGTTTTCGGGCAAACGGACGGAACATAAATATGTGAATATTGGGTCCCACGATTGGACGTTTACCCCATATAACTCGAGGCTCGCAATGCAGTTGTCAATATCGCGCTGTAACACCTTAAGCGCATTGCCCGATTCGGTGGCCACTGTTGGCAAATTAAATAAAATTTTGAGTTGGCTATGAATCAACATTCTTTTATTTTCATAGCGCTCGACCAAGCCCCTCCACGCGATATCGAAGCCGTCATTGGTGAGCGGACATTTTTTCACAATATCGCGCGCCTCGCCGCGAGTTTTTTGATTCAAGTGGAACAGCTTTTCCACTTGAGAGAGTCGGGGGTTTTTGGCATAAATGGCCGTGAAAAGATCGCGGAAGGTTGGCCAGGACAAATAATCCCCGTAAAATATCTCTGTATCGCACGGCGGAAGGCTAATACTGAGATTAGGTAAGGCAGGTGCCGAAGCGGGCTGCACCATAGTGGAGCTGGCCGGTGACGGGGGCGCAAACGCGTGGAATGTTTGCCCAATTTCACCCATTTGTGCTACGCACAAAACATAGGCAGTGTAGCACAACCGATATTTATCTTTAATCACGTCAACATTGGGTTGATCGTCGGTCACAGAGGTAGGCAACGTATCGAGGCATTCATCATACGAAGCCTTAATTTTGTTCCAGAGGGCTTTCACCTCTTCTTTCTGCACCTCGATAGAATGCAACGTGTGGTTGCTTTGATTTTGGCTAAAGCTTGACTCGAACTCTAGAAGTTCGTCGGCCAGGCGCACAAATCGTGTCAACGCGGACATTATTTCAGTAAACGAGCAAGCCTACGCCGTGGAGAATAACGCAGAAAAATTTTAATAATCGAGAAAGTATACGCCGTGGAGAATAACGTGGAAATATTTTAATAAACGAGCAAGTATACGCCGTGGAAAATAAGCAGAAATATTGCAAAAAATTATTTATTTCAACCAATTAAAAAAAAATCGATTTTAATAATTTACTAGAAAAGCCTAACTCGATAAATGTTGGCTTATTGGCAAAGCAACGAAAATAAAATCGAAAGTCGCAAAGGTCGAAAGTCGAAAATTGAAATTGAAACACGAAAGATTTAATCTCAAACAAATATTCCTTGTGCAGTAATTTCCACTGGGCGTAAACGATTACTCGAAAATTTCAACCAGACAAATGAAGATGATAAAAGCCTTTATCTTTGGGATGGCGTGGTTCGAAATGCCGACCAAAGATTTCTACCGAACCGAGTAGTGGTGCTCGAAGATCGGGAAGTATAATCTCAATTATATCGAAAATTTTTAAATTATTTTCAAATCAGGCCACGACAAATTTTTCAAGTTTATTGTATAAATCTAATACCCAATTTCATTCAATCAAAGTTTTCTTATTCCGTGTTATTTCACGTTAACGCAAGTGCAAAGTGGTCTCCTTAGCTGCGCAGGAAAATGCTCCGTTTATTCACTTTAATTTACACGGGATGTTTATTCAAATTATTCCTTGGCAATAAATTATCGCTTGTCGAAAAAAGAATGAGAAAATGTAAGGGAATATCTCTGTCGGGGTGGCAACGACAAAAATCTCCTACCTCTAATGTGGGAACGAGAGGCCAGCACTAGCTTTAAATTGAACGAATAGCCGACTAAAAACAAAAAGGGCGATAACTGCACAGAGAATGGCACCCAACGCAAGTGATGAATTTGGTGGTTTTTAATTTATTTAAATTGTGTATTTACAAATAATAGTATTTAAAATATGCCGCACCAAAAAAATGCAAAAGGAAATGCAACTCACCGAAAGAAGTTTTGTGATAAAGAGCAGTGCTGTGAGATGATGAGCCTTTTTGAGGTTAGGTTGTGCTGGTTGGGCAGAGATGCTGCTCCTGGTGTGGTTGGTGGCGAATAACAGTAGCAGGTGAGTTTTGAGCTGGTCGCGGAAATAGGCTAGGTTGCCTGCCTTAGCGTGGGGCTGCAGGTGGCTAGCGAAGCACTGGTTGCGGTTTGGTTTAGCCGGTGGCAGCGGGACAGAACTTTGGTCACCGCGCTGATGCGATACGAGCAGGCACAGCAAGACAAATTCACAGGGCTAACGCCGGACCGCGAACTGAAGCAACCTTTTTAGTACACTTTACGACGCTGCTGGAGTGAGCTGTAACTTGAGGCAAGTGTGGCGACGGTGGCACTTGTTGCAGCTTAATGTAGGTGTGACGACGGTGGCACTTGTTGCAGCTTAATGTAGATCGGTGTGTTGACAATATAAATTGTAGTTGCTGAGAGCACGGGGTGATAAAAAGAATGTGGCGATGTTAGCACTTATTGCAGCTTCGGTTGCTGGTAGCAGACAATCGCAGTGTTGGTCAACTTGATGCACGATGACAACGCACAAATGTTGCGGGCAGATTTCAAAATTGGTAGCACAAAGGATTCGTTGGATGTCCAATTTGTTGGCACTAAGTGTGCTTGTTGGCGTATAGTATACGGGCACAAATTGAAGCGCTCCGGCGGGGATTGTGTTTGTGCAAGGGCAAGTGTACCAAAAAAGAAAAGAAACGAGAAATTAGTGTGCAAATTTCGACAAATGTCACTCTAGAGCCTGATCCGGCTCGAAGGACCAAATGTTTTTACAGAAACCGTGTGCGGTGGTCCGGGGTGACCACGCAGGTTATGTCTGCGGGGTGGCGGTCAGGTCTTGGAGTTAGATTTGGGAAGCGGAAGAAGGATGGAACTAGGATTAGTCGGGGGAGTTTTCCTTGAAAATAAAGCACGCAAGTCGGATGGGTTTAATTGTGATTAAATATTTATTTTTCGGGGTTATCTTTTCTTTAAAACTTACAATGTGTATATATCGGGTTTGAGTAGCTGCCAAGATGATTTCCTGATGGTTCGGGGTGACTTTCCACAATGTCAAAGGCAAGAGTCAGAAACCAAAGTCAAAGCTTTCATCATATAACAATGCCCCCCAAGCCAGTTGACAGCTAGCCCTATTCAAAAAGCTGTCATCCTGGCCTGGGTTGCCAACTGCCCTCAGGACAGGGTGCAGTGCAGAGGAGCTTGGCATAAACACTCTGCAAGTTTTAAATTCTTTTTGCGAAAAATTTCAGAGCTCTAAAATTTAATTTATGGAAGACTAAAAAGTAGAAAATAAAATTATATAAAAAGAAACTTTTTAAAAATAAGCTTTAATTTATTTAATGTACTAAAAAGTAGAAAATAAATTGTTTCCAAGTCACCTGTATCTTACTATTAATAAAAGCTTGTGCGCTCAAAATCTATATTCGCACTTATCTTTCATTACTAGAATCTAATTACAAAGAATAAATTAAATTAAATATTGTATCAAAGCCCAAAGCCGCGTATCGTATTTAATCGGAGCGCAGACAAAACCTACCCTACCCGAGCTCATACATGCGTTCGCTCATTGCGTATTTAATCGGCGCGTAACGCAGAAATTATAATCCAAATTGGTTTTTCTCACACGTTTACGTCTGCTCTGATGCTCAGAGAGGATGAGAGAATGACATTGCTTTGTACTAAAAACAGTGCTGCCACTGCTCTTCGATTTTAATTTAGAACTAAAACCGGATTATTATTGCTATAATAAATTTTTAAAAGTAGACCACAATAAATATATCTAAAAATTTGGATAATCCTGTGTCATAGATTTTATAAAAAATTTAAAATTTAACCTCAAAAGCAAAATGAACAGCGTGCTTACTTTGTGCACGAAACTATATGGCAGCACGGCAGCAATAACCAAGACAGAAACCTGCAAAAGAGCCACAGCTGCGATACGATTTTCACTGAACGGCCCGAATTTTGCCGTTGCGATTAATTCCGCTCACAAAAGATACGCGGTGACTGATCAGCGCTTAACTCCGCACGTGGATGTTGCTGACATTGCTGTATGCACTGCTCTCTGCGGTGCCGGCGAAATGATTGCGGGGTAATTATGCGTATTAGGCTGAGTCGCCCTTACCGATGATGGTCCAGGCACATCTGACGGTCGCTTTTTATCCTCCGCTCGTAACGGCGATGCAGCTTGTATAGGTGCTTGTTTAAGCAATGCGGCGGCTTCCCTAGATAGTGGTGTCTGTGGGCTTAACATCGTAGATGACGTCTCGCAGGATGGACAATTCCAGTCCACTTCCGAAGTTCCACTATCAACGCAGACGCAATTAAAATGATACCACTCGTCGCGTTTCTCGAATTGTACCATGCGGGAATTATCGTGGTTACTGCACTTCTTGCAATTATATTCGGGTTCCGTAGAATTAAACATTGCGATTTTATTTGCTTTATGTACCGTTCAACCACGAGTTCCGTTAAATCGCGTGATCTCGCTTATTGAATATTACGCAAAGAGAATGCAAGAAAGTTTTTAAAGATTTGTTGCTCGACTAGCAACCAATTTGAGTTGCCTAACGAATTTTTAATAGTCTCGATTTTCGATTCTAATATTTATTAGGTTTATTCAACTTTACATATAAATTCAATAGTTAATTACAACGATAGTTAAATGGCGTGTGAGTAAGCGCGTGCGAGTACAAGCACGTTAGAATACGCGTGCGAGTATACGCGTGCGAGCTTTAAAAACTTTCGTCTGCAACTAAGTACAAACTCGCAAGTGCTGCCGTGAGTGTGATCTGTAAATTTGTGCATACTGCACAGGTATGCAATTTTCTGTAGTGCATATTTCGTAGGCGGCGGTAACAAGGACAGTAGAACTTCCATAACTCGAATCACTATTATCCAAAGAAAAAGTTCGATTTATGGAGACTTTGACAGAAATTTATATAGAAATTTATTTATTTAAGTTTAAAAAAATACAGCAACATACATACATGTATACATTTTAAATTGCAAATATGTTAATTTACATATGTATGTATGCATTTTAAATCATATACTGTTTACAAGTTCCAGAGAACTACAAAAATCTCCTCTCACTGAAAATAAACTTTTTTGTTATTTCCAACAAAAAGAGTTTCGAATTTCTTCTTTTTATTTTAACGGATTCTTCTATCTAAATAATTTTTTTCTGTATTAGCTTTGTTGCCAGTGAATAACTTGTAAAAAAATAGTCCGAATTAACCGCTGGCAGTATATGGTTTAACTAGATTCAAAACGACAGACACACCTAATAAAGCTGATGCCGGTCTCGTTTCGTCTTTTCCATGTATGGAAACCCATTTACAATATGTTTACTTTTACATCAGATACGAACCAAATCTTATGCCAAATTTATCCGGTTTATTCAGCATGTATTGGCTGAACCTACACCAAAAACATAAAAGGGAAAAGACTTCTCATTGGAACCTAATCGCAGATAGATAAAATTTCTTGACAATTATCTAACTGGGCAAAGGTGGTGCCATCTATGAGCGGGCGGCCGCTCGACGCAACTACAGGCGGACATATGTGCATGCGTGTGTATATACGTGCGTATATTTCAAAGCGAAACTGTTTGAACAGACGCGCAGGCGCTGCGTAAATAGCAATGGCATGTGTGTGTGTATATCTGACGGCTGGCTTGTGTCGATTTGTGAAGATTTCTGGCTCGCGACAAGCCACGGCTGGGTGGATAAGGCAAAAGGGAACAATGCGTGACGTAGATGAGAAAGAGGACAGCATCGCTTTTGCATGTTTATATTTACAATTGCAGGCACTTTTTCGGTTCTTTGGTTTCAGCTAATTTGCCTGCCTTATGATATGAGCCCTTTTCTTTTATTTTTCAGCATTTTATACATATAATTCGCTGTTTATGGAATTTTTATCAATCAATTTTTTTTTTTATTAACATTAAAACTTCTATTTACAGGAGCATTTTTTGGAATAGACTAATTCAAGTTAATTCCACAAAATTCTTCATTTTATTTATTTAAGGTACAATGTTTGCAAATATGTACATAATACAAAATTCGTCGCAATTTTAAAATTTGTCTTTCGCGCCTTTTCATTCATTTATAAATGCAGAATGTCTTCGCGCTCTGGTCATGCGCCGAAATGCCTGCAAGTTCACTTGCAATGCCTTTAAATATTCAGAATCAATTCTCAAGAAATTTATGATCGTAAAAACAACTGGTCAATGCAGGCAATTAGGACAAAATTTAATTTTCCTTAGCTGGAAAAAAGGGGACATGATGCTCGCTTGTGGGTGCAATGCTTTCAGTACCTGAGCCGGCGGAAGCGATCATTTGGCAAGGATTGTTTTTTATGGGCACCAAAAACTTGTCCCATTCATGAGGTTGCCCGTTTTTTCTTCTCTTCTGCTCTATTTGTTTTAACGATTCAGGCAAAAAGGAAAAATTGGATTTTCCCCAAGCTGAAAAAAAGGGGCATGCAAATGCACAGGCACCTGATGCTCCCTTGTGGGCGCATTGGTTGTGGTTGTAGGCATAGGGATCACTGTTATGTTAATATTTATTTATTGTGTTGCAGCCATATAAGCAAGTTTAACTTTACTTCTTCTTTTACCTAGAAGCAATATGCATGAATGAAATACAAAATTTTCATTGATCATTACATTTGATGTAGTTTATTAAGGTACATGTGGGTTTTTTTTTTAATTTTTTTACATTTAGTTAATTTGACTATAATAATATTATAAGCTATTACATTATGAATAAAACAAAATAACAAAATTTTTATGAATTTACAGATTTTTTTTTGTTGCTAACTTTTTTGCTAATTTTTTTGAGCGGAGCGTTTAGTCTTTTAAGCTTGTTTTTTTTCTTTTCGTGATTTAAAATTTGGACACTACACTTTCTCTGCGATTTCTCAGCCTCACTCGCATTGCAAACATTTTTCGGATCAAGTCCTATAAAATAATTTTAAAAAATGGTTCATTCGCGCGATTAATGAGATGAAAAATATTTTTTGTACATAGAAGGAATCACAACATTTAAAAACCGGCCACTAATTATCACGATTTGATTTTTAAACTTACCTAAATTCAGAGTCGGCACAGCACCTTTTTTTAATCGTGCGCCACCATAGCTTTCCGCTTGAAAATGTAAACCGCACACAAACTTGTTTTTTACAGTTTCTATATTTTGCCCAATTCCTAAATTTTCCATCCAGAGTAGGGCCTGAGTCTTGTCTTTAGGAAATGAATGCAACTTCATTCCGTCCGATTTTCTCCCACTGTACGCAGCAATAACACACTCTCAATACTCATAGGGCATATTAAATGTCGGAATAAATAAACGTATAGAAACACAATAGAATAGACAAACTGACTAGACTAAAGAACTGCATACAACACGATCGAAATCAAGTTCCAAGTGACATAAAAGTTAAGTACTGCAGTATCTTATATACTATATTAACATAACAGCGATCCCTATGCCTACAACCACAACCAATGCGCCCACAAGGGAGCATCAGGTGCCTGTGCATTTGCATGCCCCTTTTTTTCAGCTTGGGGAAAATCCAACTTTTTCCTTTTTGCCTGAATTGTTGAAAAAATAGAGCAGAAGAGAAGAAAAAACGGGCAACCTCATGAATGGGACAAGTTTTTGGTGCCCATAAAAAACAATCCTTGCCAAATGATCGCTTCCGCCGGCTCAGGTACTGAAAGCATTGCACCCACAAGCGAGCATCATGTCCCCTTTTTTCCAGCTAAGGAAAATTAAATTTTGTCCTAATTGCCTGCATTGACCAGTTGTTTTTACGATCATAAATTTCTTAAGAATTGATTCTGAATATTTAAAGGCATTGCAAGTGAACTTGCAGGCATTTCGGCGCATGACCAGAGCGCGAAGACATTCTGCATTTATGAATGAATGAAAAGGCGCGAAAGACAAATTTTAAAATTGCGACGAATTTTGAATTATGTACATATTTGCAAACATTGTACCTTAAATAAATAAAATGAAGAATTTTGTGGAATTAACTTGAATTAGTCTATTCCAAAAAATGCTCCTGTAAATAGAAGTTTTAATGTTAATAAAAAAAAAATTGATTGATAAAAATTCCATAAACAGCGAATTATATGTATAAAATGCTGAAAAATAAAAGAAAAGGGCTCATATCATAAGGCAGGCAAATTAGCTGAAACCAAA
The DNA here is from genome assembly GCA_963457695.1 of Neria commutata. Lineage (NCBI taxonomy): Eukaryota > Metazoa > Arthropoda > Insecta > Diptera > Micropezidae > Neria > Neria commutata. Next base: position 39,001,949 of record OY735246.1, read on the forward strand.
GAACCGAAAAAGTGTCTGCAATTGTAAATATAAACATGCAAAAGCGATGCTGTCCTCTTTCTCATCTACGTCACGCATTGTTCCCTTTTGCCTTATCCACCCAGCCGTGGCTTGTCGCGAGCCAGAAATCTTCACAAATCGACACAAGCCAGCCGTCAGATATACACACACACATGCCATTGCTATTTACGCAGCGCCTGCGCGTCTGTTCAAACAGTTTCGCTTTGAAATATACGCACGTATATACACACGCATGCACATATGTCCGCCTGTAGTTGCGTCGAGCGGCCGCCCGCTCATAGATGGCACCACCTTTGCCCAGTTAGATAATTGTCAAGAAATTTTATCTATCTGCGATTAGGTTCCAATGAGAAGTCTTTTCCCTTTTATGTTTTTGGTTTGAACAGCGAAATCATCGCACAAATATATCACATTTATGCAAATGAACTTTCATACTAATTTTGACAATTAGTTTATCAGGTGATAAATTCATGAAATGTACTAATTTTTCTAAGTCAGCAAAACTGCATTCAAAGTTGCGGCCGGCGGCGCTGCTTCCATTAACTTATATAGTTACAAGGCGGCCCGGTCGTGTGTGCCTGTATACACGACAGCTAGTCAAAATTACGGTAAAAAATATATATATATATATTGCTATATGGCTGCAGTGAATACAGGACAGAATACTGAGTATTTTAATGCAGGACTGAAGCTATGGACAGAAAGCAAATGTTTTTTAGTCAGTCCTCAGGTTACATATAAGAGACCGAACAATTCTAGATGTGAGCAGAGACCGAAAGAGCAAGCGCAACGATACACACCCACAAACACTTTTATGCATTCAAAACAATATTAGCAACAATAAAAGGCAAAGCAAAGTAAAAAATAAAAAAGCTTATACAAAAAGTTAAAAAAGAAAATTTTTAAAACCTGCGGAGCTGGATTCGAACCCATGACCTACCGAATTACCGAATGCAAGCGCGCGCCTCTACCGCCTCTACCGCCTCTATATACACCAATACCTCACTTTGTGTCGTGATTACGTTCCAAAAAAAACACGACGCAAATTGAAACGACGCAAAGTGAATTATGATTTTTTATAGCAAACCATGTAAAGATCGAAGATAGGTTCCAGGGTTACGAAAATACTACTTTTTAAAAAGAAAATTGAACAAAGTAAACATTTAAAAAAAAAATAATATAAAATTTTATTACATACATACAACAAAAAAAAAAAAATCAAATTCAATTAAAACAAAATAAAATATTTAATTAATTTATAAAAAACAAAGTAAAAATTAATCACTGTCTGATGAGTCCATAGTGGCTGTTGTCGTAAGTCGGCTTTCTTTCACAAAAAATTGGTGCAATGTTTGCTAAACAGCTTTTTTTTCAACGTAAAATAAATTTCCTTGCAGCAATTGATATTCGTAGCTACCGCCTGCGACACTTTAAAACTCCTTCCGCTGTCAGGATAGTTTTTAAAAAAATCTCCATAGCTTCGTCAATCAAACACATCGCTTTGGAAATTTTTTTGGAGGTTAAATTTTGTTCTTCGGAGATTTCTATTGAACGGCCACTGTCATCTTCTTCATTAGCAAATTGCAATTCCAGTTGCAATAATTCTTCATTAGGCAATTCTTGGTTGTGCGAGGTTAGCAATTCATTTATGTCAGTCTCCTCCATACCCTAAAATTAGACTCTCTAGCTAAATTAGAAATTTCATGACGAACAGCTGGTGTACCATCAACTTCTGCAGCGCATATTCTGTGAACACATTCAGGCCATATTTTGCGGCAAACACCATTCATGCAAGATGGTTTAACCTCCTCCCACGAATCGGAAATAATTTCTATGGCTTTCATAATGTTGAACTTTTTCCAAAACTTTAGCATGGTAGGCTTATCTTGTCCATCAGTCGCACTTAAAAGAAGTTTTAATGTTCGTCGAAGGTACTAACTTTTAAAAGTGATCCATCGGCTGAATAACTGATGTCGTATTAGTCGGCAAAAATACAAATTTCACGTTTTCTGACAACTCATCAACATAAACTGGGTCGCCAGGAGCATTGTCTATTAGGACCAAAGCCTTGAAGTTTAAGTTATCCATGTTGCAATAAGCTTTAATTTCTGGAATAGCACAAGCTGAAACCCAGTTTTGAAATGATGATGCTGTCATCCATGCTTTTTTGTTTGCTCGCCAGGAATCAGATTCTCAGAAAAACAAAGTGAAAAAAAACTGTATTAAAATTGCATTGATTTTATAAGCTTTATATTAGGTTCACATCCGGTATGTCGTCAAATCTAGTAATACATTTTTCACCCACTTCCCGACTACTTAGAGATCTGAAACTTTGCATACATGCCTAAACACGAGCCCAATACATGAATCAATAAATTTTATGGGCGTAGGATAAGGGGCGTGGCACTTTTTTATAAACTCCAGATTTGTGTATAACTTTAGAACTACACATCACAGATCAATGAAACTCGGTAGGAACTTACTACATATCCATATCCTTCTACTGAGAAAATAAGGCGGGCACTGGATAAGGGGGCGTGGCACCCCCCATACAAACAAAATTTTTGATCTCGATTAGCTTTGGAACTAAAGGTCGTGCAGCATTGAAATTTCGTATGCAGTCGCCTCTTGGATGTGTCGTCCCACTGGTAAAATTTTATGGGCGTAGGATAAGGGGTGTGGCACTTTTTTTTATCAACTCCAGATTTGTGTATAACTTTAGAATTACACATCACACATCAATGAAACTCGGTAGGAACTTACTACATATCCATATCCTTCTACTGAGAAAATAAGGCGGGCACTGGATAAAGGGGCGTGGCACCCCCCATACAAACAAAATTTTTGATCTCGATTAGCTTTGGAACTAAAGGTCGTGCAGCATTGAAATTTCGTATGCAGTCGCCTCTTGGATGTGTCGTCCCACTGGTAAAATTTTATGGGCGTAGGATAAGGGGGCGTGGCACCCCTCATACAAACCAAATTTTTGATCTCGATTAGCTTTGGAACTAAAGCTCGTGCAGCATTGAAATTTCGTACGCAGTCGCCTCTTGGGTGTGTCGTCCCACTGGTAAAATTTTATGGGCGTAGTGTAAGTATCTCAAATTAAATGCAATCTTATTCTAACTAATTTATATCCTATACATATTCTTTGCTACTTGTAGCCGAACTGAGCTATAACAGCTTTTGTTACCAAAAACATGACTCTGAATTTTTTAATATTTTTCAAAGGACGAAACTAATTCTAATGGGAAAAGAGATATTAGTCATGGGAAAATAGTGAACAGTTCCGGAGATACGGTCAAAAACGTCGCTAGTCAGCCAAAAAATCGCGTTTTTTCAAACTTTGAGCGCCTTGCGGCACGGGTTAACATGCTCCAAACGTGCTCAAACTTTGGCTACCTTAAAATCTGCTAAGGCTCATTATTTTGGTGTTCTGCAATTTACTTTTTACTTTTTCAATTCGACTCGTTTTTGAAAATGAATTCCGACTTGATTTTTCAGGTTCTAGAAACCGAATCTGACAAAAAAAAATGTGAATTGAAATCACTTCAGCAGCAGAAAGTGAAATTAAAAGTAGTTGTATGAAAATGTAGGTAAATTAAAGAATATTAAAGTAAAATTAATAGAAATATGCACGATTAATTGGAGAATTAAATTTTTATGAGGAAAGCACGGGCGACCTTATGGCCTTCCTCGTTGAGAAATGGAATCAGTCCATTCAACAACTTGGTGAAAGCAAGGTAGTTGCATTGGATATCTCCAAAGCTTTTGATAGAGTTTGGCATGAAGCACTAGTTGGTAAACTAGTTGCTTACGGCATCGGTGATTGCTTCGCTCGATGGATAACGAGCTTCCTGAGCGGCCGTTCTATTCGAGTTGTGATAGACGGTATCGCTTCTAACGAGTACTCCTTAAACGCAGGAGTACCGCAGGGTTCGGTCCTGGCACCCTTTCTGCACTATCTGCACCACCTATATTAGGCCCAAAATGGAGTACAATTCGCATTTATGGGCAGAAGCTTCACGAACCCAACTGGAACCCGAATGACGAGCGGGGCCCATCGATATCACGTTTCGACAAAACTCCAACGCACCACGCTTTACAAAGAGAATTCGTTCTTCAGTCGTACATCGAGGAATAGTCTACCTGCGGAAGTTTTCCCACGTCATCGCAATATTCGTGAATTCGGCAAACGTCCACCACCAGTACTTCACTTTCCCCCCACCAACTAACCTATGATCCTTTCTAAACCAACAAGTGCTTTGCATGATTATTTACACTAAATTTAATAGTATATGCAACGAATGCACTAATTTTTTAAAACGTTTTTATTAGGTCGCTTTCTTGTCTGTTTGTATGTCCCGTACAAATCTAGTAATCAATTTTTCACCCACTTCCCGACTACTTAGAGATCTGAAACTTTGCATACATGTCTAAACACAAGCCCAATACATGAATCAATAAATTTTATGGGCGTAGGATAAGGGGTGTGGCACTTTTTTTTATCAACTCCAGATTTGTGTATAACTTTAGAATTACACATCACACATCAATGAAACTCGGTAGGAACTTACTACATATCCATATCCTTCTACTGAGAAAATAAGGCGGGCACTGGATAAAGGGGCGTGGCACCCCCCATACAAACAAAATTTTTGATCTCGATTAGCTTTGGAACTAAAGGTCGTGCAGCATTGAAATTTCGTATGCAGTCGCCTCTTGGATGTGTCGTCCCACTGGTAAAATTTTATGGGCGTAGGATAAGGGGGCGTGGCACCCCTCATACAAACCAAATTTTTGATCTCGATTAGCTTTGGAACTAAAGCTCGTGCAGCATTGAAATTTCGTACGCAGTCGCCTCTTGGGTGTGTCGTCCCACTGGTAAAATTTTATGGGCGTAGTGTAAGTATCTCAAATTAAATGCAATCTTATTCTAACTAATTTATATCCTATACATATTCTTTGCTACTTGTAGCCGAACTGAGCTATAACAGCTTTTGTTACCAAAAACATGACTCTGAATTTTTTAATATTTTTCAAAGGACGAAACTAATTCTAATGGGAAAAGAGATATTAGTCATGGGAAAATAGTGAACAGTTCCGGAGATACGGTCAAAAACGTCGCTAGTCAGCCAAAAAATCGCGTTTTTTCAAACTTTGAGCGCCTTGCGGCACGGGTTAACATGCTCCAAACGTGCTCAAACTTTGGCTACCTTAAAATCTGCTAAGGCTCATTATTTTGGTGTTCTGCAATTTACTTTTTACTTTTTCAATTCGACTCGTTTTTGAAAATGAATTCCGACTTGATTTTTCAGGTTCTAGAAACCGAATCTGACAAAAAAAATGTGAATTGAAATCACTTCAGCAGCAGAAAGTGAAATTAAAAGTAGTTGTATGAAAATGTAGGTAAATTAAAGAATATTAAAGTAAAATTAATAGAAATATGCACGATTAATTGGAGAATTAAATTTTTATGAGGAAAGCACGGGCGACCTTATGGCCTTCCTCGTTGAGAAATGGAATCAGTCCATTCAACAACTTGGTGAAAGCAAGGTAGTTGCATTGGATATCTCCAAAGCTTTTGATAGAGTTTGGCATGAAGCACTAGTTGGTAAACTAGTTGCTTACGGCATCGGTGATTGCTTCGCTCGATGGATAACGAGCTTCCTGAGCGGCCGTTCTATTCGAGTTGTGATAGACGGTATCGCTTCTAACGAGTACTCCTTAAACGCAGGAGTACCGCAGGGTTCGGTCCTGGCACCCTTTCTGCACTATCTGCACCACCTATATTAGGCCCAAAATGGAGTACAATTCGCATTTATGGGCAGAAGCTTCACGAACCCAACTGGAACCCGAATGACGAGCGGGGCCCATCGATATCACGTTTCGACAAAACTCCAACGCACCACGCTTTACAAAGAGAATTCGTTCTTCAGTCGTACATCGAGGAATAGTCTACCTGCGGAAGTTTTCCCACGTCATCGCAATATTCGTGAATTCGGCAAACGTCCACCACCAGTACTTCACTTTCCCCCCACCAACTAACCTATGATCCTTTCTAAACCAACAAGTGCTTTGCATGATTATTTACACTAAATTTAATAGTATATGCAACGAATGCACTAATTTTTTAAAACGTTTTTATTAGGTCGCTTTCTTGTCTGTTTGTATGTCCCGTACAAATCTAGTAATCAATTTTTCACCCACTTCCCGACTACTTAGAGATCTGAAACTTTGCATACATGTCTAAACACAAGCCCAATACATGAATCAATAAATTTTATGGGCGTAGGATAAGGGGCGTGGTACTTTTTTACCAACTCCAGATTTGTGTATAACCTTAGAACTACACGTCACACATCAATGAAACTCGGTAGGAACTTACTACATATCCATATCCTTCTACTGAGAAAATAAGGGGGCACTGGATAAGGGGACGTGGCACCCCCCATACAAACAAAATTTTTGATCTCGATTAGCTTTGGAACTAAAGATCTAAACAGGACTAAAATGGTAATTCGAAGTGTTCCAGCTGTTGTACGATCGCCATTCTTTCAAATGCGGACGGATCCGGAAAATTATTTCTATAGCCTACTTGTGCAATATGTGCCATTTTACTCGGAGGATGAATTAGTTGATGAATATAATGATGCACGCGAAGCTTGCATTGGTTTGGTCGTGCACAGAAAAATAGATAAAAAATATATAAGAAAAAGGCAGGGCAAGTTTTCGTGTAAACGTTATAAAACTTATGGTGTTCACGCCAAACCCCGTAACGAGTTCTCCCTGTCCTCGCTCCGGATGGCAACCCAAGCCAAAGTGATAGTTTTGTCGTTCGTAGTGTACCTTTTTGCATATCAGCTGTCAATTGGCCTGTGGGCGTTATTGTTGACATTTCTTTTTGGTTTTTGCCGAGTCAGTGATTTTAAAGTGTTTGTTCGGGTTTTCTTTTATCTTTAAATCGGCTTTGCGCCAACTATCCGTTTTTGGCGACTAGGAAGGTGACCCCCAGCGAGGACAGCGACCACTCGTTATTCGATCACCAAATTAAGAAGACCGTGTACAATCACCCCGATTAACCAACATACCCCCATACTACTGCTGCAAGTAAATTGTAAAGCTTTAAACACAATCAACTCGCGAGACGAATTTTACGCTGTGAATAATGGCGTCTTGACGGCAGTCGTCGTGGAATTTCGCTCAGTGAAACAGAATCAGAGCGAAATTCGCATCAGTTGATTCGGAAAATATCATCCCCACAACAAGCACAGAATTTAAAAAAATCCACGGAAACCACGAATTCACGAATTTTCCGAGTTATTATACTATAAAAATAGTTTCCGCACAAAAATTTCCAATTTCCTTACTTCAATTTATTTATTTTTCACCACTGACAGCTGAACAGTTGACTTTTTCGCAGGGCGGCAGCGACCAAATTAGAAATTGTTCTATCGCGAGGCGAATCGTTGGGAGGCGAACTACGCTAGCGTCGTCATTGTGGGCAATCAAATGCACTGCCGCGTGTATTTTGACAGCGCGCGTTCGCCGCGTAAAATTCGCCTCGCGAGTTGATTGTGTTTAAAGCTTAAGTTCGAAAAGCTGAATAATAAAGTGAATTTTACATTAAACCTACCCAGACACTGTCTTGCTTTCGCTTCCCGGAAACTATTCCGCCCCATTCCAATAAACGACGGCTCCAATCCTCACCGGCACCCCGGTAAAAAGAACCTGCGTGGTCACCCCGGACCAGCGCAGATTTCAACATTTTCATTTTGGTACTTCGAGCCGGATGAGGCTCTGGAGGACGTCGTTTTGGAATACCCGATACTTTGTTAAATTGTGAATTAATTTGGCTTTTCTTTTTTTTCTATTTTTCGGTACAAAAACTGCAAATTGCACAAAACATCTACCGAAGCGCCTCAATTCTGTGTGCCAAGAAACTACACAAAATTCATCAATCCTGTGTGCCAAATTCAGATCGTAAACTTTGGAATAATTTCTTTGTGCCTGCCTCAACTACTGTCAAAGTGCCCAATCATCGCTCCAAGTGCCATCTTGAAAACCCGCAACAACAACTATAACGACATACTGAAACATATGTGACGCATTGCGTGCTTCGACGAGCTGCAGACCTTCGGCACGCACACCCGACAATAGGCAGCCATCCCACGATTAAATCGCTGGCCAGCTTTGTCAATCATAGCCACAAGAAGCCACCGCAACGCTTGTGTGGAATCCAACATCGGCTACTCGTTTGCGGCAGCTCAACCTGCGCGCCGACGACACATATACTCGACCATTTGCACGGAGCACCAACTATAGAGCAGTAGATCTGCGCCAACGTTGGAACACCCTCAGCGAACAACAACAACTCAACGCACATCCCAGCAAGCAAAATTGTCGCGTGTTACACGGTGAGTTGTTTTTTGGTTTAATTCAGTGCGACTACGTGTGGTTCAGTTTTCCAAGGCTTTAACGACAAAGTTAGCCTCACTCGTGGGCCGTAGAGCCAATTATCGTTTCGATTTTAATTGAAGAGAAATTTTAAAGTTTTGCTGTGTCAATTTCCTATCCATCAAGATTTATTAAGTGTGAAATTTTACGACACGAATCACTTCCGCTGCACGGTATATCAAATTAAAACGATTTTCGCAAGGTGCTCGCATTTTCACTTTAAATAAATATTTGTTATAAAATAAATCAATTAAAATTTAATACACACATACATCTATAAAGTTAAAACAATTTTTTGCCGAACCCGTTTCATGCGTATTTAGGCACATGTATAAATTTGAGAATATTCCTCCATTTATTTATTTATTTATTTATACATATTTATAAAATTTTAAAATTTACTGTACCCATTTATAATATTTAATATTTTTCCAAAAATTAAAACTGCTACCAAAACCACCCGAAATTTTCTGTACGCTTGGGGGGTTGCCAACCTCTTGTCCATTTGTTGGTTATTTTACTTTGCGCGGTTATTCGAGTTGCACGTTAACCCAAATTGTCCGTTGGGTTATGCGCTTGTGTCAAAAATACCGACGAGCTTTGGTGTTGCCACCGCGCTAAATTTTATTTTTTTGTACCAGCTATCTCTTGTGTCAAGACAAACGTGGGAATTATTTGGTATTTGACCCAAATCTATAAAAATAAATTCTCTGGTGTCACGTGGCCCTATTTCAAAAACAACGCGTTGTTCGCTATTGTTATCCGCGAATTTATAAATAAAGCAAGTGCGCTCCCGTTCCTCGAAATTTAGTCATCGTATTTGATTTGGGCTACACCCACAAAAAAAAAATTCGTTTAATTGTCGACATTTCCTTTGTACGTACACTGTGGAAAATATTGTAAAGCCAGTGGAAAATATTAGTATTCCAAACATATTTCCGAGTTTTTGCTTATAGTTCTCGCATCTTTCTTATTTTTATTTCCATTCGCGCGAATTCAGATTAATTTTCTTTTCATTATTTAACTGGCTTATTGCATTTAAAGTTGGAAATAAAAGAGTTTTTCTTGTTTTTCCAATTCCCATTTTCAACTTAAATTTAAATCCAACTCTTTTCGTTATTTAAATTCAAATACAATTAAATTTCTTAAAAATATTTTCATGTTCATTTTCCGCTGGGTAAATTTCTCCGTCCATTCAAGTTATGGCTTCGTTGGCACGATTTGTGCGCTTGGCAGACGAACTATTGGATTTCGAGGCTACGTTCAGCTACAACCGAGAGGATCACACGCTCCACTCTCTCGAAGTTCAAAGAGAGGAAGTGAAGTGAAGTAAGGTGCGGGCTTCGTATTACTTATGTCTAGAAGCTACCACGATTTTCAGTTGTGACGATCGGCACTCTGCTGACGTCACTAGAGCAAAATATAGAGCTTGCTACACCGCCTACGTACAGTGTGCGGCGAAAATGAGCGAATTAGCGCTCTTGTGCCGCTCGTCTGTACCCCCGTCCCCGGCTCTCACCATGACGATGCAGCCCAAAATCCCCGCTCATGTAGAATCAGCTGCACTCCTTTCGCCAAGTGGCAGTGTAGCTCAAATTATAAAACCCCGCCCGGCGGATATGTTCAAAATCTTATGCCGATCCTGCTCTTCCACACGGCATGTTCTGAAAACTTGTCCGCAATTTTTAAGCATGTCTGGGGGAGCTCGTTTGGAAGAAGTGAACCGACTTCTTTTATGTTATAATTGTCTGTCGCATTCGCATCAGCTCGTGAATTGCAAAAGTCCGTTTAACTGTCATAAGTGTAGGCAGCGCCACCATCCGCTACTACATCCCATGAATACGTCCCCGCTCAATATTAATGAGAAGAGCTCATCAGACCCCCGGTCTGAACTCTCTCTCCCCGACCAGAAAAATTCCTCTCAAACTCGAGAAAAGTCTGAGGAACCCGTTTTTAGCACGCCACTACAAACTTTTACGACCGCTGATCACAGCGCGTTAATTTCCCCCCGCGATTCATGCCAGCAAGCACACACGAAGGCTTTTGTTTTCCCTCATCTTCCCAGCTATCCTAAATCAATCCGCGCGAGCCCCGTCATTCCGCGAGTTGAACAAACAGTTGTTAAGGACGGATCTCGAAGAAATTTCTGGGGGTCATGGGCTTCCACGCGACACCTGCCGACACACCCAAATCCAACCACGACGGCGATTGCCACCTACAATTGCGGCATTCCCCGGTGCGCTACGGATAACTCGTCCCAACTCGCCAACGTAAGGTACACCGTTTCGGTTGTAGCGAGGTGGCAAGTTGATGCCAAGTTTCGCTTGCACCCGAGTGCTGTGAGCCGGTGGCGGCAAACTGTGCTCGGGCACTTGCGATCCAACCTCCTACCCGAAAGGTAAGCTAGCTCTCCTCCATATGAGGATTCATACATATAACATATATCTCAACATATACAGTCCACTAACTCTTAATTATAAAATAATAAAACCATAAGTTTTATAACGTTTACACGAAAACTTGCCCTGCCTTTTTCTTATATATTTTTTATCTATTTTTCTGTGCACGACCAAACCGCTGCGGCGACGCCGGGCCACGGACTCGCCCCATTTTGCTCGTTTGCGGACATACTCTGCAAACCCCGGCGCGTCGCGTCTTTATTGGTCCTTCTAGCCGCGGATACTGGCATCTGGAAAGCGGCCGCCGTGCACCAGATATACATAGCTCCACAACAATCACAAATAACACGGCAGATACTGCGTCTACAAAAGCACACTGCAGCACAACAACAACATCAAATTGCAAATCACCGGCAACAACAAAATTCGACATAAATCATCTTTAAATTGCAACAATTTGCGCAACTATCGCCAACAACGACAACGACATCACAAAAGGAAACACAGGTGCGTAAAGTTATTGGTGATAGTGATAGACGTGCGTTTTTGATTTGTTTCTTTTACAAATAAAATTTAAAGAATATTTTGAAAAATTATTTGAAATTCCTCCTTCTTGCTCATATGAGAAACGAGTTGCAAAAATTTCAATGCAATTCGATTCCATATATTCCGGTCGTTAACCTTTGAGTCAAGGTACATAGGAACCATATGTTCCAATGCTTTCTGCCTACTACAGCATATCTGTTTAGCCGTTTCGATTTTCACACATCGAACGATCGCCCTCTGCTCGTCACTTCTCATTGCAATTCGCAACTGAGAGCGATTCCCCACACACCATTTCCGATCAATGCTGAGCAACGCAAGTGCTGCGTTTACATGCTGATCGATCGGAATAGTGCAAGAGCAATTCATACGTACCTACCTACTTTCATGCTCACTGCTCTCGTGCATTCCATTCCAAGTTGTATTGCATGAGCAAGAGGCTCACGCACTCATCGCGTTAAGCGCTCACCCATCTCACCTGCTGCACTACTTATCGCAATTCGCAACTAGCATTGCAAGTGCCCTTCCCCTCACACCGCCACCCACACACACTGAGCTTCGCTACTGCGGTAAGTGCTCTCACTCTGATCTCCATTGCTGCGCTCACTGGCTTATTGCAACCAATGTTGCCATATTCACAGTTTTAACTGTAAATTACAGTTTTTTAGACAAGCCCACAGTTTTTAAAATTACCTCCTAGTACAAATTACAGTTTTTTTTAAATTTCAGATTTGAAAGAATAAATTAAAATGTCTTTAAAACAAAATGAAAATGTGATTTAAATCGTAGTACTTTCGTATTTAAGCTTGTTATTTTATTTAAAATGAATTGTTTTGTGTTATTTTCGTTTAATAAAATTAAAAAAACCGTATTGTCACAAAAATCTTTTCGGTTTTGAAGGTTACAGTTTTTGGCAACATTGATTGCAACTGATATTGCAGAGAGCGCGAGAGCCCACAAAGATATAATGGTGGTTCCCAACTCGTAGGCAGTGTGTGCGGATATTATTTTTATAAGCTTTATATCAGGTTCACATCCGGTATGTTTGTATGTCGTCAAACTTAGTAATCAATTTTTCACCCACTTCCCGACTACTTAGAGATCTGAAACTTTGCATACATGCCTAAACACGAGCCCAATACATGAATAAATAAATTTTATGGGCGTAGGATAAGAGGCGTGGCACTTTTTTATCAACTCCAGATTTGTATATAACTTTAGAACTACACATCACACATCAATGAAACTCGGTGGGAACTTACTACATATCCATATCCTTCTACTGAGAAAATAAGGCGGGCACTGGATAAGGGGGCGTGGCACCGCCCATACAAACAAAATCGTTTATATAGAATAGCTTTGGAACTAAAGGTCGTGCAGCATTGCAGTTCCGTATACTGGCCCCTCTTGGATGCTTCGTCCCACTGGTAAAATTTTATGGGCGTAGGACAAGGGGCGTGGCACTTTTCAAGCAACTACACACTTGGGCTTCAGTTTATAATTATAGGTACACCACACATCAATGATACACGATAGGAACTTACTCGTCGCGCCTTGCAAGCAAAACAACAACAACTCATCGCGCCACAAATATGCCACGAATATTAGGGTCGATAACAGCCGTATTATTTGTTAAATTGAGGATATGACAATAGGAGACACTGTGAATACCCTAAATATTGTGTACTGCTCTGCAAGTTTTAAATTCTTTTTGCGAAAAATTTCAGAGCTCTAAAATTGAATTTATGGAAGACTAAAAAGTAGAAAATAATATTATATAAAAAAAACTTTTTAAAAATAAGCTTTAATTTATTTAATGTACTAAAAAGTAGAAAATAAATTGTTTCCAAGTCACCTGTATCTTACTATTAATAAAAGCTTGTGCGCTCAAAACCTACATTCACACTTATCTTTCATTACTAGAATCTATTTACAAAAAATAAATAAAGTAAAATATTGTATCAATTGGTTGACAAATTTTGAACAAATGAGCGCCCCAAGCTTTTATTAATAGTAAGATACAGGTGACTTGGAAACAATTTATTTTCTACTTTTTAGTATATTAAATAAATTAAAGCTTATTTTTCAAAAGTTTTTTTTATATAATTTTATTTTATTATACCCTACACCAATGGTAATAGGGTATAATAACTTTGTGCGAAAATTGTAACGCATTAAAGGAGCCTTCCTAGGTATAGACATAAGTGTATAGAAATGCTTGGAATCACTTTCTGTGTTGATTTCCGGTTGTCCGTCTGTCCGTCTGTCTGTCTGTCTTGGTGTCCGTGGCCACAGGAGAGGAAGAAGGAGTTGTCCGATTTACACCAAATTTGGCACACAGTCGCAGTGAACCTTCCACTACTTCAAGTTCCGAGATTAGCAAAGGACACGCCCACAACGGGCCAGTAAGTCCCAATACCCCAGAACATTTCCAGTAAAATTGCTTAAATTTGTTGAATTATTCAGCAGGTTCCAGAATTCGAGTGAAAGTGAAATCGAAAGTGATTTTGAAATCGAGTGAAAATGTTTTTGGTGTTCTAGAAACCGAACGATTTCAATTTCTCATGTTCATTTTCAACTCGATATAATTTTTCTTCTCGCTGAATTTATATATTTATATATTTAGTTTTAAATCTTACTAGTATTTCCATATCAATTGAAAAATCAAAATGAAACATTATCAGGACCATATATATTGGTTCAGAAATCTGTTTATGGCAATGAAAAATTATTTTATACTTTTTAGTCCATTTTAAAAACGTTGAATATTAAAAATTTTTTTTTACTTAATAATTATTTCACAATATAAACAATTTCTGTTTTGATTTTTATTTTGTTTGACAACGATCAGCTGATCGGAAATTCAGCGAGAAGAAAAATTATATCGAGTTGAAAATGAACATGTGAAATTGAAATCGTTCGGTTTCTAGAACACCAAAAACATTTTCACTCGATTTCAAAATCACTTTCGATTTCACTTTCACTCGAATTCTGGAACCTGCTGAATAATTCAACAAATTTAAGCAATTTTACTGGAAATGTTCTGGGGTATTGGGACTTACTGGCCCGTTGTGGGCGTGTCCTTTGCTAATCTCGGAACTTGAAGTAGTGGAAGGTTCACTGCGACTGTGTGCCAAATTTGGTGTAAATCGGACAACTCCTTCTTCCTCTCCTGTGGCCACGGACACCAAGACAGACAGACAGACGGACAGACGGACAACCGGAAATCAACACAGAAAGTGATTCCAAGCATTTCTATACACTTATGTCTATACCTAGGAAGGCTCCTTTAATGCGTTACAATTTTCGCACAAAGTTATTATACCCTATTACCATTGGTGTAGGGTATAATAAAATAAAATTATATAAAAAAAACTTTTGAAAAATAAGCTTTAATTTATTTAATATACTAAAAAGTAGAAAATAAATTGTTTCCAAGTCACCTGTATCTTACTATTAATAAAAGCTTGGGGCGCTCATTTGTTCAAAATTTGTCAACCAATTGATACAATATTTTACTTTATTTATTTTTTGTAAATAGATTCTAGTAATGAAAGATAAGTGTGAATGTAGGTTTTGAGCGCACAAGCTTTTATTAATAGTAAGATACAGGTGACTTGGAAACAATTTATTTTCTACTTTTTAGTACATTAAATAAATTAAAGCTTATTTTTAAAAAGTTTTTTTTTATATAATATTATTTTCTACTTTTTAGTCTTCCATAAATTCAATTTTAGAGCTCTGAAATTTTTCGCAAAAAGAATTTAAAACTTGCAGAGCAGTACACAATATTTAGGGTATTCACAGTGTCTCCTATTGTCATATCCTCAATTTAACAAATAATACGGCTGTTATCGACCCTAATATTCGTGGCATATTTGTGGCGCGATGAGTTGTTGTTGTTTTGCTTGCAAGGCGCGACGAGTAAGTTCCTATCGTGTATCATTGATGTGTGGTGTACCTATAATTATAAACTGAAGCCCAAGTGTGTAGTTGCTTGAAAAGTGCCACGCCTCTTGTCCTACGCCCATAAAATTTTACCAGTGGGACGAAGCATCCAAGAGGGGCCTGTATACGGAACTTCAATGCTGCACGACCTTTAGTTCCAAAGCTATTCTATATAAACGATTTTGTTTGTATGGGCGGTGCCACGCCCCCTTATCCAGTGCCCGCCTTATTTTCTCAGTAGAAGGATATGGATATGTAGTAAGTTCCTACCGAGTTTCATTGATGTGTGATGTGTAGTTCTAAAGTTATACACAAATCTGGAGTTGATAAAAAAGTGCCACGCCTCTTATCCTACGCCCATAAAATTTATTTATTCATGTATTGGGCTCGTGTTTAGGCATGTATGCAAAGTTTCAGATCTCTAAGTAGTCGGGAAGTGGGTGAAAAATTGATTACTAAGTTTGACGACATACAAACATACCGGATGTGAACCTGATATAAAGCTTATAAAAATAATATCCGCACACACTGCCTACGAGTTGGGAACCACCATTATATCTTTGTGGGCTCTCGCGCTCTCTGCAATATCAGTTGCAATCAATGTTGCCAGATTTTTTTTCCAAAAAACTGTAAATTCCTAAAAGAAAAACTGTATTTTCAACCAAAAAACTGTAACCTTCAAAACCGAAAAGATTTTTGTGACAATACGGTTTTTTAATTTTATTAAACGAAAATAACACAAAACAATTCATTTTAAATAAAATAACAAGCTTAAATACGAAAGTACTACGATTTAAATCACATTTTTATTTTGTTTTAAAGACATTTTAATTTATTCTTTCAAATCTGAAATTTAAAAAAAACTGTAATTTGTACTAGGAGGTAATTTTAAAAACTGTGAGCTTGTCTAAAAAACTGTAATTTACAGTTAAAACTGTGAATATGGCAACATTGGTTGCAATAAGCCAGTGAGCGCAGCAATGGAGAGCAGAGTGAGAGCACTTACCGCAGTAGCGAAGCTCAGTGTGTGTGGGTGGCGGTGTGAGGGGAAGGGCACTTGCAATGCTAGTTGCGAATTGCGATAAGTAGTGCAGCAGGTGAGATGGGTGAGCGCTTAACGCGATGAGTGCGTGAGCCTCTTCCTCATGCAATACAACTTGGAATGGAATGCACGAGAGCAGTGAGCATGAAAGTAGGTAGGTACGTATGAATTGCTCTTGCACTATTCCGATCGATCAGCATGTAAACGCAGCACTTGCGTTGCTCAGCATTGATCGGAAATGGTGTGTGGGGAATCGCTCTCAGTTGCGAATTGCAATGAGAAGTGACGAGCAGAGGGCGATCGTTCGATGTGTGAAAATCGAAACGGCTAAACAGATATGCTGTAGTAGGCAGAAAGCATTGGAACATATGGTTCCTATGTACCTTGACTCAAAGGTTAACGACCGGAATATATGGAATCGAATTGCATTGAGATTTTTGCAACTCGTTTCTCATATGAGCAAGAAGGAGGAATTTCAAATAATTTTTCAAAATATTCTTTAAATTTTATTTGTAAAAGAAACAAATCAAAAACGCACGTCTATCACTATCACCAATAACTTTACGCACCTGTGTTTCCTTTTGTGATGTCGTTGTCGTTGTTGGCGATAGTTGCGCAAATTGTTGCAATTTAAAGATGATTTATGTCGAATTTTGTTGTTGCCGGTGATTTGCAATTTGATGTTGTTGTTGTGCTGCAGTGTGCTTTTGTAGACGCAGTATCTGCCGTGTTATTTGTGATTGTTGTGGAGCTATGTATATCTGGTGCACGGCGGCCGCTTTCCAGATGCCAGTATCCGCGGCTAGAAGGACCAATAAAGACGCGACGCGCCGGGGTTTGCAGAGTATGTCCGCAAACGAGCAAAATGGGGCGAGTCCGTGGCCCGGCGTCGCCGCAGCGGTTTGGTCGTGCACAGAAAAATAGATAAAAAATATATAAGAAAAAGGCAGGGCAAGTTTTCGTGTAAACGTTATAAAACTTATGGTTTTATTATTTTATAATTAAGAGTTAGTGGACTGTATATGTTGAGATATATGTTATATGTATGAATCCTCATATGGAGGAGAGCTAGCTTACCTTTCGGGTAGGAGGTTGGATCGCAAGTGCCCGAGCACAGTTTGCCGCCACCGGCTCACAGCACTCGGGTGCAAGCGAAACTTGGCATCAACTTGCCACCTCGCTACAACCGAAACGGTGTACCCTACATTGGCGAGTTGGGACGAGTTATCCGTAGCGCACCGGGGAATGCCGCAATTGTAGGTGGCAATCGCCGTCGTGGTTGGATTTGGGTGTGGCGGCAGGTGTCGCGTGGAAGCCCATGACCCCCAGAAATTTCTTCGAGATCCGTCCTTAACAACTGTTTGTTCAACTCGCGGAATGACGGGGCTCGCGCGGATTGATTTAGGATAGCTGGGAAGATGAGGGAAAACAAAAGCCTTCGTGTGTGCTTGCTGGCATGAATCGCGGGGGGAAATTAACGCGCTGTGATCAGCGGTCGTAAAAGTTTGTAGTGGCGTGCTAAAAACGGGTTCCTCAGACTTTTCTCGAGTTTGAGAGGAATTTTTCTGGTCGGGGAGAGAGAGTTCAGACCGGGGGTCTGATGAGCTCTTCTCATTAATATTGAGCGGGGACGTATTCATGGGATGTAGTAGCGGATGGTGGCGCTGCCTACACTTATGACAGTTAAACGGACTTTTGCAATTCACGAGCTGATGCGAATGCGACAGACAATTATAACATAAAAGAAGTCGGTTCACTTCTTCCAAACGAGCTCCCCCAGACATGCTTACAAATTGCGGACAAGTTTTCAGAACATGCCGTGTGGAAGAGCAGGATCGGCATAAGATTTTGAACATATCCGCCGGGCGGGGTTTTATAATTTGAGCTACACTGCCACTTGGCGAAAGGAGTGCAGCTGATTCTACATGAGCGGGGATTTTGGGCTGCATCGTCATGGTGAGAGCCGGGGACGGGGGTACAGACGAGCGGCACAAGAGCGCTAATTCGCTCATTTTCGCCGCACACTGTACGTAGGCGGTGTAGCAAGCTCTATATTTTGCTCTAGTGACGTCAGCAGAGTGCCGATCGTCACAACTGAAAATCGTGGTAGCTTCTAGACATAAGTAATACGAAGCCCGCACCTTACTTCACTTCACTTCCTCTCTTTGAACTTCGAGAGAGTGGAGCGTGTGATCCTCTCGGTTGTAGCTGAACGTAGCCTCGAAATCCAATAGTTCGTCTGCCAAGCGCACAAATCGTGCCAACGAAGCCATAACTTGAATGGACGGAGAAATTTACCCAGCGGAAAATGAACATGAAAATATTTTTAAGAAATTTAATTGTATTTGAATTTAAATAACGAAAAGAGTTGGATTTAAATTTAAGTTGAAAATGGGAATTGGAAAAACAAGAAAAACTCTTTTATTTCCAACTTTAAATGCAATAAGCCAGTTAAATAATGAAAAGAAAATTAATCTGAATTCGCGCGAATGGAAATAAAAATAAGAAAGATGCGAGAACTATAAGCAAAAACTCGGAAATATGTTTGGAATACTAATATTTTCCACTGGCTTTACAATATTTTCCACAGTGTACGTACAAAGGAAATGTCGACAATTAAACGAATTTTTTTTTGTGGGTGTAGCCCAAATCAAATACGATGACCAAATTTCGAGGAACGGGAGCGCACTTGCTTTATTTATAAATTCGCGGATAACAATAGCGAACAACGCGTTGTTTTTGAAATAGGGCCACGTGACACCAGAGAATTTATTTTTATAGATTTGGGTCAAATACCAAATAATTCCCACGTTTGTCTTGACACAAGAGATAGCTGGTACAAAAAAATAAAATTTAGCGCGGTGGCAACACCAAAGCTCGTCGGTATTTTTGACACAAGCGCATAACCCAACGGACAATTTGGGTTAACGTGCAACTCGAATAACCGCGCAAAGTAAAATAACCAACAAATGGACAAGAGGTTGGCAACCCCCCAAGCGTACAGAAAATTTCGGGTGGTTTTGGTAGCAGTTTTAATTTTTGGAAAAATTTTAAATATTATAAATGGGTACAGTAAATTTTAAAATTTTATAAATATGTATAAATAAATAAATAAATAAATGGAGGAATATTCTCAAATTTATACATGTGCCTAAATACGCATGAAACGGGTTCGGCAAAAAATTGTTTTAACTTTATAGATGTATGTGTGTATTAAATTTTAATTGATTTATTTTATAACAAATATTTATTTAAAGTGAAAATGCGAGCACCTTGCGAAAATCGTTTTAATTTGATATACCGTGCAGCGGAAGTGATTCGTGTCGTAAAATTTCACACTTAATAAATCTTGATGGATAGGAAATTGACACAGCAAAACTTTAAAATTTCTCTTCAATTAAAATCGAAACGATAATTGGCTCTACGGCCCACGAGTGAGGCTAACTTTGTCGTTAAAGCCTTGGAAAACTGAACCACACGTAGTCGCACTGAATTAAACCAAAAAACAACTCACCGTGTAACACGCGACAATTTTGCTTGCTGGGATGTGCGTTGAGTTGTTGTTGTTCGCTGAGGGTGTTCCAACGTTGGCGCAGATCTACTGCTCTATAGTTGGTGCTCCGTGCAAATGGTCGAGTATATGTGTCGTCGGCGCGCAGGTTGAGCTGCCGCAAACGAGTAGCCGATGTTGGATTCCACACAAGCGTTGCGGTGGCTTCTTGTGGCTATGATTGACAAAGCTGGCCAGCGATTTAATCGTGGGATGGCTGCCTATTGTCGGGTGTGCGTGCCGAAGGTCTGCAGCTCGTCGAAGCACGCAATGCGTCACATATGTTTCAGTATGTCGTTATAGTTGTTGTTGCGGGTTTTCAAGATGGCACTTGGAGCGATGATTGGGCACTTTGACAGTAGTTGAGGCAGGCACAAAGAAATTATTCCAAAGTTTACGATCTGAATTTGGCACACAGGATTGATGAATTTTGTGTAGTTTCTTGGCACACAGAATTGAGGCGCTTCGGTAGATGTTTTGTGCAATTTGCAGTTTTTGTACCGAAAAATAGAAAAAAAAGAAAAGCCAAATTAATTCACAATTTAACAAAGTATCGGGTATTCCAAAACGACGTCCTCCAGAGCCTCATCCGGCTCGAAGTACCAAAATGAAAATGTTGAAATCTGCGCTGGTCCGGGGTGACCACGCAGGTTCTTTTTACCGGGGTGCCGGTGAGGATTGGAGCCGTCGTTTATTGGAATGGGGCGGAATAGTTTCCGGGAAGCGAAAGCAAGACAGTGTCTGGGTAGGTTTAATGTAAAATTCACTTTATTATTCAGCTTTTCGAACTTAAGCTTTAAACACAATCAACTCGCGAGGCGAATTTTACGCGGCGAACGCGCGCTGTCAAAATACACGCGGCAGTGCATTTGATTGCCCACAATGACGACGCTAGCGTAGTTCGCCTCCCAACGATTCGCCTCGCGATAGAACAATTTCTAATTTGGTCGCTGCCGCCCTGCGAAAAAGTCAACTGTTCAGCTGTCAGTGGTGAAAAATAAATAAATTGAAGTAAGGAAATTGGAAATTTTTGTGCGGAAACTATTTTTATAGTATAATAACTCGGAAAATTCGTGAATTCGTGGTTTCCGTGGATTTTTTTAAATTCTGTGCTTGTTGTGGGGATGATATTTTCCGAATCAACTGATGCGAATTTCGCTCTGATTCTGTTTCACTGAGCGAAATTCCACGACGACTGCCGTCAAGACGCCATTATTCACAGCGTAAAATTCGTCTCGCGAGTTGATTGTGTTTAAAGCTTTACAATTTACTTGCAGCAGTAGTATGGGGGTATGTTGGTTAATCGGGGTGATTGTACACGGTCTTCTTAATTTGGTGATCGAATAACGAGTGGTCGCTGTCCTCGCTGGGGGTCACCTTCCTAGTCGCCAAAAACGGATAGTTGGCGCAAAGCCGATTTAAAGATAAAAGAAAACCCGAACAAACACTTTAAAATCACTGACTCGGCAAAAACCAAAAAGAAATGTCAACAATAACGCCCACAGGCCAATTGACAGCTGATATGCAAAAAGGTACACTACGAACGACAAAACTATCACTTTGGCTTGGGTTGCCATCCGGAGCGAGGACAGGGAGAACTCGTTACGGGGTTTGGCGTGAACACCATAAGTTTTATAACGTTTACACGAAAACTTGCCCTGCCTTTTTCTTATATATTTTTTATCTATTTTTCTGTGCACGACCAAACCGCTGCTGCGACGCCGGGCCACGGACTCGCCCCATTTTGCTCGTTTGCGGACATACTCTGCAAACCCCGGTGCGTCGCGTCTTTATAAGGAATAGGATAAAGTGGATCAGTGGTGGTGGACAATTATTTTAAACTACAAAGGATTAATTGGTGCAAGAGAGCTGGTAGCTAATAGTAAAAGCAAAACACACTGAGATAAGTGTTATGCCTTTACCTCAGTGTATTCGCACTCTCAACTTCTCCTACTCTAAAGCGCCAAACAGTCGCCGCGTATCGTATTTGATCGTAATTAAACGTAACGGCAAAATTTGGGCCGGTTAGTGAAAATCGTAAAAAATAGTATCGCAGTTGTCGCTCTTTTGCAGATTTCTGTTTTGGTTAGTGCTGCCGTGCTGCCATATAGTTTCGTGCGCAAAGTAAGCACGCTGTTCATTTTGCTTTTGAGGTTAAATTTTACATTCTTTATAAAATCTGAAACAGAATTATCTAAATTTTTAGACATATTTATTGTGGTCTACTTTTATGAATTAATGTTAGCAATAATAATCCGGTTTTTGTTCTAAATTTTAATCGAAGAGCAGTGGCACCACTGTTTTTAGTACAAAGCAATGTCATTGTCTCATCCTCTCTGAGCATCAGAGCAGATGTAAATGTGTGAGAGATATCTATTTCGTTTAGAATTTCTGTGTTATGATCCGAATAAATACCTACGTCATGAGCGAACGCATGTATAGAGCTCGGGAAAAGTAGGTTTTGTTTACGATACGATTAAATACGATACGCGGTGACTGTTTGGCGCTTAAAGCACCGTTAGGAATTGAGACGAAACAGAAGGAGAACAACAAAACAAAAAACTACTAGCAAGCCGCTCCACTAACAGAGCTCATCGAAAGACCCTTGCTTGGTGGAGCAGCAGGTAGTTGGACGACGACATATGCTGGGGAGACGTGCGGTGGCTTGCGACGAGAAACAGGTTTACGTACAATAAAAACAACATTGAAGTATTGTAACAGACGAGACAAATGCGAGCCAACCGCGCAGACGTCTGAACGACACAACAGACAACACACTACCCATACCCCCATTGACATCAGCAGTGATAATGTCGAATATGACTCGGAATCTGCCACGTTCAGCGATTGGTCACTTGGAACTTTTGTCGATTGTAGCTTTTGTAGTCTTGCTGAGAGTTGCCCACAAGTTTTTGGAATTAAAGTGAAAAAACCTATTACACTATCTCTCTAATAAGTTTTCTCTGATATTATTTGCATTGTTCGTTTGAGGGTGGCACACATAAAGTAAGGGAACAATATACATATATTACAATGCATTAAAATCCTAATATGTTATGTTCATCGCGAACAAAACCGGGTAATCTACTATTATACACAAAAAAGTGCATATTTCTTGTGCTCGGCGGCGTATGAGTAACAATCAAGTTAAAGATAGAACCGAAATTGTTCAAATGTCTTGCGTTTAATAGCGGCCAAGTTTAATCAATTCACCAAAGCAAAAGTACGCACTAACTAAATCAAGGACAGAATTAAGATTACAACACCATCCGAAATATCTTATCTCGCGGTTCCACAAAAATATAAACTAATACAAAATTTACAATTACACAAAAAGTCGGAAATTGACGTGCTTGTTTTTAAAAGTTTTATGCGTTTTTTTCGCTCTATATATGTATGTATATAAAAAAACGAAACTCTTGAGCAATGTCGCGGCAGTGAGTTCATGGCGTTAAATCGTGCATGCTCGTGTTAAAAAGTGGCGAAAATGTACACATTTTGGGGACATTGAAAAACACTGTCAGACGATAAACAAAGAGATAAGAAATTTTTCAGAAATCTTTAACCCTAGAATACTAACCTTCGCCTGTGAGGCGGAATGAATTCGTACTGTGCCTTTGCGTTTCTGAGATACACACCTTCTTGACGCCTGACAGGCGAACGTTAGTAGTAAAGGTAATTTTTTTTGCTTGGTCTTACATATAAAAGAACTTACTGCTTGGAGCATAGATCAGCAAATTGTTATCAATGTGATACAAAAAAAGTCTGATTTCATTTTTACGTACAAGCCATAATAGAAATAGTAAATCTTTAATTCTTTTTAAGTTTGAAAGTAAGGAAGAATACCTTTAAGAAAATATATGGATTTTTTAAGTTTGCTTGTTTTAAAATATTTTTTTTATTTTTTTAAAACGATCTCTTTCAAAAAGATGATAAAAAATGTGTTCCTTTTCAATGCGAATTATTTTTATTAACATAAAAAAAAATAATTGAATTATTTTATTTCTTTACTCTAAAAATATATGAAATATGTTTAAGCCCTTTTTTTAAAATAAATTGAAAGTTTTAAAAAGGCAGTTCGTGTTTTTTTTTTAAAGTAGCCTCACAGGCGAACGTTAGTATTAAAGGTAAAAAAAATAAGGTTAGTATTCTAGGGTTAAGCTTCGTATGAAATATAAATAAAAATGTTAATGAAACTTTGAACATTGCAAACCTTTTGACAAACAAAGATTTACTTGAGAAAATTGTTAGCTGCATTTAGAACTCGATCGAAATTGCAAGATAAACATGTTAATAATGCCGATAAATTGTTTTAGTCATTCGAACAAGAAATAATATTATATAAAAAAAACTTTTAAAAAATAAGCTTTAATTCATTTAATGTACTAAAAAGTAGAAAATAAATTGTTTGCAAGTCACCTGTACCTTACTATCCATAAAAGCTTTTTTACATAATTTTATTTTTTACTTTTTAGTCTTCCATAAATTCATTTTTAGAGCTCTGAAATTTTAAATCAAAATAAAATCTAAATTCTCGAAAGTAAGAGCTCCAATGTACGTGCGTTCGCAACGAATAACTGAAAGCATTAGAGCACAGCGTGCTTCTGTGCTGCTTATATACAGCAGTGCTTCTTCTTCCATGTCTGTGCTCTGATTGGCTATTGCAGATTCGCTAATAACTTTGTTTAAAGGAAAAATTTTAATATTTTGATTATTTTAATATTTGATTGATTCATGTATTGTCAGCGTGTTTACGCATGTATGCAAAGTTTGAGATCTCTAAGTAGTCGGGAAGTGAGTGAAAAATTGATTACTAGATTTGAGGACAAGCCGGACGGCAAGCTAATAAAAAGCTTATAAAAACATAAAATTTGCAGCATGAAGTCTGGCTAAGCGCCAATGAGCAATTCCGTTCCCTTTCGTGTTAACCCCACCTTTTCTATTTTCCAAGCCTTTTTCCACTCCTCCTTGTCACTTTTCTTGTTCTTCCTCTCTCTCGCTGAAATGAGCAACTAATCACCAATCAACCTACAAGTGACGGACGTCTTTCAATTCAATTCCTCTTTTTAAACCTTGTTTGATTTAAAATTAGTTTTTATTAAACGCGTAATTCCGCGCACCTTCAACTAAAACCACCGTGTCTTCTTATTAAAAGAAGTCGTATCGACTCAAAATATATAAGTCTACTAGCTGTCCTGGCAAACGTTGTTCTTCCTAAAATAATTATTTTATTCCAAGATTTGTTTTGAAATGTGTTTCAATGTATTTCAGGAAGAATATGCTTTCGTGAATATTTCTACCCCGACAACAGCTATCGGGTTCAAATTTTGTCGACCACTTTCTGTCAACTTTAGTATTATATGGTGTGAATCTGAGCCAAATCGGTCCATAAATAAGAATTTTCGAAAACATGAAAACAAACCATTCAGAGCACCTCACGAACATATGTTGTGAGTATAAGGTCGATCGCTTCTGTGGTTCAGCCGTCATGCTGCGACATACATACGCACAAACGTTTTTATATATTAAGATGAAAATGAAAATTATGCACAGGAAGAATACGTTTTCGTGAATATTTCCACTTCGACAACAGCTATCGGGTTCAAATTTTGTCGACCACTTTCTGCCAACTTTAATATTATATGGTGTGAATCTGAGCCAAATCGGTCCATAAATAAGAATTTTCGAAAAACCGCCACCGTGGCAACACTTAGGAAGGTCTAACATGAAAACAAACCATTCAGAGCACCACACGAACATATGTTGTGAGTATTAGGTCGATCGCTTCCGTGGTTCAGCCGTGATGCTGCGACATACATACGCACAAACGTTTTTATATATTAAGATGAAAATGAAAATTATGCACAGGAAGAATACGTTTTCGTGAATATTTCGACTTCGACAACAGCTATCGGGTTCAAATTTTGTCGACCACTTTCTGCCAACTTTAGTATTATATGGTGTGAATCTGAGCCAAATCGGAATTTTCGAAAACATGAAAACAAACCATTCAGAGCACCTCACGAACATATGTTGTGAGTATAAGGTCGATCGCTTCTGTGGTTCAGCCGTGATGCTGCGACATACATACGCACAAACGTTTTTATATATTAAGATGAAAATGAAAATTATGCACAGGAGGAATACGTTTTCGTGAATAT
Organism: Neria commutata; assembly: GCA_963457695.1. NCBI lineage: Eukaryota > Metazoa > Arthropoda > Insecta > Diptera > Micropezidae > Neria > Neria commutata. The sequence continues at coordinate 39,028,070 of OY735246.1, forward strand.
TTCCACTTCGACAACAGCTATCGGGTTCAAATTTTGTCGACCACTTTCTGCCAACTTTAGTATTATATGGTGTGAATCTGAGCCAAATCGGTCCATAAATAAGAATTTTCGAAAAACCGCCACCGTGGCAACACTTAGGAAGGTCTAACATGAAAACAAACCATTCAGAGCACCACACGAACATATGTTGTGAGTATAAGGTCGATCGCTTCTGTGGTTCAGCCGTGATGCTGCGACATACATACGCACAAACGTTTTTATATATTAAGATAGTGACTTAAGCAAAATCGAACAAATTGCTTAAAATTTTTACTTTAAACAAAGTTATTAGCGAAACTGCAATAGCCAATCAGAGCACAGACAGAAGAAGAAGCACGTAGGCGCAGACGGGCCAGGAGCTGTTTAATCGCATTTTATATAGTTTTGCCGTATTTATAGAATATGAAATGTGTAATGACCTTGATTTATGCCTGATTTAGGCCCGTACAAAAAATATTATACAGATATATCATTAAATCACATCAAATACATCCGGGGACAGACGGGCAAAGAGAAGCGCTGCTATGAAACCGAAAACAACGAAAACCAAGGAAAGGGCAGACGGGCAAGGAAAATTACTCCTATTAAATTAAATATAATTTATTTAAGAAACAGCCAATCGGAGCACAACAGGGAAGAAGAAGCACTGCTGTATATAAGGAGTGGCTGTACGAGCTGCCAAGCAAAGAGGTTATCTGATGGTTACTCTCCGTTGCTTCTTTTGGTTGAATTCTAACCCCCATAAAAGGGTATTTCTGGTATGGAACCTTTAGGGCGCGAGCCAGCCTAGCAATTGACTGCTTTTTTTTTGTTTCTATAAGCGACTTTTTCTCATGGCGTTAGGACGTCTGCTCTCGTTAGTACCTACGGGGTTAAATTATAGAAACGTATAGGAACAACATGCAAAATTCAGTACTATTTAAGTTTGAAAATTGTCGCAATACCATATCACTTAATTTAAGTACATTAAATGAATAAAAGCTTATTTAAAAAAAATTTTTTTATGTAATACTAGCTGTCCCGGCAAACGTTGTTCTGCCTAAAACAATTATTTTATTCCAAGTTTGTTTTGAAATGTATTTCAATTATGGTAGGAATCATATACATAAAAGGCAAGCGTCACCCTCCGTGCCCCATATCTACTGTAATTGCTCGAAATATTTTTATTTCAAACTTTTCAAATTTTCAAACTTCAAAAATAAAGTGACAAATTATCAAGTAAACGAAAAATTTAAATTTGGGATGAAACTTTATGTGAGGCCGCAAACGAAAAAATTCCGCAACAATTTCGAGAATTATTCTTTGTGTACTTGCCGCACCACCAAATGTGCCTGAGTTATATGCAAAGTACAAAAAGGAACTTTATTCAGATTTTGTACATCAACATGGATGTCACACAGAATGCTGCACTAATTGCGAAAATTTCGCTCTTCAACAAATTCAAGCTTTACTTATAATTCATGGTAAACAAGTAAGGAAGCATCAGTCGGGTTTCACCGACAGAGTAATACCCTACACCTGAAATTGTGGGTGCTTTAAATGTACCGCCTACTTGGTGGGAGGACCAGAAATAAAAATTGCTGCCTATATAGTGGGCGGACCATGCCCATTCTTTGTGTGGGATATAGAACATCGACCCCTTTACTAGAATATGAAGTAAAATTCTTTTTCATGAGAAATTAGACCAATTTTTGCTATTTAACCGAAAAAAATCCGAAGTAGTGGGACTAACAGGCTCATTGTGGGCGTGTTCTTCAACCGATTTGGCTAATCTCGGAACTTGAAGTAGTGGAAGGTTCACTGCGACTGTGTGCAAAATTTGGTCCAAATCGGGTAACTCCTTCTTTCTCTCCTGTGGCCACGGACACCCAGACAGACGGACAACCGGAAATCAACACAGAAAGTGATTCTAAGCATTTCTATATACTTATGTCTATACCTAGGACGGCTCCTTTAATGCGTTACAATTTTCGCACATATATTACCATAGGTGTAGGGTATAAAAATGGTAAAAAATGTTCAGACTTTGGACTGAACACTCCTTCAACAGAACAAATGAGGTTTGCAACTTTATATAATACTCTGTCCGAAAGGGAAAGAAGTGAAGCAATGAAAGCGTCTTTAAGTGAACAACAAAAGGTAGCGTACGATAAGATAATTGCTGCAATTGAAGATTATGATCGAGCAAGTAGATAGATGCTTTTTCGATTTTTAGCGATTGGCTACTAAACTTAGGAAGCGGAGATCTTACGAATGACCACGGCTTGCCTGAAGATATTATAGAAATTCCTGGTCACTTTGTTTGTAAAGGTTCGCTTATAAAAGAAATTTTTGGCGACTCTTTGAGTGCTGATAATGTCAATCAATACTCCAAGATGGCTATACTGTGCCCAAAAAATTCTGATGTAAATGAAGTTAATTAGCAAATTCTCAAAATTGTATTTGGTGACACAATGACATACCTTAGCACGGATTCTATCGGAGACAGTGATGATAACGATAAACAAAATATCCTGTCGGATTTTTAAATGACTGTTGTCCATCAGGAATGCCATTGCATAAATTGAATCTCGAAATTGGAAGTGTTATTATGCTTCTTCGAAATTTAAATACCAAAAGAGGTTTCTGCAATGGGACACGTCTAGCTGTGAAAAGCCTAATGGCTAATTTAATAATTGGACAAGTTTTAACAGGCAATTATTCGAAGAATCGATTTAGCCCCTACAAACACTGAACTGCCTTTCACTCTGCGGCGCCGACAATTCCCCATTAAATTGGCGTTTTCAATGACCATAAATACATCTCAAGGTCAAACATTGGGAACGGTAGGAGTGTTTCTAAAAGAGCCGGTATTTAGTCATGGGCAACTTTATGTAGCCATGTCTAGATTCCAGCGATCTGATGACGTAAAACTATGTATTGTAGAGGGAAATGGGCAAGGGGAGTTGATTGAAAATTCGAAAAAGATTTTTACTACTTAGAAACGTTGTCTATAAGGAAAATAATTCCACCGTATTGTTATTTCAATAAAAAATTTTGTGTATATTGATTAATTTTTTGTCGATTTTTTTCTCAATAATATGAACCCGTCGTAGGACGGGCTTTTTTACCCTAGTTTTTTAATAATATGAAAAATATGTACAGGAAGAATAGGTTTTCGTGAATATTTCCACCCCGACAACAGCTATCGGGTTAAAATTTTGTCAACTACTTTCTGTCAGCTTTAGTAGTATATGGTGTGAATTTGAGCCAGATCGGTCCATAAATAAGAATTTTCAAAAAAACGCCGTCGCAGCGCCACTTAGGAAGGTCTAACATTAAAAAAAAACCATTCAGAGCACCACACGAACATATGTTGTGAGTATAAGGTCGATCACTTCTGTGGTTCAGCCGTGATGCTGCAACATACATACGCACAAACGTTTTTATATATTAAGGGCCGTTTTCTCAGTGTCCGCTTAAGCGATAACCAGCACATTTAACGGCGACTTTTGAAGTTTCCGATTTCACAGTATTTGATCAAAATTGCTCTGTCGGTTAAGCTAACCGGCACCGCTTCTGTCGGTTAACTTAACCGGCTCACCGTTTGACAGCTAATAAAAGTGACGTTTTCAACTGACGTCTAATATTGCTATATTTTTAATTCAGAAAATATAGAAAACTGGGTTTTTTACGCATTTTACAAATGAAAAAAGCAATGATTATAAGAGAGGAAATGGAAAAGAGAAGGAACCTATGAGTGCGCCAAGCCTCACCACTATTGAATCAGTGCTCTTGTTCCACTGGGCGCTACCCGTTTGTCCAGCATCTCTTTTCTTCTTTGCTTTAAATTTTTTCACAGAATTATTTTGAAATTTATTTTGCGATTCATATTGACAACAAATGTACTAGAACAAGCGTCAAATCTTTTACATTTTTCCTTTAACCGAGAGAATGTTAACCAGCACATGGTGGAAACGAAAATTCTTAACCGCCTGATAAACTGCTTTCCGTCGGTTAGTTATCTGCTGGTTAAGAGCGAAACTAACCAGACATTGAGAAAACGGCCCTTAGAGTCGTGTGCATTGGATATCATTCCCTCGCGGTGCGAGTCTGTCAATCCTCTCAAAACTGGTGTAGTTCCCTTCACGCCACCCTGGCGTTAAGTTCCTTTACTTTCGATAAATAATTTTAAAAAATGTGTAGCAACCATTTTTTTCGTCAAATTAATAATGAAGGCCTACTTTTTTGCTGCTTGAATAACGCATATAATACAAAAACATAACTTATTTAAAAAAAATTTATTTGTGAATTTTTCGGTCACTAATGCTGAAGGTCTGGGTTTAAGACCGGTCTCATACGATCTAATAGACAAAAATTTGTTTTTCAAATTGTTTCTTTGCGCGGCGCCACTTCTGGTGATAAATTGGCTATTCTCCGAGAGTATTATTTGCCATGAAAAGCGGATACGGTTATTTATAGATCCCGTTATTTTGTGTAAAATATAACAAGCACACACAAGTGAATGAGAAAGCTAGGCCTAAGTCCACACGGGCTGTTGCGCCAATTAATTATTATTTTTTTTAAATGCGCGCACTTAGTACCGTGTTTTGGGAACTATGTATGCACGTTAAGATTGGTTGTGGGTGACCTTGAAATTCTACGTATGATACGATGGATTCCCAAGCTAGGATGACGCAGACTATGTAAGAATCGAAGTAGAAAATTTTCTAAATTTGTAGAAAGCTGTCATTTGTTACTGAACAAGTTTTATTCGGGGCTCTTATTTTATATTTTCTTTGACATAAGGATTAATTTCTTTATGGTTGAAGAAAATATAGAGAAGAGCAGGAGAAAATGTCGAAATTAGACGAGCTGCTGAAAGTAGTAAACACAGCCACACAACACATTTACTACCTTCCCAGTGCTAACCTGAGAAGTTTTTGAGAGCTGGCCCGGCCTTGGACACTCTCTCTCATCTTTTGCAACACCTTGGTAATTTAAATAAGGGCCAGTTTCACAGTGGATATTTAAATCTAATTTTCAAATTGAGTTTAAATCTAGTTAAACTTTTCTTGGGCTTCACAGTGCATTTATTTAAATACGGAATAACATGTGGCAACTTCGAATATTTGACAATTGAAGGTTGGTACAACTTGCCAAAAACATATGTTCAATTGTTCAATTATGGAGGCAGCGCGAACTAAAAATTGGATTATTGGATATTGCAAAGCGATACCAAGCACAAATTGGGTGCAAAGTGCAAAGAATGCACAGTTTATATTATTTATGTACTACGGTGCTATTAATATGTGCTATACCATGCAGTTTTATGTTTAATTTGATCTCTTATAAATTGCAATACTGTCCACGCAGCTTACTTGTACATCCGAAATCAGCAGTTTTTTTTGGTTTCATAAATGCAACCCTATGTCGTACTTAAATACTCACAATCGGCCATTTAAATTATATTTGACTTGCAACTGTGAAAATGAAATTCCTTATTTAAACTGAAATCAGAGTTTAAATAGCCACTGTGAAACTGGTCCTAAGTATTTAAAATTGAAATTGTAAAACACAAATACAGATGAAATCATTCATATGTATTTGCATCACTACCTTTAATAAGTTAAAATCATACCCTAAAACCTCCGTCGGTGCGCCCCTGGCTCTAGTACTTATGCATCGAATAATACGTGCTTCGACAAGGCTGTTTTTCGTTTCAGTAGTACGCATAAGTAAATATTTATGGCGAATATGGGCAGATAGCAAAATGCGCCAAAGTAAATTGGGATACCTTCGTCAATCGGTTAAATTGTTTCAAAATTATATATATAAATATAAAAAGATCATATCGTGTGTATGTTTCCAATGTATGGATATGAGTGTATGATAACATACCAAGAGACAAGCCGTACACAATAGTAAAGTAAACAACCTCTAATGATAATCAGATTTGCTATTTCAATGCATGTGATGGAAGCGGCACAGTGGAACTGAGAAAACCGGCGCAGACCCTACACAAATTTTTACAAACCCATAATTTTAAATGTAACAGTAAATGATACCTCATACATTATAAAGAACACCGACAAAATTCCAAAGACGATTTTGTGTATACGAACACGTTTACTAAAAAGCAATTCTTCTTTCGATTTTTTCTATTTTTCTCTCTATTTCTGCCTATGTGCTTGTGGTCACTTGCTCCACTGTCACTCAATTCTATTTGACGTCCATTAAGATATATTTGACTCGTGTGTTAGCGAATGTCACTACCAACACAACAATAACGAACTAGAAACATACATAGAAATTTCGGACTTGATGCCGCCAAAGAATAAAGGAGCATAAAATATATGGACACGCGAGATCAGCCGAGAGACGGACAAGCCAACGTAAGCCTGCAAGTACTTATGCTTACTGAAGGGTATGAATATTTGGACGGGGTATGGGAAGGTTGAAGTATTACCGAAAGAAGCGTTGCAAATCAACAGCACAAAATGTTGGTGGATCGGTCCACGGTTCGGAGCGACAAAATATTTTTTAGGGCTTGTCTTCAGTTGGCCTTAACTTTATACATCGCTTTGGAGTTCCATGACTGCATATTTAATTCCTTCCGCACTTCAGAAATACATTTTTACAATAATCAAATCACTTTCAAGGTCAGAAATGCAGTCAAAATGAAAAAAGTATGGATGGCTCTTTCTCCGAACTGTATGATTTCTTAAAATCCGATTAAAATAATTTTCTAAGGTCGAGTTAATAGAAAAAATAAAACTCAATCGCTTGCGTCAAAATCCCTAATTGGTGATAAACGTCCATTATAACAAACACGGTGTTTTTTATTTTTATAAGCTTTTTATTAACTTCACTTCAGGTTTGTATGTATGTAGTCAAATCTAGTAATCAATTTTTCACCAACTTTCCGACTACTTAGAGATCTGATACTTTGCATACATGCGTAAACACGCTGACAATAAATGAATCAATCATAAAAATATTAAAATTTTTACTTTAAACAAAGTTACTAGCGAAACTGCAATAGCCAATCAGCGCACAGACAGAAGAAGAAAAACATATTGCGGTCAAAACGGAAGAAAAAATTATATTGTTATAATAGACGACGAAAGTTTAATGGCCTTGTCCGCCTGTTCGAGGGGGAATAACTATCCAACTCTCTAGGAAAATTTTGTAGACATCCTTGATAGCAAATTCCTCTGGAGTAGCCATATTGAATCCAAAACTTCCAAAGCTCTTTCTGCCTTTTGCCATTGTAGGGGAGTTTATGGTAAAACGTGGGGTTTATCGCCCAAAAGAGTGCTTTGGCTCTACACGGCGTCTGGTTTGAGCTAGAGGTCTGCATGAATGCATTTGGTTTGCCTGTGCACTATGGTTACTCATTTCATTGCACTCGGCGCACGAGTGAACCATTTGAATGGGTGAGAGAATTTTGGCGAAGCCGCTGCGCGCCGGTTAGTAATGCATCGTCCGAAAGAGTCTTTTCTTCGGCAAATAATGTTTAAAATGACCACAATATGCATAGAAAGTATAATTAATACACTAAAACGTCTTTCTATCAGAAATTCTTTAACAATAAGCTCAGCCTCTTAATTGCGTATAGCCCCTTAAATACTCGGTGCACTCACTGCATTGCACTCTGTTTACCAAAACATTTGAATAGTGGGTAGTCTGCTTGTGAGTAATGTGCTTGCATTACAATTTACCCAATTGTTTTGCTCTCTTATTCACTCTTAAGGCATATGTGCCTATTCAACACGTGTTTGGAAATAAGTGCACATGCGAGTTAATGGTTCAAACCCGAATGAATGTCTTGATCGCTCTTTCAAATGCATTCATGCAGACCTCTAGTTTGAGCAGGGATTGTTGCAGAATCTTTACAGGCGAGTCCAGAACTGACGAAGGTTTAGAAGCCGCTGTGTATCTTGAGGAGAACGGCAAAAAACTTCACTTTCCATTAGGAAAGCATGCGTTTGTCTTTCAGGTGGAATCCTTTGCAATCCTAAAGGTCATGGACTGCGTCAGGGAGAGTACATTTTCTGACAAGAGTATTTGCGTCTGTATTGACAGGCAGGCTGCACTTATGGCCTTGCTCAACTCAACCAGTCACTACCCTGGGCTCAAAAATGGGCCGGGCTAGCTAGATGCAGACAGACGAAACTCCTGCTTCAAACCAAGACCGTATACTTCTTGTTGGTGCCCTGACCGATCATACCTTCTATGGTAAACTCTTGAGTACGATTAGTCTGACCGACGACAGCTTCTGTGAGAGCTGTTTGAAGGACGAGGATACCGCTACCCTTTTCTTGTGCGATCTGGTGAGAAAAGGGATTCTTGAAGTTCCTTGCCACCATTGAAAATCCTTCGCTTTGTTAAAAGCTCACAGAGGTTTCAAGTAAAAGGAATTTTTTTTATCAGTACAATGGGCAAATGCCTGTCTGGGTGCTGGTTTCTTCTACCGAAAAAAAATTCTATTCTCGACAGTGCGCTGCAATAATGAAAGTCATTAATTTTTCAATTGATAAGAAATTTGACGAATGGCAATGGCACAATCCAAAAGCATTGCTTAGGTGCAAAAAGGTTTTAATAATGATCCCGAATACAAGTTTATTATCAAAATCTTTTTTTTAATATTGCGATGTTGGGCTCCAATAAATAAAAAGTTTGATTAAACTTTTAGTCATTTTCAATGTACGGGGAAATGTAAAAATTACGAAATGAAACAGCATTCCGCAAAACAGCTGATTTCGAAAATTTTAAATTTTGTCTCCCCAAAGTTTCTTGACCACCGTAGTTCAGTGGATAAATGTTCGGTCGCTGATGCATGAAGTTGCTGGTTCAATCCCAGGCGACTCATACCGTCTAATTTAAAAAAGGTTTGTTTCTTTGCACGCGGTGCCTTCTCTATTTAGCTAATTAGTTAGAAAATCTCCGAGAGTAGCATTGCAATTAAAATAAAGCTTCTTAACCCGTACGAATACGGCTATAGAATTTATCTGTTGGTCCTGTAAACTTGTGCTAAAATAGAACCATGTTGCGTCAAAAAAATTATTATTTTAAAAATTTTAAATAATCGAAATTATTCTCAAGCTTCTCTCCGAGAGAAGGATTTTTTCTGGAGGAAAATCTAATCCCCGAGAAATGTACTGGGGAGGAGTATTGATAATTGGGCTAAATGGTGAATGTGGTACAGATAATATACACGTTTTGTCAAAGAATTTGTGCTTTAAAGAATTTTATATTGTATAATAAAGTTTTATCATCATAAACACGAGTAGAGTTAGTTTTTATAAATATTCTAGTGGACCCAGCGAACTTCTTTCGCACAAATTCGGTTTTTTTATTAAAATAATTTCGATTTAAATTATTTATTGAATACAAATTTTTTCGAATTCAATTCGAATTTTTTCGATTGAATTCAATATCCTTTATTTACAATGTAAAGAGGTTGCGGAAATCATTTGATTTCCTTCATTGAAGCACTTTGGATATACGACGAATTCGTTTTGATGTCACGTGCGAGAGAACATTCATTTTCTAGATTCAGGCCACATTCCGAGTTTGAATTTCGTCTGAGCAACACGTTTTTTAAATTTCAAGAATTTTCCTTGTAAATTTTCAAAAAACACAAAAAAAAAACAAATTATTTTTTTCTTCAATTCCACAGCGGATTGCAATAATGTAAATATCTTCCGGTCTTGTGCGAATAATCTTCGCGTTCCATTGTTTTCAAACTCCGCGCTTCCGACCGTGTTTGCGGTTTCTTCTTAAAAATAAATAAAGCAAAACCAATAAAAAGTGAAAGTTTAAAATCGTTCTTGGCCCTTGTGGCCATCGTCAAAATGGCGAACAGCAACTTCCTAACATTTGATAATGAAAGAACAATCAATATCGCCTCATCTGGACCAATTTACCTGATAATGTCAAGAGAAGAGAGTGAAGATTCCCTCGCAAATGTCTCGACTTTTCTAATCAAAAAAACAATAGACGGAGTATGTGGTGGAGAAGTTCTGTCCTGCAAAAAACTTCGGAACGGCACTCTACTCATTAAAACCAAATTCGCTGCTCAAGCCCATAAGCTAGCAAAGCTCTCCGCAATAACAAGCAACATCAAAGTAATCGTTTCAGTTCATAAGACCCTGAATTACACTAAGGGAGTGATTTACTCAAACGAACTGAGAGGAATAAGCGATGACATCATTTTAAATGAGCTCAAATCTCAAAATGTCACTGAAATTAAAAAAATATTAAAGAAAGAAGGTGACCAGCTCAAAGAAACAGGACTGATCGTTATTACTTTCTGCAAGCTCGACCTGCCGGAAGAAATCTTTATTGGCTACGAAAGAACCCGAGTTCGACCATATATACCAATGCCCATGCTATGCAAAAACTGCTTCCAATTTGGACATACAACAAAGTTCTGCAAAAACACAAAATTGTGCATAAATTGTGGAAAAAACTTCCACACTGATGCAGAAACAAACGAAAAGTGCACATTGGAATCCAATTGCATAAACTGCCAGAACCATTATCCAAACAACACGAATCACACAGTCTTGAGCAAAGTCTGTCCCATCTTTATAAAAGAGAAAGAAATCCAGGCAATAAAGACGCTACAAAAAACCGACACCAGAACTGCAATAAAAGTTTACAACGACCGCCATCAACAAAGTCTTCAATTTTCTTCATTATTTAAACCAACAACTTCCACTTCAGTTGCAACCAACAACACCAATGAAACCCGAAGAACTCAACTTTATGCAACCGACAGCCAAAACATTTTTGACGAACCTTCTCAACACACGCAACGATCACCTTCAGCTCCAATATCCAAATACAACAACAAAGACAACATCAACAGAAATCCATCATCACAATCCGTACATACAATGGAAAGCGCCCCATCATCGGCGACACCTACCGCTCGTCCCAAAATTAGCAAACCTCTTATTCTACCCAAGAGTGCGTCAAATCGTTTAAAAGCACAGCTCAAATCTAAAGCAAAGAGGCAAAGAAAAGAACATCAATCTGGATCAAATGATAATTGCGAAGATTCCCAGGAGGGAGAATTAAGTTAAATTATTAGTACTATTATTAATATTTATTACTTTTTCATTAATTAATTCACCTTTTAAATATCTATCTATCATCTTTTTATATATATGACGGTAAAAATAGTACAATGGAATATTAACGGCTATACCAATAACTACGACCAACTACAATTGCTGATAAAAGCACATTTCACATTGTACCCATCCTCTTTCATGTATCCAAGCTATAGCAAACATCCATAGCAACAAGAACTCATACTATTGCGACACTATAAGAGACACCATCACAGAAAAATATCCCAAAATCAAAATCGTATGGGTTCCTGGTCATGTTGAAATCACAGGAAATGAATTTGCAGATAAAACAGCAAAATTCGCAACAACAGCCCCACTAACATTATCGTCCAATCTTAATTTTAATGATATTCGTAGCTCCATCAAGCATGTCTATCAATCTCGACAAGGTTTCAAATGCTACGAATGCTCTGCATGGTACAAAACTATTAACAAAAATAAGAACAATATAAATCAAATACACTTGGACGGTAATTGTTATTTTTCTAGACTAGACTTAATAAAACTGTTTAGGTTGAAACTTGGTCACACTCGAATCTCCCATGAGCACCTTATGAACTCAAGCATATCCCCATACTGTACTTTTTGTAACTACGATATACCGATTAACCTGCAACACCTACTTTCAGACTGCAGAAGCTTTCAAAGGCATAGAATACAAATTTTTCAAAATCAAAACCCTATTGACCTACTTTCCGATCTGTCCTTACATAACATAAAAAAAATCATAAATTTCCTAAAAATATCCACATTGTACTATTTAATATAACTCATTAATAATTATTTAATAATAATAATAATTATAGTTCATTAATGTTACTTTAATATATCTTTAAATAAGCTGAGTGCTGAAGGCCATCGTTGCGATTGCCTTACCACATTAGTTTATAATTTTTAATTATAAGTTAATAAATAAATAATAATAATAATAATAGATTCAGGCCACAAACACACATTGGCCTTCTGATTTGTTGTTAATTATGGCGAATGCAAGACGAATCGGAAATTGAATTCATTTGAACTCGAATGGCATTTAGGGATAATCGGAATTCTCGGGGTGAGAGCTTGACCACCTTTGATCTTTCCTTTGAGTACCGTAGTGAGAATCACATTGCCCATGAGTTTACTCACCATAGTTCTTAGTTTTGGTTGGTTCAGATTTCGAAGCATGACTACTTAGCTAACCTTCAGTTGTAAATTGTGCGGTGGTAAGCCAGGCAGATCCAATTCAGTTGAATAGTTGGTTGTTTCGTCTTCGTTTGTTATACAATCTATAGATCTAAAGAGATGCAGTGAACCAACGATTTGACTTTGAATTGTAAAGCTCAACTGACGCGCCCAGAGCAAAAACGACTTTTATACCTGCACAGCGCATGTGCGCAATGAGGCGAAAATTGGCACTCGAAGCGTTTTTGCTCTGTGCGCGTCAACTGATCCATTGTCTTTGACCTTTGTCCCAAAAATTGCTCGTTCACTCAACCAATTGTGAATTTTGTTTGTTAGCAACGATGTTCGGGAACACTTTCTTGATGAGCTCGTCCCTCGTTGAGACTAAATTACAAAAATTCTGCTGAAACGAAATCAATATGTTCGATTCGTCGACAGAAACACGGCCATTACCGATAGTCAGATATTGCTTGGAGAAATTTTCAGCAGACGGATCGTTTATCGATATAACTCACATGTTGTCGTCAGCTGAAGTTTCTTCACATAGCGCCACAGAATCGATGATTTGAGGCAGGCGTTTTTTTTCATCGACCGCGGTCGATCTTTGAGGTACTTATTTTGGGTTCAGCGGAAATCGCCAGACAACAGAATGATTACACCTCCAAAACATCGTGAGTCAATGCGCAGATCTTTGATAGTCCGATTGAGTGTTTCCAATGCGCGTTTATGCGCCATCGTGCATTCATCCCAGATGATGATAGTTTTACTTGATACCAACACTTTAGGCTTTTCAGTAATTGAATGAGGCGTTCGGCATCCTTATTGAAACGTGGCCGCTTTCCCAGAAGAAGCAACTGCTGCGTGTCAACATACAAAAGTTATCCCAGATCCACCGGGCGTATCATTCACGTATATTCAATGCATCTCGATCGTTTTCACGTCCACGGTGCAATTCTTGATTGAAAGCGTCGTTCATTCCACGGCATGGCGTTGGTAATCCTAACTGGCGCACATGATGTAACACAGGTCTTCGATCAAAAACAAAGCCTGGTTATGTATCGATGGGAAGCACGCCGAAATAATGATAGCAAAGAATATGCGTATCTGACTTGCTTCAACGATTGGCATGTCCCAATGAGTATCAGTTGTTAGAAAAGTGCAACGTCCTTCGTCCTTCGCCCATACAATTTTACCAGTAGGACGACGCATATAAGAGGGTCTCCATATGGAATTTGAATGCTGCGTGACATTTAAGCTATTCGATACCAAAGAATTGGTTTGCATGGACAGTGCCACGCCCCATCTCCAAATGGTTCCAATTGTACATCTTAACCATCCCAGTCTCCCATAAATTCAATTTGAGAGCTCTGAAATTTTTCGCAAAAAGAATTGAAAACTTGCAGAGTAGTACACAATATTTTATTGGTTTTCACAAAAAGGTGCTGAAATTAGGTGATATTCTACTGCGGTAATTTTCAAATTTAAATAGTTCTGAATTTTGCATGTTGTACCTATACGTTTCTATAATTTAACCCCGCAGGGACTAATGAGAGCAGGCGTCCCAACGCCATGGGTAAAAGTCGCTTATAGAAACAAAAACAGCAGTCAAGTGCGAGTCGGGCTCGCGTCCTAAGTGTTCGGTTCCAGAAATACCCTTTTTGAGGTTAGAATTCAACCAAACGAAACAACGAAGAGTAAAAAATCAGATAACCTCTTTGCTTGGCAGCTCGTACAGTTCTGCCCGCTTTTGCTACAGCCGCTCCTTATACACAGCAGTGCTTCTTCTTCCCTGTTGTGCTCTGATTGGCTGTTGCTGAAATTAATTCTATTTATTTTAATAGGAGTACTTTTCCTTGCCCGTCTGGTCTGTTCTTGGTTTTGGTTGTTTTCGGTCGAAATGTTTTCGCTCCTCCTTGCCCGTCTGTCCCCTGAACATTTGTTCATGTATTTGATGTGATTTAATGTTATATCTATATAATATTGGTTGTGATGCCTATATATTGGTAGGGGCCTAAATCAGGCGTAAATCTAAGTCATTACACATTTCGTATTCTATAAATACGGCAAAATTATATACATACATAAATTGCCATTAAACAGCTCCTTGCCCGTCTGTCCCAAGAATATTTGTAGATGTATTTGATGTGATTTAATGATCTATACATATAATATTATCATAAATCTAAGTCATTACTCATTTCGTATTCTATAAAAACGGCAAGATTATATAAAATGCGATTAAACAGCTCCTGGCCCGTCTGTCCCTACGTGCTTCTTCTTCTGTCTGTGCTCTGACTGGCTATTGCAGTTTCGCTAATAACTTTGATTAAAGTAAAAAAATTAATATTTTTATGATTGATTCATTTATTGTCAGCGTTTTTACGCATGTATGCAAAGTTTCAGATCAAAGTTGATCTCTAAGTAGTCGGGAAGTGGGTGAAAACTTGATTACTAGATTTGACTACAAACAAACAAACAAACCTGAAGTGAAGTTAAAATAAAGCTTATAAAATGAATTTCTGTGCTTTAGTCTCGCAAAAACACGATAACGTTTGTACCGATTCTAATGAAGTTTTGTGAGTGTGCTTGAGTGCTCAAAATCTATATTCACACTTCTTTCATTATTGGAATCTATTTAAAAAAAATAAATTAAATTAAATATTGTATCAATTGGTTGACAAATTTTGAACAAATGAGCGCCCCAATCTTTTATTGATATTAAGATACAGGTGACTTGGAAACAATTTATTTTCTACTTCTTAGTACATTAAATGAATTAAAGCTTATTTTTTAAAAGTTTTTTTTATATAATATTATTTATACCCTAAACCTATGGTAATGGGGTATAATAACTTTGTTCAAAAATTGTAACGCATTAAAGGAGCCATCCTAGGTATAGACATAAGTATATAGAAATGATCAGAATCACTTTTTGTGTTGATTTCCGGTTGTCCGTCTGTCTGTCTGTGCGCGAAAAAGAGATAGAAGAAGTTGTCCTTTTTAGACCAAATTTGGTACACACACAATAAACCTCAGGTTAAGTAGAGTGTTAAAATTAGTCAAATCGGTTGATGGACACGCCCACAATGTGCCTGTAAGTCCCACTACCTCGATTTTTTTTTAAAAGAGCAATAATTCTTCTTCAAGTTAAGGGGTTCGTTTTCTATATCATGCAAAAATAAAATTATATAAAAAAAATTTTTTTTAAATAAGCTTTAATTTATTTAATGTACTAAAAAGTAGAAAATAAATTGTTTCCATGTCACCTGTATCTTACTATTAATAAAAGCTTGTGCGCTCAATATCCATATTCAAAATATCTCTCATTACTAGAATTTATTTGCAAAAAAATTATTTAAATAAAATATTGTGGTAACTGGTTGACAAATATTGAACACATGAGCGCCCCAAGCTTTCATTAATAGTAAGATACAGGTGACTTGGAAACAATTTATTTTCTACTTTTTAGTACATTAAATAAATTAAAGCTTATTTGTAAAAAGTTTTTTTTAATATAATTTTATTGTATACAAGAAATATATAAAGAGTATTAAAGCAACAAAATTACTGCATATACAGATATGAAAATTTGCTATAAATAGAAATACCTTATCAAATTTAATTTAAACGGCTTTCTTTCAGCTCTGCGTTGAGGCGGGCGGGTCTGTAGAAAACAAGGGGCCAGTCGAAGTTCTTGGCAGGCACATTTAAATACGTATACGCGCTGTACTTTACTTAGAGGAGGGGGACAATTTGCGCGCTTGCGCTTAAGGAAAATATATAATTATTTGATATATTCTTGTGGCTTGTGTCAGTATTCTCTTAAGTGTTTTTTAGTTTGTGTGTGTGTCGTGTCTGTGAATGTTTGTGCGACATTCTGGTCTGTACATTTTTTTATAGACAATGACATTCTTTCTATGTACTCTACAAGTATAGTATATTAGTATTTGTCTATGTGTGTGTGTGAGTATGAGTATGTATAAATAGCGTGGGTATTTTTTACTTTATGGTCCGCAGTGATTTTGTTGACAGCTGAACTGATTTGTTAGAGTAATCAACAGCATTTCTGGCATTTATAAGAGATTCGCAGCAAAGAAATTAGTTGAAAATTAGCCGAGAAGGCATTAGCGTGGAATGGCATACATATATGTATACAGACACTGTTGAGCTGTGCGCTTGATGGGGGATGGCATTATGTGCCTCTAGCACAAAGATGAGCAGTGGGGTTCCGCGCGGAAGAGTTAAACCGGAAAGATACCAAATGGCAAAGAGGAAAAGGCAAAAGAAATGAAAGGCAGAAATTTGTTCTGTATTGGTTTCTTACTAGAGTTCGCATATGGCGAACGATCGTAGCCTGATGGTGTGGAGTTGCTGCTGGCTGAAATCAGTGCCTATTCGTATATTGGTCAAGGCGATCGCTACTCGATTTCAAATGCAGCGAGTAGCGAGTGCACCTACAGCACAGCCAACTCCAGCGCCATCTCTACGTGAGAATGTACAAAAGCTTACATCTATGCGTTTGGCGTAAACAGACACATATTAACATTATTCAAATACCAGACATTTCCAGTCCAAAATTTTAAATAATTTGCTGTGTTAAGGATTATTTAAAATCAGATAGCCACTTGCAGTAGCAGAATTTTTTGCGGGGGAAAATAAAGTAATAGTGTGCAATTATTTCAGTTTATTAAATAACAACAAAAACAAATATTTCGAAATATTTGTTATTTTGCTACACTGTACTGTCAAGCACATTTGTACATATGTACGTTTGAGTATTTTTATTTTAACTTAAAACTTGCGTGTTTTCGAGCGTTACTCAATTAGCTTCGGCAGTTCGATTCTCACGTGCAATCCTGACCTTGCGCCTGTCGAAATGCTGTCAATTTGTGAAACGGAACTCGCAGAGAGGGCCTAGGGAGTATGTATATTGTTGTTGGCGAAAATAAGTAATTAGAAAAGTGATTAGGCATATTGTCGAGTAAAATCAACATTGAAATATGACAATTTCACTGCCATTTTTGAACTTCTGTGGCTATTTTAATTTCAAATGTGATTCGGTTTTTTGTTTGTGATTCGAATCCTGAAATAATTGTGTCAGTATAGCCGATTATTCCAAATGAAACGATTTAATCATGTCGCGCGCCTGAATCAGACTGCCACTATATTTAACGAAATCAATTCCCCACCAAAAAGCAATTACAGAGTTGCCTCGATTTACCGATGAACAGGGCTGCCAGAAATATAAAAACGAATGGGAATGAAAATGTAGAGTGACAGCTCGGCCCTTCCTGACGTCAGCTTTCATTGAGCTTATTCGCATTCATGGGCAGGGTCACCATCGGAATCATCAGCATCGTAGTCATCATCGATCTCAGGATACAACTCGCACCATGGCTTGATTTTATCGCTGCTGGCTACGGTACTAAACCGTCGTTGTTTTAACTGCGACCCGTCTAGGTCCTCGACTATATAGCGATCGAAGCGGAGCACTTTATTGATCACATACGGGCCACGATATTTGACCTCCAGCTTCCGAGATTCGCCCGTACTCGGAATGGGGCACTCAAGCAGCACAATATCTCCCTCGTTGTATTTATGCGGTGGTTTGTGCTTTGCATCGAATCGCTTCTTCCATATTTCGCGTGCTTTCAATATGTTTTGGATAGCGTCCGCTCGACGCTCGTACAATGTAGATTTTTGAAGCTGTATGTCATCATCATGGAGGGCGGCAAGCACTTTATTGCCGCTAATGTCTCGAACAGGAAAATCGTAAATCAACTGCATCGGCGAATACTTCGTTGTTGAGTTGATGTTGGTGTTAATCTTCCACTGCAGCATACGGACCTCAGTGTCCCAGTCTTTCGGATCAGCAACAGATGCTTTCAGGAATGCAAGTACTGACTGTTTAACTCTTTCAGCCAGGCCATTTGCACGTGGTGTCCGCACAGCCACCTTGATGTGCTGCACGTTGTGACTGCTACAGTATTCGGCAAACGCTGCCGACGTAAACGCCGTACCTCTATCGGTAACGATGACTTTCGGCATGCCAAAGTACATTGTCAGCTGATTGAATGCGTCGGTGACCAGCTTGGTTTTTGTTGATCTTACCGGGATGATAATGCTGTACCTAGTCAACGCATCGACAATGACTAGAATGTATTCATAACCTCGACGACTTTTAACAAATGGACCCAGATGGTCCGCGTGAAGCACTTCGAACGGCAGTGAAGATATGTCCATACCGTATAGTTGGCACTCTTTCTGTGCAGGCTCGCGACTAAAACAGCAATCGACGCACGACTTCATGTAGCCCTTAACAAAATTTCGGGCTCTTGGGAACCAAAAATGCTGCTTCATTCTTTTTAGGGTCCCATCGAGACCGGGGTGGCCAACATTGTCATGGCACGTCTTTACAACTCGCCATCGCATGCCTCTTGGAACAACGAGGAGCAGTCTGTCTTCTGCACCTGCACCTGTCTTAAAAAGACGATTTGCTTTTAAAACGAACTCACCCTTGTACATTTTGCGTTTATCGGATGGTGTATTGCTTTGTAACGTTGCGATAATCTCCTGAAGCTTCGGATCTTGCTGTTGCATTGACGACAACCAATCGTCAACAGCAATGTTTACGGTCATCACACAGGAACTTACATCGATTGGATCTGCAGGTACCTCGACTGGAGCGCGACTCAGTGCGTCTACGTGAGCCATGCTACTCCCCGGTCGGTGGACGGCGTCGTAGTCGTACTCCAACAACCTCAGCATCCATCGAGCTATACGCGGAATCAGTGGCTTTGAAGATTTCACGCTGGATATGGCAGCACAATCGGTCACGATGGTAAACTTTTTCCCCAACAGGTACATACGGAAACGTTGACATGCTTCCACTACTGCCAACACCTCCAACTCATATCCGTGGTACTTCCGCTCAGCGTCGTTGCACATTCGGCTAAAATATGAAATTGGCTTGAGCGTATTGTTGTCTTCTTGCTGCAGCAGTATTGCCGCGATGCCGATGCTACTGGCATCTGTGTGCACTTGATGTTGCTTCGCGACGTCGTATACGCCTAACACAGGCTCGCTTGTTAAAAGTTGCACTAGTTTCTTAGAGGCCTCATCGCATTCTGCCGACCACTGGAACGTCACGTCTTTCTTTGTTAACTGCGTTAATGGCGCAGCAATGTGGGCATATTGAGCAATAAATTTGCGAAAAAACCCAGTAAGTCCGAGAAAACGTCTTATGTCGGTTGCACTAGCTGGAGTAGGAAATTCTTGAATGGCGATTGTCTTCAACATACCTGGCTTGAGACCGTTTTCGTCAAGTTCATGACCCAGGAAGGTAACACGTTTCCTCATGAAAGAGCACTTTGACAGCCACAATGTCAAGCCTTCGCTCTGCACAATGTGAAGAAACTCCTCGAGGTTTTGTAGCCCTTCTGCGAAAGTAGTTGACGCCACAATAACCTCATCAACGTAGCACACCACCTTGTCCTTTACCTGTTCGACAATTTGCGACATCATTCTTTGGAATGTGCACGGCGCGTTACGCAGCCCAAACGGCATTCGATTGAACTCGAAGTGCCCGTTGTGAGTAACAAAAGCTGTGTATTGTTTCGCTTTCTCACTCACCTCGATTTGATAATAGCCCGACATCATATCGAGCGTCGTGAAATATCGCTTGCCTGCCAGCGTAGATAAAACACCTTCCACAGTTGGCATTAACCATGGTTGTTTTTCGGTTATGGCATTCACTTCACGAAAATCTACACATAAACGGTCCTCTCCGTTTTGTTTGCGTACGAGCACGATCGGTGACGCATAAAGCGAGTTCGAGGGACGAATTATCTTAAGCTCGAGTAGTTCCGCGATTATATTTTCAACTGTCTTTTGTTTAGGAATAGGAATCGAATACGGTTTTCTAAAAATCGGTTTTGTTGATGTTAGTGCAATGTCCATTTTGAAGCGTTTGCATTTCCCGAGTTCTTGCAATTTTTCCCCGAAACACCCAGCGTACGTGTTCAGCAACTCTTGCAAATCGTTCCTCTCGCGCACGTTCAATGTATCTTCGACATCAATCTCGTCGAGCGCAGCCGCACGACACTTTCCGTTTTCGATTATTATCCGCATTTTACATAACACATCTGTCCCGATTATAGCGTCGTATGACATGACGTCATCATCAACAATCAAAAATTTGCATGTGTATTTTTGGTTGTCAATTGTTACCGGCGTCACGACCGCTTCTACACACTCGTATTCACTGCCTGCAAAGCCTTTAAGTTTGTCTGCACACGGCATAAATTCGCCTGAACACTTTTCCGCCACATTGCGTTTCAGCAGTGATTTGCAGCTGCCTGAATCAATCAGTGCACTACACTGCACTTCACCAATCACAAGTTGTTTAATTATTTCTGCGCTCACATTTTGCACCGTATTTTCAGTAATTGCATTTACTTTGTCGTTTTGCCTGTTCTTTTGCGGAAGTGTACAATTTTTCGCTAAATGCCCTCGTACACGGCATCTGTAGCATATAGGCCCCGACGGCTCACTGTTCTTATTTTCACTGTTAGTGCCTTGATCTTTAGAAAAATTGTTATTGTTTCGCGCACTCAGCAATGGCGCAGCACTAATATAATTTGTCTTTTTTCCACTCACTGTAACACTACTGAGTGTCCTCAATAAATCTGCACATCTCGCGAATTGAATCGCCGATAACACTTTTCTTAACCCGTCATCGTACAAACCATTGATAATATATCGAATAATCGCATTATCGTCCAATTGACCACGCTTTCCGAGCGCTAGCTTTCGATAATAAAACTCAATAAGCGATTCCCCTTTCCCGATTCGCATCTGCATTATATGCATGTGTGTGTCTGCAGTGTTTATTATGCAGGGGAAGTCTGCTAAAAACGCACACACGAATTCCGACCAAGTTACATACACTGGCTGCGCGTCAGCCCACAATTTCGCAACCCCCTTTAATTTGCTTTGCACCGCGAAAATAACTAACTTCTCGTCCCAGCTGTATGCAATTTTTAATTGTTCAACGCGTTCTATGAATTGCACTGATGTCACATCGTCTTTGCACGGATCGAATTCAGGCAAAACATCAATTATATCGCGCACACTGTTTCTCATATTACTTTGCGCATTTACGCTCACATTACTGCCCATTTCCTGAATGTTTTGAAAAACGACCGGCAGTTGCTGCGGAATCACCCCGCTCGACATAGCAGTTGTTGTTGTCATATTCGGAGAGAAATTTCTGCGCATGCTCATTGCGCTCGTTTGTGCAGCCGTCTGCACACAATCGAAGTTCGAATTCGGCACAACACTTGTCATTCCATACGAAGGGGAAATTAAAGCTGCATTGTATTGAGCATGGGTTACTGCTGTAAGGGGTAGTGTCGTAGTTGCTGTGTAGGGGTTTGCGTAGCTAATTATCTGCACCTTTGGCTGCAAGATGTGCGCGTCACTTTGTGTCGCTGTAGAAGTTGCGTATGTTAACGTATTTGTTGTTAAGCTACTTTCTCGCTCGCTCATCTGCACACTTGTTGTATTAACACTTGGCGACAGCAAGAGCAAATTCTGCAAGGAGACACTCGGTTGCGTCGCCGCTGATAATTGCGTCGTAGAATATTCTGGTATGCTTTCGTACAGTTGTGCTCTTGGTACGTGTTGCTGAGTCGAAGTTTCTGGAACATTGCTGCATGGGTATAGTTGACCTCGTGGTAACCACTGCTGATTCGACGACTGAGGTGTCTCTTGTGACGCCACCGACGCGTTTATTACGGTGCGCAGTTGTTGCGTTAGCATTTCCATCGTCTTATGAAGACTGCTAACCTCCTGCCGCAACTGAGCCATGCCGTAACTCTCCTGCGTCTCCGGTGCATCACCCACGACCTCTTCCGCGTCCGCTTCCGACGTTAACGCTGCTTCACCTGCAGCAGTTGGAAGCTCCGTGCAACCACTCTCTTGGAGTCTCAAAACTAAATCCGATTTGTTCCCGGTCGTTTTCATGTCCCGTTTTCGCAGCGCTTCCTTCAGCTGTTCTACCTTGTATTTTCCCAGCTCCATTCTATTTTTTTTTTTTTCAGAAGCTTTTTCTTTCCAACACACTTCACTGACGCGGACTGACCACTTTTTCTTAACTCTTTAAAGATTCGATAAATAACACTTTGGATTTCACTTTTGAACGGTTCTGTGAATGCACTTCTGATTTTTGTCAGTATAGCCGATTATTCCAAATGAAACGATTTAATCATGTCGCGCGCCTGAATCAGACTGCCACTATATTTAACGAAATCAATTCCCCACCAAAAAGCAATTACAGAGTTGCCTCGATTTACCGATGAACAGGGCTGCCAGAAATATAAAAACGAATGGGAATGAAAATGTAGAGTGACAATTGCGAAATTATTACTTCAACATACTTGGTCATCATAACCTAACCGAACCACTATATCTGAATTATTGTAGCTGAATGAGTAGAGGAGAGGGGGTAGCTTCGTCTCTTTTTTTAAAGGCCTATATTTCAGAAGGTAATCAATATAATGAATACGTATGTTTTATTCGACCTGTTAAAATTTATAGTGGTTGTTTTTCTTCAGGCTCAAGGTCTTGATATTTAAAAAAACCTACAATAAATAATTAAAATCCAACAAAAGATTTTTAATTATCAAGACCTTGAGCCTGAAGAAAAACAACAACGGTAATCAATATATTTAAAAACCGATTAGACTGTTACAATACCTCATTATTTAACAATAAAATGTTAAACCTAAAATTCTTTAAAAAGTTCCGTTTGTATTATTTTTTTCATGATTAGTAAAAAAAGTCATTTCGCTGAATGTGCCCCCTTGCCAGGGTAGCTTCGGCATTTGGCGGGGCACTTTCGACATTCACACTTCAAAGTACCATAAGGTAATACAGAATCTTGTTAAGACTAGATAAGACCTGTGTTTGGTTACATAACACGTTTTTATTATATTTTGCATTGAAAAAAAAAAACCTTTTTTAAGAGCTTCAAAAAAAAGGTAGTTATTGTAAAATTTTGTTTATAAATTATTTTTTATATATAATGTTTAAAGTGCTGAGATCGACCCTAATATTAATTTTGTGTGGTTACGGGAGGTTGAAGCCAGGTTCGAGGGTCTTGGAAGCTTCAACTCGATTTCGATTTTTAGTACCTGTGAAGTTATATTGACGAATGTGCCCCATGAAAAAAAGACAAGTCCACCCTGGTGTCACTTTTTTTTCTTTTTATTTTTTTACTTCTAGTTTCAGTGCTTTATTTTCACTTAATACACTTTTATTTACAAAATAATTAGTATTAAAGTAATACTAATACAATTTTGTTCGAAATAATGGTATTAATACAGCACAAACTTCTTACGTTACCGACCTGAATATTCGGGGACGAAGCGCGAAAACACAAAATCAAATGTAACTTTATCAGCTGTTCAGATAGAGATGGTAAACTTTGTGAGGGATATTTATACTAGCTATGGGATAGTTTTTACTAATATACAGTTATGTCCGATGACTCCTTCATACCAAAATCGCCTTTAAAGAATGTGCCCCAAGGACGAAGGTACCCCCTCTCCCCCATATAGTATAACGATCACCTAATGCTTATCAAGGTGCGTAAAATCCAGAAACATTTATGTTTACTTTATAGTAAACCAAGTATTACCACAGCGATCCCGCATTTTGTTATAAGCTTTTTATTAACTTCACTTCCGGTTTGTATGTTCGTACATACATACATACATATTGTATTAACTGGTTGACAAATTTTGAACACATGAGCGCCCCAAGCTTTTATGGATAGTAAGATACTGGTGACTTCGAAACAATTTATTTTCTACTTTTTAGTACTTTAAATGAATTAAAGCTTATTTTTAAAAAGTTTTTTCTATATAATATTATTTACAAGTGGGGCCACCTGTCGTGTGTGCCTGTATACACGACAGCTAGTAAAACAATTAGCAACAATAAAAGGCAAAGCAAAGTAAAAAATAAAAAAAAAAAGTTTTTTAAATTTGTGGGATTCGATCCCATGACCTGCCGAGTGCAAGCGCGCGGCTCTACCCACTGGGCTACACAGGGCACTGCTTTTTTACGTCTAAAGTCGTAGAAGAAAGAAAGTGGACAGCATCAGGCAGACACTTTTTAGTCACTCTGCGTTTTATATACATATAAGATAGCTACAATAATTTCGCTATCATTTAGCACTTTACAATCATTTCCTAAGACGCCCAGCTTTAATCGAAAAACTTATTATTATCTGCGGAGTTGTAAAACCCATCGCTCTGGTTTTTTTTAAGCTGAAGCAAAATTTTATTAAACCGCAGAAAGAGGGAACAACTTAAATCATGTAGTATATAGACATGTGCATACCCAAAATGCGTTTCTAACCGCTAAATGGAAAATAAGCTGTTTTTGGGTTTTTGTTAGCACATGTATGACATACTGTATACCAGTGATGCCCAAAAGTTTCTTATGGAAGAGTAAACACCAATACATACAAACGTTGTTATG
The DNA here is from genome assembly GCA_963457695.1 of Neria commutata. Taxonomy (NCBI): domain Eukaryota; kingdom Metazoa; phylum Arthropoda; class Insecta; order Diptera; family Micropezidae; genus Neria; species Neria commutata. Next base: position 39,052,951 of record OY735246.1, read on the forward strand.
ATAAAAATGGAAAAAAAATTAAGTTCAATATGTACACTGTAAAACAAATGAATTGCATATTCTGCTTAGCTATATGTAATCAAATTAAGCAAGTGGTTCTCATTCCTCAGCTGCACACTTTTTTGCTCGAAATCATGTGCAAGACAACAACAAAGTCTGCGTTGAAGATAACTGTCGCAAAAGTGTACCAACATAGCTTAAGAAAGTGTTGTTGTTTTGCGCTCGGGCATTGGCATTGTTTGTTTTTTGTGCTGCTTATTGCGAAGAGCTGTGTCTGTGTGAAGAAATCGCTCCCTATACCCAAGAGCTTTTACAAAAACAAATGAGCACCGAGAGTATAGGGCCTGCGCATCACTGCTGTATACTAACTTATTGAACAAATGTTTTTGAGAGCAATTTATTGCAAATTAAATTTTTGTAATTCCTGCGGGTAGATTTCTTTTCGACCATCTAGTGAGAAAACACAAGTAAATTAGACGGTTTACCAACGTGTAAATACGTCACGCTTTTACAAAAACAAATGAGCACCGAGAGTATAGGGCCTGCGCATCACTGCTGTATACTAACTTATTGAACAAATGTTTTTGAGAGCAATTTATTGCAAATTAAATTTTTGTAATTCCCGCGGGTAGATTTCCTTTCGACCATCTAGTGAGAAAACACAAGTAAATTAGACGGTTTACCAACGTGTAAATACGTCACGCAAAGTTGTCCATGTTTAATACTTGGACTTATGAGAGTTGGCATTATATTATTAAGAGTTCTCTCATAGGTTGACATATACAAATTTTAATTTTCAAGAAACTATGAACCTAGCGAAAAAAGCCGTAATTTTACTATAATCTATAACTAAATTCCTACTAACCATGATTTTATCGAATTTTCCGCTTGATGTATCTATCTTTTTGGATTTCTTTGAAGTCCAAACGAAACGCCACATACTTAACACAAAAAATATATTTTTATTAGAGGTCAACTTACCACCGTTAAATATTATATGAAAAAAGTATTATAATTTTGCGACTGTCGAAATATGCTGCTGCGTAGAAATATCCTTTTTTGAACATTTTCACACATTTGCAGGTTCTTAGCAAATTTGCTTCTCATTTGACAATTTTCCCCTTGTTTTTCAGGATTTATTGCTTCTTTACACCTATCAACTTTTCTGTAATTTTTCATTTGCTTATTTCCTACCAAAATTTTTAGTAATTTGTTCATTCATTCTTAATTTGAATGAAAAGTCAACGTTAAATTTGTCATGACGAGAATATCTTTATACGCGTCGTGTGCGGAGTAGTTACTAATTTTTGAATTATTTTTGATGAATTTCAGTCCTTTTTGCTATTACTGAAAAATATGCTTGTCTTTAAACTTTATCATTTCACCCAATTCAATTTTCCTGAATTATGGTTTGTTCAATCATTTTTCATACTTTTTTACTTGATTAATAAACATTATTTTCGTATTACCCTAATAGTTCTGTTTTTTCCCATTTTTCAATTGTATTACCAAAAAAAGCATATGCTGCAATAAGTCACTCCTTGTCTTTGCGTTCTACTTGCTCTGCATATTGTCACGTGCTGTTTCCTTTTATATGGGTATTCTAAAAAATTTTAAAGTTCGATTACCTACCATAGACAAAACTTTTCGAGCCCGTCGAAAATCGCGTGCTTATCTCACGTTTTATACACAACGAATAGACGATGAATAACTTTTTTTACTCTCTCCACGCAGTATTGTCGTCATACAAATTTTAACCACAACAATGGCAATAATAGCGCACATCCATTCAATTTATCAACACATTTCAATACACAACAGCAACAACAGACTCGTAATTTGAAAACTCATCAGCCGCTTTACGCGGAACGTAATAGGCCCACAAATGTTATGGGCCGTTCAGTGAAAATCGTATCGCAGCTGTGGCTCTTTTGCACGTTTCTGTTTTGGTTATTGCTGCCGTGCTGCCATATAGTTTCGTGCACAAAGTAAGCACGCTGTTCATTTTGCTTTTGAGGTTAAATTTTACATTCTTTATAAAATCTATGACACAGAATTATCTAAATTTTTAGATATATTTATTGTGGTCTACTTTTATGAATGAATGTTAACAATAATAATCCGGTTTTTGTACTAAATTAAAATCGAAGAGCAGTGGCAGCGCTGTTTTTAGTACAAAGCAATGCCATTCTCTCATCCTCTCTGAGCATCAGAGCAGACGTAAACGTGTGAAAAAAACCAATTTGTATTATAATTTCTGCGTTACGCGCCGATTAAATACGCAATGAGCGAACGCATATATGAGCTCGGGTAGGGTAGGTTTTGTCTGCGCTCCGATTAAATACGATACGCGGTGACTGATCAGCGCTTTAGCCGTAAAACATCAAGTCAAAAACACGAAGCCACGAAATAGGCTGCATGATTCATTAAAGTTCAACCACAGTAAAACAATTGAAATAAAATAGAAAAGGTTAAAAGCTAAAATAACACTGGTCAACAAAATCGATACTTTTTTACTTATTCTTCTGACATAACTTCCGACTATTCATTGTAAATGCATTCACACAATCGCAAATTGGATAGGTAAATTTATTTTTGTTTTTCTTCCTGAATTTGTTATGTATTTTTCTGACTTAAAAATTTATACATATATTCGTAAGCTTTTTGTGCACATCTTTGCCATGAAGCTTCCATATAGTATGTATTAGTGTTTAGTGGGACTAGATTTTAATCATTCGATGTGGCTTTGAAGATATGCACTTTTAAATATAAATGCTAATCAAATTGATACTCTCCAATTATGTTGAAATGATATTAGTGTATATGTGTGTGTGTGGTTGTACACTACAAATCGACATTCTTATATTTCACTCCTATATTCTATTGACAGCTATTTTCGAAAACATTGCGTGCCGTGCAACCTTCTCTAGACGGACAAAGCAGATTTGGCTAAATTATGAAAGAATTTAATTTCACTCTACTTGAAGCTAAAAATACTTGCCAGAGATATAGCAGTATCGTTTATCGCTCTTCTGGAAAATTTGTTTTGGCTTATTGAATATAAGCTCACAATAAGCAAAACAGTACGTCGGAAATGTTACTCAACAGGACGAAAATGTTTAACTGACAGTAATGAATCAGATGGCCCTCAAGGATTAATTAAATAAATAACAAGATATGTTTTTAAGCACTGATCATGTGCCCGAACGCTGTTACATTTTATGTGATCTCTTACAAATATTTCAGGAACTATGTATGAGCTAACGATTGCAATATTTCGTAACGGTCGTTCTATATTTTAATATTTTTTAATTTTTGCTGATTAACCGAATCGAATATCTACCGACTGTGCGAGACAGAGACTATAACGTCACACGTCTGCACGTCTAACGTTTTATGTAAATGTCCCGCAATCAGTAATCTTAGAAACGTCAACTTATTTATATGGCTACTCAGCATATTAGTAAAATATGGAACATAAAACCAAATAAAGTGATGTAATTTATAAAGCTACTGGTTTAGTACAATCCAGTAGAATGTACCCAAGTTGTGGCACTTGTTAAAGGATTCTAATAGTACGAGGGCGGATCAATAACTCCGTGACTTTTCGAACTTCCCTCGTAGTTATATGAAATGAGACAAGTACCACCTCAAGTACCACCTGTTTATAGACTACTGTCAAATTTTGAGCAAGTTCCGTCATTTACTTTGCGTTTAACAGCTGTTCAAAACATACAACTTCGTGGATTTTTTTTTAAATTGAAAAAAAGTGTGGTTTCGGTTTTAAATGATCAGCTGGGTTTAAGAAATGCCTATTTTATGGACCTCGAAAAATCCTATTTTTTGGAAGGGATACAAAAATTGGAGAAACTTTGGACTAAGTGTATTGAGCTAAAAGGAGATTATGTTGAAAAATAAATTTTTTCTTTGCAAAAAAAATGTGTCATTCTAAAAGTCACGGAGTCCGCCCTCGTAATTAAACATTGGAACATTTATTTACATTTTTTTAAGTAAAAACATAGAGGAGAATCGGCCATATAACTCCCAAAAGAGACACATGCGAAAAAATAGATAGCCGATGGCTCCCATGATTAATTTAAAATCAAACTGGTAAGGGATCAGTCGGGTTTCACTGACGGAGTACGACCTTACACCAAGTAGCTAAGGGGGGCGATAAACAAATGAATGGAAAAATTGTGGATGCACTAGATCTACCGCCTACAGAGTGAGCCGACCACGCTCCCTTTTACTAAACTACAAGTACTAATATAACTTTGTATATATGCCAAATGTTGATGCTCTGACAGGTGCACTATAGGTAATTTTACCCATTTTTTAGGCCAAAATTAATTTTTCGAACTTGCAAAAATCAATTTTTATTTAATGGTATTTGATAAAGAAAACATCAAGTCAAATAACTGTGTAATTGGATTTGGTAAAAAACAAACGATGGCGGCTCAGCAGGCGGTCAAAGTCATTGTTTGTGAAAAACATTTTAAATACAATATACTTACGCAGTGAATTTTATCGAAGTTTCGCAAGTGTTTAAATTAATTAAAATAGCACATATTAATATCAATTAAATATGGAGAAGAAATGTGGTACATAATAGTTCAAGAGAAAAGTTTTGTTAAAAAAATTTATTTTTGGTGTAAAAAGTCATAATTATAACATAACCTTTAATAAAAATTTTTAGTTAAAAATTGACTTTGGATAAGCTTTTAAACTTTTGGCCGTATTTGGCCGTGTTTAAAATATCATAAACGTGTAGAGTGAAGAATTTTGTGTTTAATTTGTCAATTTCAAGTTGCAATTTTTTGCATTTTTTGAGAAATATAATTTTTTCGTACACAACCTCAGCTTGAAATATAGCGAACTTACAAAAGTTTGGGTCGATGAACTTAACACAGAGGAGAAGAATGCTGCTGTTTACAATTTTATTATTGGTAGTATTGAATGCGGCAATGGTTTACAATTTTATTATTGGTAGTATTGAATGCGGCAATGTTTTGAATGAGGAATCGGCTTCGTTGAAGGAGAAAGTGCGGACTTTTTGAAAAAATGCTTCAGTTAGGTGGGAGAGTTCTCATAAAAAGATAGCCGTCTTCCAGAAAAAAACGCACTCTGGCTAAACGCTAAATTTATTGTGGCAATCAAAATGTCTGTAAATCTCTCATCTAAATTTTTAGTAGGGCTTTCAAAGAAAGAGTATGCTGAGAAGTCTGAACGAGCAAAAAGGAGAGATGCAAACGATCTCCCGAAATTGCAATGCTAAAATAAAATTATATAAATAAAAACTTTTTAAAAATAAGCTTTAATTTATTTAATGTACTAAAAAGTAGAAAATATATTGTTTTTAAGTCACCTGTATCTTACTATCCATAAAAGCTTGGGGCGCTCATGTGTTCAATATTTGTCAAACAGTTACCACAATATTTTATTTAAATAATTTTTTGCAAATAGATTCTAGTAATGAAAGATATTTTGAATATGGATATTGAGCGCACAAGCTTTTATTGATAGTAAGATACAGGTGACTTAAAAACAATTTATTTTCTACTTTTTAGTACATTAAATAAATTAAAGCTTATTTTTAAAAAGTTTTTATTTATATAATTTTATTTTCTACTTTACCAGTGGGACGAAGCATCCAAGAGGCGCCTGTATACGGAACCTGTATACCCCTTATCCAGTGCCCGCCTTATTTTCTCAGTAGAAGGATATGGATATGTAGTAAGTTCCAACCGAGTTTCATTAATGTGTGATTTGTAGTTCTAAAGTTATACACAAATCTGGAGTTGATATCCTACGCCTTATCCTTATCCAAGAGGCGACTGCATACGAAATTTCAATGCTGCACGACCTTTAGTTCCAAAGCAAATCGAGATCAAAAATTTTGTTTGTATGGGGGTGCCACGCCCCTTATCCTACGCCCAAAAAATTTTACCAGTGGGACGACACATCCAAGAGGCGACTGCATACGAAATTTCAATGCTGCACGACCTTTAGTTCCAAAGCTAATCGAGATCAAAAATTTTTTTTGTATGGGGGTGCCACGCCCCCTTATCCAGTGTCCCCCTTATTTTCTCAGTAGAAGGATATGGATATGTAGTAAGTTCCTACCGAGTTTCATTGATGTGTGATGTGTAGTTCTAAAGTTAATTTATTGATTCATGTATTGGGCTCTAGATTAGGCATATATGCAAAGTTTCAGATCTCTAAGTAGTCGGGAAGTGGGTGAAAAATTGATTACTAGATTTGACGACATACAAACATACATACCTGATTTGAACCTAATATAAAGCTTATAATATAAAAACAGAGTTGCTAGTTCGTGCAGCTTCAACATCGGCTCGAAAGCAAAAGCAAGCAGATATAGCAGCTGTTCTCAAAGAAACACTAGCTAGTCCAACAAGACCATCTAAAATGAGAACAGTTGCACTTACTGAAAAAAACACGCAAGTTCGCTTAACTGTAGACGAAACTAGCCTTTTTGTTAGAGAACAATTTCACAATAGAGCAGTATCTGAGAATAAGGCATGAAAGCAAAATAATCTTTCGGACGTTTTCAACAGGGCCTTGGACATGTCCGATCCGCTCATGTCATCAATATGTTTGGAGAGACGAGTAGAAGTAAGAAAACGCGTGTAACTTCCACGAGAAGTTCTTGACATGCTGTGTGGTACTCCAGAATTATCTCAAAATTGGACGAGTGCCGATGAATACGAAGATAGCTTGAACATAGTGTTAAGTCGCGTATGAATGCGAACTAAGTCAAATCATATTAGATAATGAATTATGAACCAAATTAAATAAAACTCTTGTTAAAAAAATTTAAAAAAATGTAAGCGAAGAGTTCCACTTCGGACCCGGGGCAGACAAAGGTAAAATTTTTTTTAAATTTCTTCTCCCAAATTTTCTACCACCTATTTTTTTTATAAAACCACCATTTTTGACCCAAAACTCCTTTCAGTTTGGCTGTTATTAATTGTGGCCTCAAAAATGGGTCAAATTAGAGAAGGCGCATTTTCAATTGAGCTATTACTCTTCATCTAATATTTTGTTAAACCGACATTTCATGTCACAGGTTTCCAACAGATATTATCGGCATATTTTATAATGGGCGGACCACGCCAATTTGTTTAAAATTTCAATTCAAAATTCAAAAATACAACCACAATTTCATTTCTTTCAGAGGACCCACGGTCCCACGCCTTACTAGGTGTAGGGTACTATCCTGTCGGGCTAACCCGACTGATGATTTCTTGCTTGTTATATATTTAGATATATTCCAGGCACGGCTCTATTAAGGCGTTGAAACATTTACACAAATTCATATATGTATGTACCATATTAACCATATTCATATACCATTAACAAACCCAAATACATATTTGAGGCAGTAGTATCACAAAAAAGAATTTGAACTTTGTCTTCAAGGTTCCAGTCGATAATAGCGTTCCAAACTGCTGCACGACCTTTAGTTCCAAAGCTAATCGAGATCAAAAATTTTGTTTGTATGGGGGTGCCACGCCCCCTTATCCAGTGTCCCCCTTATTTTCTCAGTAGAAGGATATGGATATGTAGTAAGTTCCTACCGAGTTTCATTGATGTGTGATGTGTAGTTCTAAAGTTAATTTATTGATTCATGTATTGGGCTCTAGATTAGGCATATATGCAAAGTTTCAGATCTCTAAGTAGTCGGGAAGTGGGTGAAAAATTGATTACTAGATTTGACGACATACAAACATACATACCTGATTTGAACCTAATATAAAGCTTATAATATAAAAACAGAGTTGCTAGTTCGTGCAGCTTCAACATCGGCTCGAAAGCAAAAGCAAGCAGATATAGCAGCTGTTCTCAAAGAAACACTAGCTAGTCCAACAAGACCATCTAAAATGAGAACAGTTGCACTTACTGAAAAAAACACGCAAGTTCGCTTAACTGTAGACGAAACTAGCCTTTTTGTTAGAGAACAATTTCACAATAGAGCAGTATCTGAGAATAAGGCATGAAAGCAAAATAATCTTTCGGACGTTTTCAACAGGGCCTTGGACATGTCCGATCCGCTCATGTCATCAATATGTTTGGAGAGACGAGTAGAAGTAAGAAAACGCGTGTAACTTCCACGAGAAGTTCTTGACATGCTGTGTGGTACTCCAGAATTATCTCAAAATTGGACGAGTGCCGATGAATACGAAGATAGCTTGAACATAGTGTTAAGTCGCGTATGAATGCGAACTAAGTCAAATCATATTAGATAATGAATTATGAACCAAATTAAATAAAACTCTTGTTAAAAAAATTTAAAAAAATGTAAGCGAAGAGTTCCACTTCGGACCCGGGGCAGACAAAGGTAAAATTTTTTTTAAATTTCTTCTCCCAAATTTTCTACCACCTATTTTTTTTATAAAACCACCATTTTTGACCCAAAACTCCTTTCAGTTTGGCTGTTATTAATTGTGGCCTCAAAAATGGGTCAAATTAGAGAAGGCGCATTTTCAATTGAGCTATTACTCTTCATCTAATATTTTGTTAAACCGACATTTCATGTCACAGGTTTCCAACAGATATTATCGGCATATTTTATAATGGGCGGACCACGCCAATTTGTTTAAAATTTCAATTCAAAATTCAAAAATACAACCACAATTTCATTTCTTTCAGAGGACCCACGGTCCCACGCCTTACTAGGTGTAGGGTACTATCCTGTCGGGCTAACCCGACTGATGATTTCTTGCTTGTTATATATTTAGATATATTCCAGGCACGGCTCTATTAAGGCGTTGAAACATTTACACAAATTCATATATGTATGTACCATATTAACCATATTCATATACCATTAACAAACCCAAATACATATTTGAGGCAGTAGTATCACAAAAAAGAATTTGAACTTTGTCTTCAAGGTTCCAGTCGATAATAGCGTTCCAAACTGCATGCACAGACTATATCCAGACGTCCAACTTTCCGTCCAGGGAACAAAAATTTCCATTTTTTTGAAACATCCCTCTCACTGATAGCGTACGTGTGATTCGCAATGTATTTTGTTTTTGTAATTCCTTACAGAGTTGCATTCACAAAAATTCCTTTGTTTACATTTCGGATCAACAACTGTCAAACCTCAAAAATTTGTTCGCAGTGGGTTGGGATCCCAATACAGCGGATATCTCTTATCTTGCAACTGACGCTCCTATCTTACAATTGATAGGGCATACAAATATCGAAACCGTACCCGTAACCAGATATGGAAAAAGTCTATCGTTCTTTTTCTCATTGTATTGGTGATATTTTAGCGCTAGTGTGAGAGTTGGATATCTGGTTCATCAGGCACATGCAGCCTGTTCATTTCCTGAACAGATGTCTAATTCTACACAACGATAAGCTGTTCCTTATTTTCGTAAGTAATAAGTATCGGTAGACGTTCCTCTTTAAAATTTCAAATTTTGCAAAAAGGAGCTCATAAACTCGCGAGTATCAGCAAAATTAACAGTTGATTTAGTCCTTCAGTCCTTCTAAATGTCTTGCCTTAATTTAAAATTTCAGAATGGGTATGAAAATTCAAGAAAATTGCTCTTCAACAAAAGTAAATAATCAAATATAATAATAATATATAATAATAATATATAAATAATCAAAAATGTAGATAATGGCATTTTTAGATAAAACTTATTATGATCTTTCTATAGGTAAACAATTTATAGTAAAAAAAATTGAGATTCTTGTATTTGGGAGATGGAAGTTTTAGCTTCATAGTGGTGACACTGAGAGTGCAAAAAATCTTCTCTTCATACATAAATACAATTCTCAAATATTTCTTCGAACCAAATAATACCGGTTTGATTAGAGGATTAATCTATTTGCGAAAAATTTCAAAGCTATAAAATTGAATTTATGGGAGACTAAAAAGTAGAAAATTATATTATATAAAAAAAACTTTTTAAAAATATGCTTTTATTCATTAAATGTACTAAAAAGTAGAAAATAAATTGTTTCCAAGCCTACCTGTATCTTACTGTATCCATAAAAGCTTGGGCGCTCAAAACCTATATTCACACTACTTAAATGAAATGAATTAATATGCCTCTTTGTGTTGCTAGCAGCATGAGAAGTGGCCAATGTGTAGCCTACGTCTGAGGGCGATTTGCCCCTGTTGCTGGCAAGTAGTGCGGCTTCCTCTGGAGTCCTCTCCCATTTCCTGAGCTTTCCCTGTACAGAGAAGGCCTTAGGTTTTCCGCTGCCATTTCTGGGCTGAGTTTTTGCCCTTGGCAGTGGAGCGGGAGTGGGTTTGGCACTATTGGAGCAGCAAGGCTGCTCCTCTACCACGTCCATATTGCTAGTCCCTGTGTCTGGATTTGCTGCTGTAAGAGATGCAGCAGCACTCGATGTTTGTGCATACACTTTCACCTTCGACGCTGGTGTCTGGCCTCAGCTGCACTTTCCGAAACCGTAGCTTATAACGTGTTTCATCCCCTCAAGAGCTTTGGCGGAGGGGCGGATCTATGGCCAGAGTTATTTCTGATGACGCTCCTTTTGCACTCTGTTGAGTACCCGCCAATCTTCCCCTTTCAGGCCGCTGTTTTGGCCTTCGATGAGCTCCAAGATGCTCGAGAGCACGGTTGTTGCCCCCTCTGGGAAGTAGCCCACAATGATCTGCGGCTTTGGCACTTCTGCCTCTTTAACCACCTAGAGAACAGTATCCTTCCATGGCTTTAGAGAGGGTGCAAGCGCCTTCAGCCAGTCTGCTGTTTCTCCGTTCGCACAGGTGATGGTGATCCAACCTGGTCGGAACGTGGAGCTGATGAAGCTGGGTTTCGTCTCACCCTTTCTCTGCTGCTTGATCTTTTCCAGTATACTTTGCTGGATGATCTTGAGTTGGTCCGTGGACCAGATGGTGCTTGGAAACTCCGCTGGGATGATTCTTAGTTTTACCCCAGCTACTACCTCCCCATAACTGGGCGTTTTTGCGGTAGTTCCTGCTTTGCCATCGTCGGGTTTCGTTTGAGCTACTGAAGCTCTCACCTTTAATGGCTCCGCTTGGGATGCCGTTGGCTTTCGGATGGATCCGGATTCGGCTTTGCTGATAGTTCTTTTTGGTGGGTTCTACAGAGAAGGCCTTAGGTTTTCCGCTGCCATTTCTGGGCTGAGTCTTTGCCCTTGGCAGTGGAGCGGGAGTGGGTTTGGCACTATTGGAGCAGCAAGGCTGCTCCTCTACCACGTCCATATTGCTAGCCCCTGTGTCTGGATTTGCTGCTGTAAGAGATGCAGCAGCACTCGATGTTTGTGCATACACTTTCACCTTCGACGCTGGTGCCTGGCCTCAGCTGCACTTTCCGAAACCGTAGCTTATAACGTGTTTCATCCCCTCAAGAGCTTTGGCGGAGGGGCGGATCTATGGCCAGAGTTATTTCTGATGACGTTCCTTTTGCACTCTGTTGAGTACCCGCCAATCTTCCCCTTTCAGGCCGCTGTTTTGGCCTTCGATGAGCTCCAAGATGCTCGAGAGCGCGGTTGTTGCCCACTCTGGGAAGTAGCCCACAATGATCTGGGGCTTTGGCACTTCTGCCTCTTTAACCACCTAGAGAACAGTATCCTTCCATGGCTTTAGAGAGGGTGCAAGCGCCTTCAGCCATTCTGCTGTTTCTCCGTTCGCACAGGTGATGGTGATCCAACCTGGTCGGAACGTGGAGCTGATGAAGCTGGGTTTCGTCTCACCCTTTCTCTGCTGCTTGATCTTTTCCAGTATACTTTGCTGGATGATCTTGAGTTGGTCCGTGGACCAGATGGTGCTTGGAAACTCCGCTGGGATGATTCTTAGTTTTACCCCAGCTACTACCTCCCCATAACTGGGCGTTTTTGCGGTAGTTCCTGCTTTGCCATCGTCGGGTTTCGTTTGAGCTACTTGTTAAGCTGTGCGCTTGCAGGGGGATGGCAGTATGTGCCTCTTGCAGCAAGATGAGCAGTGGGGTTCCGCGCGGAAGAGAAAACCGGAGAAAACACTAAATGTCCAAAAGAAAAGGCAGAGAAATTTGGGGGCAGAAATATGTTCTGTAAAAAATGTTGTTTTATTTTTTCTTACCAAATGTGATTGTTCGAATATGTCGAACAGTTGTAGACGATGGTGTGGAGTTGATGCTTGCTGAAATTCAAGTGCCTATTCGTATATTGGCCAAGGCGATCGCTACCCGATTTCAAATGCAGCGAGTAGCGAGTGCACCTACAGCACAGCCAACTCCAGCGCCATCTCTACGTGAGACTGTACAAATAAAACTTATATCTACTGCGTTTGGCCTAAACATTGCCGCCCGCCTTGCAGCCTTACTGCAAAAAACTTAGACTACTATTTAGGAATTCAATTAACGGAGTAAAATCATTTAAATAAATTTATAATTCAAATATTTCAAGGATCTTAAAACTACTTCTCCATCGCCTTATATGGCAGGCAGTCTTCTAATAGGGTCCTGCTTTCGCTGCACACATTCGTCACCTGGGAAAGATACTTGAAAAAAAGAGAAAAGGGGTATAGAAAATTTCCAAAGGCAACCAAAAACGGGGGGAAATACTTTCTTTTCCATTGGGCATAAGCCCGACAGGACCCATCCGAACACCGTGCATTGGGCCGTCAGCTGTCCAATTGACAGGGGCGCCACGCCGGGTTGCAGGATTCAGCCGTATGTGTCCATTCCCAAGACCAGGGCAACTGATGCCGATCGATAGCACTCGCGGTCCGCAAGAGGGATGTGATGACAAGGCTCGATGGCTCGAGGATCGATAGATCGAGCGGGCGTCCTTTCTCCGACGCTGCGCTTCACCAGGGCGCACACACTTACTTCCGTGTTGCCACCACCCAAACGGCCTCGAAACGTAATCCTGCATGTGCTGTCCGCTCCCATTCTAAGTCTCACCAGGCCGCACCGCCGAACAAGACTCTCCGACACGGTGGATACGGGCGCGCCTGGGCTTAGAAGAGCTCTAGCCGTCTGGGAACCACCACTTGCGAGGATCTTCACTCGTGCCGTGGGGAACAGGGCTAGCATCTGCTGGTACACTGCAGTGGTAGTGCGATGGCAAGAAATCATAGAGCGGGACGAAATGCGTGCGATATCTCGAACTGGCGCCTGGCCTCTGACGACAAACCTGAGTCGTTGACGTAAGTACGGCCGCCGTAGGGGGAGTCGAGTCTAACTCCACGACGTCGTCATCGGACTGGCTGTGATAAAGGTAAATAATAAAAACTAGGCCTGTGGACGAACCACAAGCTTCGCTATGGGAGATTGGACCTGGGTTATTCGACCAGGTCGCCAATAATTGGGCGGGAGATTTTCATCCCGTATGGCCACCGAATCTTTTGTCTCGCGATTCCTTTGGGGATGCTGCCGCTTAACTCGCTTATGTTCTTGTTTTGCGGGGCATTCCCGTTGGGGGTGCTGCCATTTATATCGATTGTGTTTTTGTTTCGCAGGGCAATCAGACTTGAATGCCCGTCTGAAAGCGTACCGCTCTTCGTCTGTGCGACGAGTCTTCTGCACGAAGTGTTCCTTGCTGGATTGCTTGCCTTGAGTCCTAAATCTTCTCTTTCGAAGATCTTCCCGTTCACAAACCCGTGCGGCCTGTGCGTTGTAATAAACGGCAGGGTAGGTACTCGGCTCTTTGATTGTGTTTTCCGGGAGCGGGCCGGTTATGACCCATCCGAATACGGTCTCTTGTGCTATTAAGGTTCCCAGAACCTGACGACGGACTCGCTCAAGGACTACACTAGGATACAGGTCGCCTCCAATGAGGACATCTACCTGCTCGCTTTGGTAGAAGTTTGAGTCCGCGAGCGGGATCTCCGGGATCCCACCGAGTTAAGATTTCTCCACGAAATCTGATGGCAGGTTCCCAGTCAGCTGTGGGAGCACAAGGGCTCTCGCTTCCAGCTTCCATTCCGAATTCCGTGGGGATCCCAATACAATGTTGCACACTTTTCGGGTGGTTGCAGAGACTGCATTGTTCAAGCCTGAAACCTGAGCTTGCGTGGGAAGAGTAGGGAGACGAAGGCGCTTCTGAAGCCGCTCCGAGATAAAAGTTCCCTCGGACCCGGGATCCAACAAGGCCCGTGCCGTAAACATAGTGCCCAAGTGACATATGGTCACCCTGGCTGTACCTAGTAATACCTTTTTACTAGTTGTGTCAAAGCATGAATGAATTTGACTGGTGGCGGCCTGAGATGTAGAAGGGCGGGGGGACTCCAATTCCCTGCTAGGAGAATAGTGGGTAGTTATCGCTGGCGTTGGAGTGTTGGGCCTAAATGATTCTTCCCGATGAAGAAGAGAGTGATGGCGTTGTCTACATGTGGCACATGAAAATGGGCTTCTACAATCCTTCATCTCATGAGAACTTGCCAAGCAATTAATGCACATGTGATATCTCCTCACTGTTGCCAGTCTTTGGGTTGCATCCATGCCCAAAAATTTAGGACAGGTTTGCAAAACGTGGCTTTGAGACATGCACAACCTACAGCTTGGACCTGCTGTATTCGCATGATGAGCTCGCACTCTCCTTGGTGAATTTGTTTCCATTCTTGGTTGCGTCCTGCTGACGTTAACGGAAGATGAATGTCCACTATAAAGGTCCGATACGGTCTCCAGTGTTTGAAACCGGTTGGTCAAAAACTGGTTTAAATTTTCCCATCGTGGAATCTCGGTTTTTCGTTCCACGGTCTGCTCCCACAGCGCCAGTGTATTTTCGGGTAATCGAGTGGAGCAGAGATATGTAAAGATGGCATCCCAACTTCTGACGTCCACTCCATGTAATTTCTTGTGGCTGCGCTCACGCAGAGCAGACGTGTTCTCCGCGGCTCTCCGTTTAGCGACGAAATAGTACTAAAATAACTTTGGGAACAAGACAAGAAAAGTTGCGAAAACATAAATAACAAAGAAAGGAGGAAAGAAGTGGAAGTACATGTTGCGGTCGCCAACCTCGCGTTCAGCTAGTGCAGCAACAACTACGAAGGCGCTTCCAACAACTACGAAGGCGCTTCCCGATGCGCAAACACAGCAAAACAATAATAACAGTGCGAACATAAAGAAAAACAGTTGCGATCCCTCGCAAAGTGATAAACATAGTTTAATATCGCGATTCGACAGCAGTGGTAGGCAGCGCAGTTTCTCACTGTAGGACTACCCAGATAAACTGCTCTCCCTCTCTGGCTCTGCCGACGCTGTCTCTCAGCTTGATCCCGTTACAGTAAGTAACAACTGCCACAAAAACGTGAGTACAATAAGTGCTGACTCTAGGTCGGTAAACACATTACCGTGGAGCATGCAGTGCAGCTCTCCCGTACTTACACAAGCTTCCAACAATAAGCGTGGAGTTGTGGGCAGCGAAAAAAACATGCATGATACAGTCAGCCAAGAAAAAGGTTCGGCAATCCAAACTGGAATGGATCGCTATATTGTTGTTAAGCGTAAGTTGAGTCCCCAAAAACCAACGCAAAAATCGGCAAGGCAGATTAAGTCGAATAATCCTGCTCTTGAGAAGAATCCACTTTCTTCAAACAGGTTTGCACCTCTTGCAAATTTCGAAGATAATTCTACCCAGAAGGCTATTAAACAGGTAAAGCCCCCACCCATTTACTTAAGGGAGCGCAACTCTGACGCTCTTTTAAAAACGCTGACTTCTCTAATTGGCGATAAAAGTTTCCATGTTGTCCCAATATTAAAAGGCAAAATACATGAAACTAAAATTCAAATATATAGCGAATCAAGCTATCGTAAAGTGGTTGAGCTCTTTGACACTCACAAAAAAAGTTATTATACCTACCAGCTGAAAAGCAGCAAAGGCATTGTTGTTGTCCTTAGAGGAATCGAAGCTAACGTTGATGTCAACGAAATAAGAGAAGCCCTATCTCAAGAGGGATTTGCTACAAACACTGTGTACAACATACGCAACAAAGACAAAATTCCTCTGCCGCTCTTTCGTGTTGAGCTACAGCCAGTCGACTCAACTCTGAGAAAAGGTGAATCTCACCCAATTTACAACCTTCGCTATCTTCTACATAGAAAAATCTCCGTAGAAGAACCCCGCAAGCGAATGGGACCAGTTCAATGCCTGAACTGCCAAGAATTCGGGCACACTAGAAAATACTGCACATTTCCCAGTGTATGTGTCGTTTGTGGTGATCTCCACGAGTCACAAAACTGCACGAAGCCCAAAGACGACTCCAGTGTAAAAAAATGCAGCAACTGTGGAGAAAATCACACTGCAAATTACAGAGGCTGCTCTGTATACTCGCATCTAAAAAAGAAACTTGCGCCTCAGCCAAAACAAGTTGAAACTGCTTCTCCCGCAACAGTTCCCCGTGAATTCTCTGCTAACGAAGCACACTCTTCAAATATGTCCTACGCAAATATTCTCAAAGGTACCCCCCGGTTAACCCTAAAACTGATGATAGTACTCTTGAAAAGACACTACAAGTGTTTATCGCAAATATGACTCAATTTACATATGTGCTCAATGCAAAGTATGATGCAAGACATGATACGTAATCAAAAGTTGCTTTTGCAATCTCTTTTAGCAAAACCATGAACGCACTTAAAATCGGTCACTGGAATGCAAATGGCATAAGCCAGCACAAAAATGAGCTCAAACTTTTTCTCAACGATAACTCAATAGATTTGATGCTAATTTCTGAAACTCACCTTACTCAGAAAAACTGTTTTAAGATAGATGGTTACAAAGTTTATGACACCAAACACCCTGGTGGCAAAGCACGTGGTGGTACAGCCATTCTGATCAAGAATAGGATAAAGCATTTCCCAATGCAAGGCTACTGTACCGATTATCTGCAGGCGACGACTATTCAGCTCGAAGAATATGTGAAAGGTTTGACAGTCTCAGCCATCTATTGCCCACCCAGGTTTAATATAGATGAGTGGCAATACAAACAATTCTTTAGTACTCTCGATGCTAAGTTTATTGCTGCTGGAGACTTTAATTTGAAACATACTCATTGGGGATCACGTTTGATTACTCCCAAAGGCAGAAAGCTCTTCTCAGTGATAAATGCTCTTGGACTTAGCGTCTTGTCCAATGGTAAGCCTACATATTGGCCATCCGACAGACGAAAGATTCCAGATCTTATTGACTTCGCCGTCACTAAAGGTCTAAATAATGTACAATCTCTCGTGCATTCCTCTCTGGAGTTGTCCTCTGATCACACTCCCACTATAATTACTATCTTCTCTGAAAACTCTTATCAGAAAACTTATGGAGGTAATCTCGACTACAAGAGAACAGACTGGGTCAAGTATAAAATGTTCATAAGCTCTCATCTTGAAATAAAGACTTCCCTAAAGTCTGAGCAGGAAATAAACTCCGCTATATTCAACCTCACGCAACTGCTTTCCCAAGCAGTAAAAATTGCTACACCACTTTCTAAATTTCAAACTCGACAAGAGCGTACTCCCAAAGACATTCTAAAGCTGCTCTCCGAAAAAAGGTCTCTCAGGAGAGAATGGCAAATGCAGAGATCGCCTTCTCTGAAGAAGAAACTGAACGAATGTGCTAAAAATTTGCGACACCTCCTAAAGGAAAAGGAAACCTCCGAGCTTCACGAGTTTGTAGAGACCCTCTGTCCTACAGAAGCCTCAAGCTATTCTCTATGGCGAACGGCCAAAAACTCGAAAAAACCCATTCCAATGGAGTCCCCAATACGCCTTCCTAACGGCGACTGGGCAAGAAATGATGCAGATAAGGGAATAGCATTCGCAAATCATTTGGAGCAAGTTTTCACCCCAAATTTTGCCAGTTCTGAACGTTCACTACCATCAGTTGATCCTATCCCTAGTGCCAATGGCATATCGATTGTCAAAAAGGAATTGATAAACGCTATCAAAGACCTCAACGCCAAAAAATCTCCAGGGCGTGATTTGATTACAGGCCAAATGATAAAAGAGCTACCATCTATAGCAGTAATGCATCTCTTGCATATCTTTAATGCTATAATGCGCTTTGGCTACTTTCCCCACTCATGGAAAATTTCCCAAATTACAATGATTCCGAAACCTGGAAAGGACCCAACAAACGTCTCTTCCTACAGACCAATTAGCCTGCTATCAATATTTTCAAAACTCTTTGAAATTTTGCTAATAAAGCGTATTAAAAACGTCGTTAAACACAATGATGTCATACCAAATCATCAGTTTGGTTTTAGAAAAAAACACAGCACCATCGAACAAGTTCATCGCATTGTAAACACTATACAAGAAACGTTTGAAAAGAAGCAATACTGTTCCGCAGTCTTTCTCGATATCACTCAGGCGTTTGATAAGGTCTGGCACGAAGGAATCTTGCACAAACTGAAAAGTATGTTACCTCTTAACATCTACACATTGCTCGAAAGCTATCTCTCAGGTAGGCGCTTTGTGGTAAAACATAAAAGCTTCATCTCAGCCGAATACCCTATTAAAGCTGGAGTACCGCAAGGTAGCGTATTAGGCCCCCTTCTCTACACGTTGTTCACTGCAGATATGCCAACCGACGCCAACACAGTCACCTATACTTTTGCCGATGATACAGCCTTATTATGTACTCACAAAAATCCGAAAGAGGCGTCAAAACTTCTCCAAATACATATCAACATGCTTCAGGAATGGCTTGACCGCTGGAGAATTAAAGTCAATGAGTCTAAATGTGTTCACGTCACATTTACTCTATGCAGGAGCTCTTGTCCTCCCGTGCAAATTAACTCTAAGCCGATCCCTCAAGCTTCAGAAACTAAATATCTCGGAATGCATTTAGATCGCAGACTTACAAGGGCAAAGCATATAAATGCAAAAATCATTCAAATCAAACTCAAAATAAACGAGCTAAATTGGCTTTTGAACAGGCAGTCCAAGCTCAAACTGGACTATAAGGCTTTACTCTACAAGGTCATTATCAAGCCCATATGGACCTACGGTATCCAACTCTGGGGTACCGCTTCACCCTCGAATGTAGAAAAGCTGCAAAGAGCCCAGTCAAAAATCCTGCGAATGATTACCAGTGCTCCTTGGTACATCAAAAACGCTAACATCCACAGAGATTTACATATCCCGTATGTAACTGAAGAAGTTTCTCGACTTGCTGAATCTTACTTAGCAGTTAGAAAAGCACCCCAATGCTCTAGCGAGGCGCCTATTACAACATCAAGGACACACCTGCCTGAAGAGGAAGGACGTGCTGCAATTAAAAGCCATTTAGATTTTAAGTTTTATCTTCGCTAACACCAATATAAACTCAAGGCTATGGCATTGAGTTTCTAGGAAATTTATGTATATAACTGTGTATTTGAGTAAAACCTATGAACATTTATTGTTAGTTCTAAGTTATAGATTTAGAAGATTCAATAATAAATATGAAAAAAAAAAAAAAAAAAAAAATTTAATTTCAACGCAGAGATACAATTATTTATATCTCGCTGGAGCCTTTTTATGCCGGTGCCTGATTCTAACGGAACCGTAGGCATGTTGAAGAGAATCTTCAATTGGCTATTTACGAGAATGCGCTTGTTCTCGTATCGATCCACCAAGTTCTTCCACGCTACCGCGAAACCCTCATGGGTGAGTGGGGACTTTCGAACTATCTCATTCGCTTCCCCTCTCGTCTTCTGATTGAGATGGAATAATTTTTCTACTGGGCTCAATCTGACGTTATTAATGTATATCGCAGTGAATAAATCCCTGAAGGAGGGCCACGACATATAATCCCCGTAAAACAATTGCGTATCGCAAGGGGGTAAATTGTAATTTATACTGACAGGTGCTTCTGTCTGCGCTGTCGCTCTCTCTCCGGCCGCTATAGGGGAACTGCAAGGACGGGCAGTAAGATTGTGGGTATATTCACCCATCAGTGCAGCACAGGTTACATATGCCCCATAGCAATGTTTATACTTCGATTTAATGACCTCCTCCCCTATTTCTGGGGGGTCCACTGAAGTAGCCACGGCATGAAGGCATTCTTCGTAAGCGGTCTTTACCGCTTGCCACTGCGCTCTCAATTCCTCCCGCTGCACTTCGAGCGAAAATACAGAATTTTGATCTGCAGATTCGTTAAAATCTTTCTCAAATTCGAGCAGTTCATCTGCAACACGGACAAACTTGGCTACTGCTGCCATGGTGAAGCTAATGGTGGACTATGTAAAATGCAGCTGCGGAAAACAAGTGAATTTTGTTTGTCCTTTTCGACAAAAAAACAAAAACGGATGCTCCGATTTACTCAATTTGAAATTTTCAAGAATAAGGGAAAGATATTCTCTTTTTGTATTTATTTTAATGTCTAATTTAAATTGGGTTTATTTGCGTACTGTAAACTTCGAAACCCAGTGATTTTCGTCTCGGTTTACGTACAATATATATATATATATATTAGGGTTTAAATAGGGCAGAATAAAAATATATAGCAAATTCTGGTATGTTTTTTATTAAATATATAAAATTTCAAATAAATTGCAAATTTGTAATATATAATATGTAAATAATATCATTAAATGTGGGAAGATATTAACTTTTGGGAGCGATATTGCTGAATTCCGAATTTTTTGGGAATTTTTAATTATGGGATTTTTTTGTGGGATTTTTTACGAGATTTTTTTTATTTACTCGTATAAATTATGGAAACGATAGAGCAGTTCAGGTTTGGTTTCACGCAATATTTTGAAATTATTTTATTGTCGCGGTATAAATTTGCATATTGGTCTCAACGGCCCTGCTTGAATTTGGCTTGACCGTGACCCACTTTCGCTATGAAACAGCTGTAGTGCAATACCAACAACAACAATGGGAGACTGCACTATGTATTACTCTTTGTGCTTGGTTCTCACAGCATGAACGGTACACTCAAAATAATCACTCTTTATTTGTTTTATTTATAGGAAATGGTTCGAGTTTTCGAACTAAAATTTATTCGTGAAAAAAATTTAACCAAATCTGAAGCAGATGATTTTACTGCCTACAAATTAATATAAAACTCACCCGCAAATAAGCAAAGTTGCGGAATGCTTTTCTCAGTGTACCTGTGCTTATGCTGTGTGCTTGTGATACTGTATTGTTTGTTGTTGATCTGCAGTCGCTGACAATATCTACTGTTGTTGTTGTTGTTGTTTATTTTTTGGACACTGCTTATTGTGTGATAATTCTTCATGCACAATTCAAATATTCGAATTTTTCACATGAAGAATTTCACATTAATTTTAATTTCCGCACTTTCACTTTATTTATCTCTTGCAATTTTCGGGGGTCGGCGTTTAATTATTCAATAAATAATTTTTTTTAATAATTTAAGGGGGGTGACAATTTTCTATAATTATTATTTGCGGTACAAATTTACCTTTTTAACTTTATTCCTTTTAAGCTTTTAATTTCACTTAATTTTTAATTTCACTTTAATATTTAAAACGCCTTTATTTTCACTTGATTTTCTCAAAATTTTCAATATTTTTATGTTTCTTTAAAATTATTCCGCACTGTGCCGTCCGTCTGCGATTTTAAAACACGTAGGACTGGCAATGCACAGGAAGAGAGGAAGAACTGCCGAAAATTGCAATAGAAAATATGTACATACATATGTACGTAGCAAGAGAGTGACAGTGAGAACGTGTGAAGTGGGGGAGCAGAGATAGCTAAGCTGGTAACCGAAGTGTTACTGCAGCTTACAGCGCTGAATAGGTGAGAGGCTGTGGGGCTCGCAATATGTGTGAGCGGAAGAACAATTCAGACAAAGCATATGGCTTTGTCTTGAATCCAACGAAAGCTAGCTCGTTGGCTGCTCGATCTTGTTGGTGTTCTATATTCTCAAGTGAGGAATTGCCAAAAGGGGGAAACTAAACAGATATGCTGCTTAGCCCGAAACTATGCACTTGCAGGGGGATGGCAATATGTGCCTCTTGTAGCAAGATGAGCAGTGGGGTTCCGCGCGGAAGAGAAAATCGAAGAAAACACTAAATGTCCAAAGGAAAAGGCAGAGAAATTTGGGGGCAGAAATATGTTCTGAAAATATGTTGGTTTATTTTTTCTTACCAAATGTGGTTGTTCGAATATGTCGAACAGTTGTAGACGATGGTGTGGAGTTGATGCTTGCTGAAATTCAAGTGCCTATTCGTATATTGGCCAAGGCGATCGCTACCCGATTTCAAATGCAGCGAGCAGCGAGTGCACCTACAGCACAGCCAACTCCAGCGCCATCTCTACGTGAGACTGTACAAATAAAACTTATATCTACTGCGTTTGGCCTAAACACTACTGAAGCTCTCACCGTTAATGGCTCCGCTTGGGATGCCGTTGGCTTTCGGATGGATCCGGATTCGGCTTTGCTGATAGTTCTTTTTGGTGGGTTAGCCAAGGCTGAGAAACCGTCTGACCGTATCCTCTTTTGCTTTTCTGGCTTATTCAGCTCCCTGTAGTATTCATTGAGCGGTCGCTGGGCCATTTTCCTGACCTGCTCAAAGTAGTAGCTCTTCCCAAGGAAGGTTTTTAGACGCTTTCTCGCGGCACCAGAAAGCCGGATTTTGCGTGCTGCTTTGTCTGCCGTATCATTCGACGCTTGTGAGGCTAGTTGTTCATCCGGAATTAAATCCACGTCGTCAAGTGCCAGGCCCATTTCTTCAGCACTGCAGCTGGGGCTGGTGGCCGCTGTTGAAAGGCCGCAATCGACCTTGTTTGAGTTTTGAAGCACGGGAGTTTGGTATCCATATGTAGTCCCACGAGTGTAGGGGAACGTAGTACACACGAGGCATAGCCCCAATGTACTCCGGGCGGGGTAAAAAAACCAGAGGTCGCCTTGTATCTGGAGTCCACCGTTAGAAGACACGATTACGTGGTGCCATTCATCGCATAGGCACGGTACGAATAACACCAGGGATTACGGGTTTTATCGAGTTGTCCTCTAGATCCGCCATATTTAGTAAAAGCGGGGCACCTCGTGCAGGATGTGGCTATTCACCACGTATGGATGGTCCTAGGCGGTGATCGTGCCTCTGGCCCCAAGAGACCTTGCCCTCTAGTGAGAAAGAGTTGGACCTCTAGTCATATTCTTTGATTCACATTGCCTGCTTGTTGCTATGTCGAAAATGATATTCCCCACAATCAGTAACCAAAATTTTGGTTTAGCCTCCGCAAAAAAGTTTTACTTCAATAATAACAAAATAATAAGCTTCGTTCGATAAATTAAACCTAGATTGGAAAACCCCCCTCACATTGTTAAGCACTGGCTGCTTACATATGTCCACGACCATTAAAGTTGCCACTTCAAAACCCGGACTTAAATGTTATTAAGCACGTTTTGTAGCTGTTGTAGTGTAAGCTAAGGAAACATGCCATCACTATTGCTTCAATACTAAAAGAGAAGCTGCAACAATAACGGCCACTGAGATGAAAAATTTAGTTGCGGAAAATTCTATACCGAGACACTTGCAGGCAGTTATAGATGCCCATGGTGAGCCAAAAAAATATTATATTAAGATTTAAATTAACATATTGAGGTTTTTTCCTGTTAATTTTAAAGTCGTATTTAGACTTTTGTCAATGCTTCTTTTTTGTGTTTCGCGGATAACTTTTTAAGTTTATATTGAAACAAGTTTTTTATATGCTTTATATTAACTTCACTTCAAGTAGGTACGTATGTATGTCGTCAAACCTAGTAATAAATTTTTCACCCCCTTCCCGACTACTTAGAGATCTGAAACTTTGCATACATGCGTAAACACGCTGACAATACATGAATCAATCATAAATAAAATTATATAAAAAAAAACTTTTTAAAAATAAGCTTTAATTTATTTAATGTACTAAAAAGTAGAAAATAAATTGTTTTTAAGTCACCTGTATCTTACTATCCATAAAAGCTTGGGGCGCTCATGTGTTCAATATTTGTCAAACAGTTACCACAATATTTGATTTAAATAATTTTTTGCAAATAGATTCTAGTAATGAAAGATATGTTGAATTTGGATATTGAGCGCACAAGCTTTTATTGATAGTAAGATACAGGTGACTTAAAAACAATTTATTTTCTACTTTTTAGTACATTAAATAAATTAAAGCTTATTTTTAAAAAGTTTTTTTTTATATAATTTTATTTTCTACTTTTTAGTCTTCCATAAATTCAATTTTAGAGCTCTGAAATTTTTCACAAAAAGAATTTAAAACTTGCAGAGCAGTACACAATATTTAGGGTATTCACAGTGTTTCCTATCGTCAGATGTCATATCCTCAATTTAACAAATAATACGGCTGTGATCGACCCTAATATTCGTGGCATATTTGTGACGCGGTGAGTTGTTGCTATTTTGCCAGCAGGGCGCGGCAAGTAAGTTCCTATCGTTTTTCATTGATGTGTGGTGTACCTATAATTATAGACTGAAGCCCAAGTGTGTAGTTGCTTGAAAAGTGCCACGCCCCCTGTCCTACGCCCATAAAATTTTACCAGTGGGACGACACATCCAAGAGGCGACTGCATACGAAATTTCAATGCTGCACGACCTTTAGTTCCAAAGCTAATCGAGATAAAAAATTTTGTTTGTATGGGGGGTGCCACGCCCCCTTATCCTACGCCCATAAAATTTTACCAATGGGACGACACATCCAAGAGGCGACTGCGTACGAAATTTCAATGCTGCACGACCTTTAGTTCCAAAGCAAATCGAGATCAAAAATTTGGTTTATATGGGGGGTGCCACGCCCCCTTATCCTACGCCCATAAAATTTTACCAGTGGGACGACACATCCAAGAGGCGACTGCATACGAAATTTCAATGCTGCACGACCTTTAGTTCCAAAGCTAATCGAGATCAAAAATTTTGTTTGTATGGGGGGTCCCACGCCCCCTTATCCAGTGCCCCCCTTATTTTCTCAGTAGAAGGATATCAATATGCAGTAAGTTCCTACCGAGTTTCATTGATGTGTGATGTGTAGTTCTAAAGTTCTACACAAATCTGGAGTTTATAAAAAAGTGCCACGCCCCTTGTCCTACGCCCATAAAATTTTACCAGTGGGACGACGCATTCAAGAGGCGACTGCATACGGAATTTCAATGCTGCAGGAATTTTAGTTCCAAAGCTATTCTATATAAACGATTTTGTTTGTATGGGCGGTGCCACGCCCCCTTATCCAGTGCCCGCCTTATTTTATCAGTAGAGGGATATGGATATGTAGTAAGTTCCTACCGAGTTTCATTGATGTGTGATGTGTAGTTCTAAAGTTCTACACAAATCTGGAGTTTATAAAAAAGTGCCACGCCCCTTGTCCTACGCCCATAAAATTTATTGATTCATGTATTGGGCTCTAGATTAGGCATGTATGCAAAGTTTCAGATCTCTAAGTAGTCGGGAAGTGGGTGAAAAATTGATTACTAGATTTGACGACATACATACCTGATTTGAAGTTAATATAAAGCTTATAAAATATAAAAACAAAGTTATTTACGAAACTGCAATAGCCAATCAGAGCACAGACAGAAGAAGAAGCACGTAGGGACAGACGGGCCAGGAGCTGTTTAATCGCATTTTATATAATCTTGCCGTTTTTATAGAATACGAAATGAGTAATGACTTAGATTTATGATAATATTATATGTATAGATCATTAAATCACATCAAATACATCTACAAATATTCTTGGGACAGACGGGCAAGGAGCTGTTTAATGGCAATTTATGTATGTATATAATTTTGCCGTATTTATAGGATACGAAATGTGTAATGACTTAGATTTACGCCTGATTTAGGCCCCTACCAATATATAGGCATCACAACCAATATTATATAGATATAACAATAAATCACATCAAATGCATGAACAAATGTTCCGGGGACAGACGGGCAAGGAGGAGCGCTGATATTCAACCGAAAACAACCAAAACCAAGAACAGACCAGACGGGCAAGGAAAAGTACTCCTATTAAATTAAATATAATTAATTTCAGCAACAGCCAATCAGAGCACAACAGGGAAGAAGAAGCACTGCTGTATATAAGGAGCGGCTGTAGCAAAAGCGGGCAGAACTGTACGAGCTGCCAAGCAAAGAGGTTATCTGATTTTTTACTCTTCGTTGTTTCGTTTGGTTGAATTCTAACCTCAAAAAGGGTATTTCTGGAACGGAACACTTAGGGCGCGAGCCCGACTCGCACTTGACTGCTTTTTTTGTTTCTATAAGCGACTTTTACCCATGTCGTTAGGACGCCTGCTCTCATTAGTCCCTGCGGGGTTAAATTAAAGAAACGTATAGGAACAACATGCAAAATTCAGTACTATTTAAATTTGAATAAAGCTTATAAAATTACCGCAGTACCATATCACCTAATTTCAGTACCTTTTTGTGAATACCAATAAAATATTGTGTACTGCTCTGCAAGTTTTAAATTCTTTTTGCGAAAAATTTCAGAGCTCTAAAATTTAATTTATGGGAGACTAAAAAGTAGAAAATGATATTATATAAAAAAAAACTTTTTAAAAATAAGCTTTAATTCATTTAATGTACTAAAAAGTAGAAAATAAATTGTTTCGAAGTCACCAGTATCTTACTATCCATAAAAGCTTGGGGCGCTCAATATCCATATTAACACTTATCTTTCATTCCTAGAATCTATTTACAAAAAATAAATAAAATAAAATATTGTATCAATTGGTTGACAAATTTTGAACAAATGAGCGCCCCAAGCTTTTATGGATAGTAAGATACTGGTGACTTCGAAACAATTTATTTTCTACTTTTTAGTACATTAAATGAATTAAAGCTTATTTTGAAAAAGTTTTTTTTTATATAATATTTTTTATATATTAATTACAAGTAAGGAAGCATCAGTCGGGTTTAACAGACAGAGTAATACCCTACATCAAGTAGTTGCTTGAAAAGTGCCACGCCCCTTATCCTACGCCCATACAATTTTACCAGTGGGACGACACATCCAAGAGGCGACTGCATACGAAACTTCAATGCTGCACGACCTTTAGTTCCAAAGCTATTCTATTTAAACGATTTTGTTTGTATGGGCGGTGCCACGCCCCATTATCCAGTGCCCGCCTTATTTTCTCAGTAGAAGGATATGGATATGTAGTAAGTTTCTACCGAGTTTCATTGATGTGTGATGTGTAGTTCTAAAGTTATACACAAATCTGGAGTTTATAAAAAAGTGCCACGCCCCTTATCCTACGCCCATAAAATTTTACCAGTGGGACGACACATCCAAGAGGCGACTGCATACGAAATTTCAATGCTGCACGACCTTTAGTTCCAAAGCAAATCGAGATCAAAAATTTTGTTTGTATGGGCGGTGCCACGCCCCCTTATCCTACGGCGACTGCATACGAAACTTCAATGCTGCACGACCTTTACTTCCAAAGCTATTCTATTTAAACGATTTTGTTTGTATGGGCGGTGCCACGCCCCCTTATCCAGTGCCCGCCTTATTTTATCAGTAGAAGGATATGGATATGTAGTAAGTTCCTACGGAGTTTCATTGATGTATGATGTGTAGTTCTAAAGTTATACACAAATCTGGAGTTGATAAAAAAGTGCCACGCCCCTTATCCTACGCCCATAAAATTTTATCAGTGGGACGACACATCCAAGAGGCGACTGCATACGAAATTTCAATGCTGCACGACCTTTAGTTCCAAAGCTATTCTATTTAAACGATTTTGTTTGTATGGGCGGTGCCACGCCCCCTTATCCAGTGCCCGCCTTATTTTATCAGTAGAGGGATATGGATATGTAGTAAGTTCCTACCGAGTTTCATTGATGTGTGATGTGTAGTTCTAAAGTTATACACAAATCTGGAGTTGATAAAAAAGTGCCACGCCCCTTATCCTACGCCCACAACATTTTACCAGTGGGACGACACATCCAAGAGGCGACTGCATACGAAATTTCAATGCTGCAGGACCTTTAGTTCCAAAGCTATTCTATTTAAACGATTTTGTTTGTATGGGCGGTGCCACGCCCCCTTATCCTACGCCCATAAAATTTTACCAGTGGGACGACACATCCAAGAGGCGACTGCATACAAAAATTCAATGCTGCACGACCTTTAGTTCCAAAGCTAATCGAGATCAAAAATTTTTTTTCTATGGGGGTGCCACGCCCCCTTATCCAGTGCCCCCTTATTTTCTCAGTAGAAGGATATGGATATGTAGTAAGTTCCTACCGAGTTTCATTGATGTGTGATGTGTAGTTCTAAAGTTATACACAAATCTGGAGTTTATAAAAAACTACCAGGCCCTTTATCCTACGCCCATAAAATTTATTGATTCATGTATTGGGCTCTAGATTAGGCATGTATGCAAAGTTTCAGATCTCTAAGTAGTCGGGAAGTGGGTGAAAAATTGATTACTAGATTTGACGACATCTGCAAAGTGAAGTTAATAGAAAGCTTATAAAAAGCACATAGTGCTTAACAACGGAAGTTAACTTATATCTTTAAAACTACGTCGTTCAACATAGAAATTCTGTTTTGTTAGAATTTAGTCGTGCCCTTTTGCTAATTTGTATTTGTATTTTGTATTTATTGAGGACTTAAACATTAGTACAACAAGATACAAGTTCTTTTACAGTACAACAGCAAAAATTTAGACACATATACATACATAAACATAACTAAAGAAATATCTCTTAAGACTAAAATAAAATTTGCTAAAAAAATTTAGGGGCATGGGACAACGGGGCGTGGCACTACTCATACAACTTAAATCTTTGATTATTATTTAGTCATACATACATACATGTAAACATTTTTACTAGTACTAGTAATAACTCCCGATTATCGGGTGTGCCCTATGACATAGCTAAATTAAATTTAAAAAAAAATTTACTTAATATTATTGCCAAAGTGTTCCAAATCTATTCAGCAGGCTTTATCTCGAAAGGAAATAACCCAATACAAAACTTTCGAAATTAAAAACTCTAATATTTTAGAACATTTTCAAACAATCTTCGAGAACTTATGCCTGAAAATTCATGGTGAAACTTTCAAAATGGTGTATCATTCAATATTGTGCAATTCTTAAACCGTCTAGAAAAGCCCATTCTTAGAATAATAGCATGTCTGTCAAAATAAAATTATATAAAAAAAACTTTTTAAAAATAAGCTTTAATTTATTTAATGTACTGAAAAGTAGAAAATAAATTGTTTTTAAGTCACCTGTATCCTACTATCCATAAAAGCTTGGGGCGCTTATTTTTAAAAAGTTTTTTTTTATATAATTTTATTTTCTACTTTTTAGTCTTCCATAAATTCAATTTTAGAGCTCTGAAATTTTTCACAAAAAGAATTTAAAACTTGAAGAGCAGTACACAATATTTAGGGTATTCACAGTGTTTCCTATCGTCATATGTCATATCCTCAATTTAACCCTGTAATTCCCAGGCCTGCCTTTAGGCGGGCTTAACGAAAAGTTCCCTAAAAACAACATAAATAAAAAATTCAGAATAAGGGGATTCCCAAAACTTAAGTAATATATGCTAGCATGAGTTTGTTTGTAGCGCCTGGGTATAGCTTATTTCGATTCGCAGAAAATTAATTTCAAAGTCAAATTTGGCAGTGCTCGGACGTAAATAAATATATTCGTTCAAACAGTGATTTTCAAAAAAAGAAATAATATAGTTAATTTCTGCGTCCAGAGTTAAAAAAAATCCTGGTGAGTAGGAAATTTAAATATTTAGTAAGTGATGTAAGAATATACTGGCATTTAATGAATTAAATATATTAAAATCGCTCCGAAATTGAAACCGCCTAAAGGCGGGACTGGGCATTCCGCTCAAAATTTTTGATCATTGTGCGCTTTTAAGTTTTTGTGTTTTTTCGCCGTTTTTTCGTTTTTCATAGAAATATCGCGTCGAAAAATTAAAAATCTGTCTGAGGAAGAGATTTTAGCAGTAAAAAAAAAATTCCAACTGATAACGAAGATATAGCAGGTGAACAAAAAAGTGATTCTGAAGATGACGATGAAGATCACAAAGATCAGCCTGGTTATGATCGATTATTCAAAGTGAGACCACTCATCACTGCCGAAGACATCCTATTTTCCAACTTATGATGTTCGCCACGATCAGATTGGTCTTTGGTGGACCGATATGGCAAAAAAACATGCAAAATGAGGGGATGCAATCTGAAACTCGGCACTTTGTTCAAAATGTAACATTCATTTATGTCATTTAAGTACAAAAAGTTGTTTCTTAGAGTATCACAATCAAAAATAAA
Source organism: Neria commutata (assembly GCA_963457695.1). NCBI lineage: Eukaryota > Metazoa > Arthropoda > Insecta > Diptera > Micropezidae > Neria > Neria commutata. The sequence goes on from OY735246.1 coordinate 39,083,166, forward strand.
GAAGAAAATATGAATCAATATCCAAAACAAGAAATAATTCATTCCAAAAAATTTAAGCGGGAATGCCCAATCCTGCCAAAAGGCGGGGTGGGTATTTTCACCTGTACCGGGTAAAGTAAGGGTCTAATTAAAAAACCGACTTCAAATACGTTCATTTTGACCAAAAATTAGTTTAAAATGATTTTATGAGCTCAATAGAAAAATAAGGCATTTGAGGGTTAACAAATAATACGGCAGTGATCGACCCTAATATTCGTGGCATATTTGTGGCGCGATGAGTTGTTGTTGTTTTGCTTGCAAGGCGCGGCGAGTAAGTTCATATCGTGTTTCATTGATGTGTGGTGTACCTATAATTATAAACTGAAGCCCAAGTGTGTAGTTGCTTGAAATGTGCCACGCCCCTTGTCCTACGCCCATAAAATGTTACCAGTGGGACGAAGCATCCAAGAGGGGCCTGTATACGGAACTTCAATGCTGCACGACCTTTAGTTCCAAAGCTATTCTATATAAACGATTTTGTTTGTATGGGCGGTGCCACGCCCACTTGTCCACTGCCCGTCTTATTTTCCCAGTAGAAGGATATGGATATGTAGTAAGTTCCTACCAAATTTCATTGATGTGTGAAGTGTAGTTCTAAAGTTATACACGAATCTGGAGTTGATAAAAAGTGCCACGCCCCTTATCCTACGCCCATACAATTTTACCAGTGGGACGACACATCCAAGAGGCGACTGTATACGGAATTTCAATGCTGCACGACCTTTAGTTCCAAAGGAAATCGAGATCAAAAATTTTGTTTGTATGGGGGGTGCCACACCCCCTTATCCTACGCCCATAAAATTTTATCAGTGGGACTACACATCCAAGAGGCGACTGCATACGAAATTTCAATGCTGCACGACCTTTAGTTCCAAAGCTAATCGAGATCAAAAATTTTGTTTGTATGGGGGTGCCACGCCCCCTTATCCAGTGCCCGCCTTATTTACTCAGTAGAAGGATATGGATATGTAGTAAGTTCCTACCGAGTTTCATTGATGTGTGATGTGTAGTTCTAAAGTTATACACGAATCTGGAGTTGATAAAAAAGTGCCACGCCCCTTATCCTACGCCCATACAATTTTACCAGTGGGACGACACATCCAAGAGGCGACTGCATACGGAATTTCAATGCTGCACGACCTTAAGTTCCAAAGGAAATCGAGATCAAAAATTTTGTTTGTATGGGGGATGCCACGCCCCCTTATCCTACGCCCATAAAATTTTACCAGTGGGACGACACATCCAAGAGGCGACTGCATACGAAATTTCAATGCTGCACGACCTTTAGTTCCAAAGCTAATCGAGATCAAAAATTTTTTTCTATGGGGGGTGCCACGCCCCCTTATCCAGTGCCCCTTATTTTCTCAGTAGAAGGATATGGATATGTAGTAAGTTCCTACCGTGTTTCATTGATGTGTGATGTGTAGTTCTAAAGTTATACACAAATCTGGAGTTTATAAAAAAGTGCCACGCCCCTTATCCTACGCCCATACAATTTTACCAGTGGGACGACACATCCAAGAGGCGACTGCATACGAAACTTCAATGCTGCACGACCTTTAGTTCCAAAGCTATTCTATTTAAACGATTTTGTTTGTATGGGCGGTGCCACGCCCCCTTATCCAGTGCCCGCCTTATTTTATCAGTAGAAGGATATGGATATGTATGTAGTAAGTTCCTACCGAGTTTCATTGATGTGTGATGTGTAGTTCTAAAGTTATACACAAATCTGGAGTTGATAAAAAAGTGCCACGCCCCTTATCCTACGCCCATACAATTTTACCAGTGGGACGACACATCCAAGAGGCGACTGCATACGAAATTTCAATGCTGCACGACCTTTAGTTCCAAAGCTAATCGAGATCAAAAATTTTTTTCTATGGGGGGTGCCACGCCCCCTTATCCAGTGCCCCCTTATTTTCTCAGTAGAAGGATATGGATATGTAGTAAGTTCCTACCGTGTTTCATTGATGTGTGATGTGTAGTTCTAAAGTTATACACAAATCTGGAGTTTATAAAAAAGTGCCACGCCCCTTATCCTACGCCCATACAATTTTACCAGTGGGACGACACATCCAAGAGGCGACTGCATACGAAACTTCAATGCTGCACGACCTTTAGTTCCAAAGCTATTCTATTTAAACGATTTTGTTTGTATGGGCGGTGCCACGCCCCCTTATCCAGTGCCCGCCTTATTTTATCAGTAGAAGGATATGGATATGTATGTAGTAAGTTCCTACCGAGTTTCATTGATGTGTGATGTGTAGTTCTAAAGTTATACACAAATCTGGAGTTGATAAAAAAGTGCCACGCCCCTTATCCTACGCCCATAAAATTTTATCAGTGGGACGACACATCCAAGAGGCGACTGCATACGAAATTTCAATGCTGCAAGACCTTTAGTTCCAAAGCTAATCGAGATCAAAAATTTTGTTTGTATGGTGGTGCCACGACCCCCTTATCCAGTGCCCGCCTTATTTTCTCAGTAGAAGGATATGGATATGTAGTAAGTTCCTACCGAGTTTCATTGATGTGTGATGTGTAGTTCTAAAGTTATACACGAATCTGGAGTTGATAAAAAAGTGCCACGCCCCTTATCCTACGCCCATAAAATTTATTGATTCATGTATTGGGCTCTAGATTAGGCATGTTTGCAAAGTTTCAAATCTCTAAGTAGTCGGGAAGTGGGTGAAAAATTGATTACCAGATTTGACGACATACAAACATACATACCTGCATTGAACCTAATATAAAGCTTATAAAATAGACCTCGAAATCTTTAAAATGATATATAATTTATCATGCAACTCTCTCTAGATCGTCTGAACTAAGCGCCGGTCTTCAAATAAATAATAGATAGATAGAAGATAGATTTAGGGGCATGGGACAAGGTGGCGTGGCACACCTTAAATGTATGTACCGTAAGAAAGTGGTGGTCCATGAGGAGTGAAGGGGGGGGTCGTGACTTTAATTTTTGCCTTCCACCAAGGGAGTAATCTACATACACAGATAGTTCTGTAAGGACCTACATTCATGACTTCCCCTACAAATATATAGACATCACAAGCATCAGCAAGAAGCTCTGCTGTTCAACAGAAAACAACAGAAACAAAGAAAAAGACAGACTGGCAAACACTGCTATTGAATTAAATACAAGTAAATACAGCAACATCCCATCAGAGCATCATTCACATTGCGTATTTTTATAAAAGCGTGGGGTGGAACCCGCGGGTAACAGCTAGTTTTTTCATAAAAAATATCAATAGATGGAAAAAATTAAATAATAACTTGAATGACTCTCGCCAGAATCAGGCAGTCCTGTAACAATTTGAGAGCGTCTTATCTTTACTGGTAAAAATATTACATGACATTAACATAAGAATGAGCGCCAAGGGAAGCGCAAGCAAGTTCTGAAATTTCTTTAACCTCTGCTCTAATATATGTGCATGTTAATGATATTTTTCAAAAGTTTCTCAAAAGAAATTGTTATATTTGTTGCTAGCATGCTGCAAATTTAAAATTTCAAGCGGTAGCTAACAAATAAAGATGATCGCTACATACGGCAATGCAAATTTGTTCGGTAAATAAAAGCGGTGCACAAGTAAGCGAATTCGTAGGTGCGATTTAAGCTCCATAAATTAGACAAGCAAACATGAGAAGAGAGCGTTTCTGAAAACACAGGCTTATGTAGATTACGAGTATAAGCCTCAATAATATGTACAGGTAACCCTCCTGCAACGCGGATTCCTATAACGCGTTTTCGCTACAACGCGGTTCCCAAAATGCGGAACTTTTCCTACAACGCGCCTCCTACAATGCGTTTTTTAAAAGATTTTCTATGTAATGGAATTTTTTTCAAATATTTACTATATTAATTTAAAAAAGGTTTTCTTCCCTAAATATGTAGGTACATATGTATATACTTTGATATAAATTTTTTGTGTGTATGTATTCCCTTGTCCAACATCTTAAAAGCTGTCAAAATGATGTCCCACAACGATAAAATTAATAATAAATCTAATTGAACGACCAATAACCAATGAACCAATAATCATCGAAAGGATGCCCGAATCTGATAGTGGATCAAGCTCAGATTTTGAACTAGTACGAACAAAACGTTCGAGACAAATCATACTAAGTGATGAGGAGGAGTAGAAAGTAATATCTGGCTCTATTTTGGTTTTAATTTATTATATTTTTCAACTTGAATATGCTACGTAGAATTGAAAATTGATTTTTTTGTTTGATTTTGTGTTTCTTTAAATAAATGAAGTGATATAATTACATAATATGTTGTTATGACTCAATAAATAAATACACAAAAATATATTAAGAACATATACATACACATACATGTACTATACAAAATTCAATTTTTCAGTTTGGAGCCAAACTCTGATTTTTGTATGGAGTTTATATCTCCTACAACGCGGTATTTTTTAGGAACTTATTTCCCGCGTTGTAGGAGGGTTACCTGTAGCTTCAAGTCTGACGAAAATTAATATAAATTTTCCGAAGCTAGCATAAGTGGAATGAATAGCTGAAAAAGGTGGCCAAGTACTTTAAAATACCTGAACACTGAGCTTAAAAACGCAAAGTAAAAATAAACGATTTTTATTTTTTGTATTACAAAAAAGATTCCTTATAACGAAATTTAATATGCACCTATTTTAATGTCGATTTAATATGAATCCCCGAATAGTGGGCGGCCCAAACCTATTTAATAAGCTTTTATTTAACTTTACTTGTGGTTTGTTTGTAGTCAAATCAAGTAATCAATTTTTTACCCACTTCCCGACTTACAATCATAAAAAATTTTAATATTTAACTTTAAAAGCAAGATATCAGCGAAATAAAGTTTTGTTCACCTCTCCGCACGTTCTTTGCCGTAGCTAATAAAAATAATAAAATTCGTGCCAAACCGCTACACCAGAGATCGTTCATATATTATCGAATTGCAACAAGATAGTCTGTGGCCGAGTGGGTAAAGGCTCGCGCTTGCATTTGGTTGGACGCGGTTTCGAACCCCCGCAGTGTTTCAACTTTTTTTGTTTTAATTTTTGCATTGATTTAAATGGACAAATATACTGGAAAAATTTAAAATTTTACAAAAAGAAGCTCATAAACTCGCGAGTATCAGCAAAAGAGTTGATTAAGTCCTTCAGCCCCTTTGAATTTCTTGCTTTAATTTAAAATTGCAGAATGAGCATAATATTTAAAAAATTAAATGAAATGAAAAAAGTCAAACGAAAAAATTTAAGAAAGCAACTAAATAATATTGCTGAAAAATAAAAGAAAATGAATCTTCAACAAAAGCATGCATATTAATCAAAAACTAAAATCCTAAAAAAATTTAAGAAATAGCAAAATATCTACATGTACACATGCAAAGGGCGAACTGTCACATTAATTGTGAATGCGAAAACACACATACATAATAGAATTTCTACCCAGCCGCCGACGCGCCGAAATTCTACGAAGTTCGTATCGATTGCCCTCAGATAGAAAATCGAAAGAAATCCATATTAAGACACATATGTATGTTTGAATAAAATAAATTGAATTAAATCTCATCAAACACCTCTGCAATTAAACTTTGCACTGCTTCAAAAATATCGTAACAAATAATCAATGATTTCCTTAGGGAAACTAAATGAAACTTTAGTCTACTAACATGAAGAAAATAAATTTCTTTCTTTAACACCAATCACACTTTATATAACAATTAAATATACATAAATATATAACAAGTATAACATACATATATATAAATATATATTGGCATTTATTCAGTGATAAAAAATTACATTTCATTCGAATAATAACATAACATTATAAATATTAACCATAGTGTAAATTTAAATGAATACAGTATTTTGGAATTTTTAAATATTTTTAAATTTTGGAAAAAGTTAGTATAGATGATAAAGTAATATATTGTATCAAATTTTGGACAAAACTCTGAGCTCATGAGCTTTTATTAATAGGAAGATAGTATAATATAAGCGTATAAGATAAGATAATAGTAAGTGACTTGGAAACAATTTATTTTCTACTTTTTAGTATGTACATTAAATGAATAAAAGCTTATTTTTAAAAAGATTTTTTTATATAATATTATTTGACAAATTATTGCACAATGTAATCCTCGATGCCAAATATTGATGCTCTGGCAAGTGTACAACGATAATGATCAGCACTCGTACAGAATACATTGCTATATTAACCCTTTCAGTCTTTTTGACCTTAGTGCAAAATTTGTGTTTGCAGCTTTTGTTGGTATGTTTTAGGTAAGTTAGTAAGTTACTCTTCAAAGAACTTTATTTCAAGACAATGTGCACAATTGTATTAGGGACTACTGGAAGGGTTAGGTTGCAAAATTTTTAGTTTCGACAGCCCCACCATCTATAGAAACTGTCCAGAGTATATTTGAAATTAATGTTCAATAGCCCAATTCACAATCTTGTGCAAATGGTCTGGGATTTTTGCAATTGACAGTTTTGTAGCAAACTACTGTCAAACCTAATGTATTCTTGCTACAAAACTGTCAATTGCAAAAATCCCAGACCATTTGCACAAGATTGTGAATTGGGCTAATGTGTTTATTTTGTTCTGTTTATTTCAGGCAATACAAAAGCAAGAGCTCGATCAGCTTAAAAATAACACCCTACACTAACAGCCAATGCTCACACGCACAACTAGCGGATGGTTATGAAGTCACCCACACAAACAACGAGCCATATACAAGTGCAGACTGTGATGGCTGCTGTGGAGAGCCTGACGGAATCACCGGCACTGCAGTTGCCCCCTACCGCCAAGCAGCGCGTCAATGACGCGGAAATGTTGGAGCCGAATTCAAGCAGAAAGAACAAAGGGATGGTTCATGCCACGGAGCAGGCGATGGTGCACACTCTACGCGTGCCGTCGCTGCACAAAATGCGATCGGAGCCGCAGTGGCAGCCGGTATACACAAGCACTCACGCTGAGCTGGCTACGTCACACAGTCACGACGATGCCGACGCCAACGAGGAGCTGCTGGAACAGGGCTTTGGCAACATCTCGCCCATATTGCAGGTGAGTCGCTGCAGCATTAGCGCGATTAGCGACGCTCCTGCCGGCAACGCCAGAGCCAACAACTTGCGACTCAAATTCCACAAGAGTCACACTTGCGGCTCCCTCTTCGCCAACTGCAGCTGCAGCAGTCCGCTGGAGGCGTCACTACATGTCACTGAGCGGGAGCGTGAACGTGAGCACAGCGGTATCAATGCGCCCCGCAACCTGTCCATCCAGCTGTCCGTCTCCCCCACGAGCACTGAGCACTCCATGTCGTCCAGCTCGCGGCAGACGAGCGGCATTTACTCGCAAACTTCATCGGCTACCTCGGCACAGCTCTCACGCGACGAAAGCATGAGCGCCAGTTTCGATTACGCCTACAGCGCTATGCCATACGACGGCACTTGCCGCGACCACAGTCCGAACACAGCTAAGCTAGCGCACACTTCACTCGCGGATACCACCGCCTGCGCGAAAGCCACCTTTGCTAAGAAACTACAAGTACCGCGTATCTCGTCCCCTACATCGGATCCAACCATCAGCAATACACCGCCAGGCGCACGCAAGGTTGACCGCACGAAATCGAAACAGCTCTTCCAGTCCTACTCCCATCCCGACACGCAATACATTTTCACCGAACAAAACAAACATCCCAGTAAGGAGACGCTTGTTCAGATACATGCGCCACTCGCCGAGGCTACGGTTATTACGTCACGCCGCGCCAAGGTCGAAATCAGACAGCCCAAGCGCTCCTCCTCGCTCAACATCGGACAGTTGCAGGTGCTCGATGTGGCCGTACATCCGGACCTACTCGTAAAGATCTCGCCCAAGCATTCGCCCGTGCCAGAATCGCGTCGTCTGCAGTCGCCATCGTTGCAAGCACGCTCCGCACAACAGCGTCGCCGTCTATTGCAGCGATCTCATGAAATCGAGTCTGGCGGTTCAACGTCCGAGTCCGAATATTCATTCGATGTGAAATCGCCCACTGGACCTAATCCCGCAGATCTGTTAAAGGCTCTACAACGTTTGCCGCAGAAATCTCCGCCCGCCAGCCCGGTGCTCGCCACCAAATCTGTGAACTGCGCTCCGGACGACTCCAACTTTAATGCT